>NNCF01128035.1:551610-615798 GCA_002313205.1 Laupala kohalensis
CCCCCCAGGGGGCTTACATCTAGTAAGTACGTGTTTGGCGAACACGGGGCCCCGAGTCGAGTCTGGCATTGCTTCCACTTACTTGTGCCATGCTCCTTCCTTTATCTATACTGACCTCCCTTGGTCACCTCTTGTTCCTTTCGATCCCGACGCTATTAAAGCTAGGGTATCTTTCNGCGCGATGGTGGAAAGTTGCTTGTTTTAAAGGGCGGAGATCTTGCCTTCATTGGCCGGGTCGCGAGGAAGGATTAAACCTCTATAAAAAAACCCTCAACCTCAAGGTGTGTTACGCGCCGATGAGGTGAATGGGTGTTGAGGTCAAACACTCTCTAGCGTTTCGACCTCTGGGGCAACTGCCGCACCTCAGTTGAGCAAGGCTTAGTGGCGTGATGCGGGGGCTCCAAGTCACCGGACATTTATTTCCCCCGAACTCGTGGGTCAAAATGACAGATATTTCGATTCCCCTGCCTTGCGGAGTGGGCGAGCCGCAGGGTAAGTATTCCGCCTCAGGATCTTCGAAGCGGCCGAGGGTTGCCAGCCCTCCCGCTTCTGAAACCAAAAATGAAAAGAAACAGAACATTCCTTACCAGAATGTTTTCATAATAATGAAAAGAAAGGAAGGAACTTTCGAAAAAGTTTCTCCGTTTTATATATATAAAGGGCTTCAAGGAATATGTGGTACACTAAAGAATATCAAAAGGTTACGGAATGGTACAATGTTGTTGGAAACCATCTCCAACAAACAGGCCCTAACACTGTTAAAGTCTGAAGTATTATAAAGTATTTCAAAATTGATGTATAGTAATGAGAAGCTACTATTCTTTTCTATATTCACCAATCTACAGAAGTGTAATTATTGGTTAAGGCCTGCCAAAAAACTGGAGTAGGATGTGAGTTTAACTGCGAATATGCATTCGCTTAAGCAAATCGAATCGCAAATCAATCAAATAGAAAAAAATCCATTCAATGATGCAACCACAACTTGTTCAGTAATTGAACATGTTGACTATAACTTTTAGTTACCGATTATGTATGAGATTAATATCACAAGTATTATTATAACGATTTCAAGGTAACATTAAATCGAAACATCATGGAACATCGACACAGGATAAAATATTTTCGAAATTACCCTCTAAGATCAGGGATTCTATGGGAATACAACCCGCTGCTCCCATGCCACAATAAATATTACAGTGGAACTTTTATAACGCAAACCTCAAGGGTAGTAATAAATATTTGTGTTATCAAGGTATTTATGACAGCGCAATTCGTGTTACTGAAGTAAAAATAAAAAATAGTGGTATTCAGGTTAGTCATTTAAGTAAAGTAAGGTTTAAAAAATTCAATACGGGACGACGACTTTTCTGAAATTTTACCTCTAAGAACCGTTTAGAGCCATAAATATCAATGTATTACTTATTGTAATGCACTACATTCAAAAAATATGAAAATTATATAGAATGCACTAGGCAAAAAAAAATATGAAAATTATATAGAATGCACTAGGCAAAAAAAATATGAAAATTATATTGAATGCATTTTTGAAATATTAGTGACGAGAGGCTCACGTTTAGACATGCATGGTATGAGTGATTGGTTTGTTTTTATGCTTATTTAAGTAAGTAAAGCAATCATTCTTATTATAAAGGTTGAGTTCGCGATATACAAGTTATGCATTGTAAGTATTAGTTCTGTAAATGTTCCTCTGAAGTAATACTTAGATATCGAGGTTTTGGACATAAAACGTCATGTTAAAGAGATACTTTTAACGCTGTTACGATAGATTCACATAGGTTTAAATATGCGTGTAATCGCTGATTTCGTTCTACTGAGGTTGGCCTTATCAGTGATCCACAGAATTAAAAGTTATCAGAAATCACACTTCTTGAATGGAGATAGGAAGCAATCCTTGATTCAGAAACAAATTTCTTATAAATGTAACATAGATGTGACATGCACAGAGCATCATGTTAAGGTCCTTCATGATGTCTTATAAAATTGGAATCTTCGAAGTGAAAGACATTTCCCTGAAATTCTTAATCTAAACAATTCGCATTCGGTCAGAGTAATATTAAATATTTGTAACCATAACGATAGGTTTCTCTGCTGCATAAAATGAATAATTAGAATCTGATTATTTTGAGAGAAAATAAGAATATATTTCATTGACATACGAGCTCTTCGTGGCATTTACAGAGATTATGGGCGTTCGAATAAAAAATCCAATCATCCACCAAATTAGCAAGGAAAGCATTAACTTCCCATATATTTCACTACACACATAATTACAAAATTGCATGACTAATTAACATTCATCCAAATAGATGAATCGTATCCAAGATAACAATTCAACAAGTGAAGGTAAAATAAACATTTTGTTGAAATATAATTCAGCACAGCACCCAAAACTGGGGTTGTTTCAAATCACTCCAAACACAAAGCAACTTCCGTATAAGTATTTCGCATTCAAAATATATGGAATGTCTGCCAAAAAAATGCTCTTAGATATTACACATTAAAATAAATACACATTAAAAAGATAAACTTTTACTGATCTTACTCATTAAATTTTACTGCAGTAATTAAAATAATGCTATTAAGTCGCTGTTTTAAATTATTTTGACCCAATGTACTGCAGTGTAAAATTATGTTCCAATTTCCTACTTACAAATAGATAAAATCAAATTTGCTAATGTAACGCATCTGTTTATTCGTTTTGTAAATGATAACATTTTCATTGGTTTAACAGTTCAGAACAGACTCGGTCATAATATTTAAGAATTAACGATAAGTCCGGCTAACAAAAACCAGTGCATAGCCTTTCTAAACTTTCTCAGTCTTCGCTACATTGTACCTAAAAAATGTCCAACAATATATTTTATCACGTTCAGCAAAAAATCATTCATGTCCTCATAGACCAGTTAATGGGGAGATAATGCGAGAAAATTTTAAAGAAGGTATGGTGTAGTTTTATGGTGTAAGATACGAAAATCTAATGCTCTCCACTACCTTTGAAGGGTCGTAGAGACGTTCAATTTTTTGCAATAAGCCCTCATAGTGTAACATTTGTGAGTTATCATGTTTGTTTGTTTTTTGACTCGTGCATTGATTCTAGACCAAAAAGTTGAATTAGCGACTTCCAGGTCTTGATAAAACGTATAAAATGAGACGCTGTAGGTTCAACTCCGTTTATTTTTTATTTTAAAAAAAACTCAGAAAAATATGTGTTGTGATCATTATTGCAAAGAGCAATTATTTATATTTTTATTGTTTTAAAACGTAGTAGATGCAGTAAAAAACAACGATATAACATCAGGCGCTGAACGTTAATTAATTGCTGAGATAATTTAATTATTTATTGCAATTTTTTTGTTAACAATTGTCGCATTACACCAAAAATGGTTGTGGTGTTCTAAACCAAGATAAAAATAATTTGGAAGACTGTACAGTTTTACAGCTTTGTACGACCTACAACTCGCTAATTTAATAATATTAATAACCGAAACACAAGTTTTAAAAAAACATGAAAAGTCGTAAATTTCGGTTTTTCAGAGCTTATTGCAAAAAACTGACTTCCTCCGCGACCCTTCAAAAGACGTGGAAGGTTTTAGATTTTGTATTTTAAACGATAAAACTACGCCCTTCTTAAAATGTTTTCGACTTTATTATTGGGTCGATTCTCCATAGCCAGGTCTATCAACCTGAGGCACCATACGCTCATAATGGTTACTCAACAAACACGAAAGTACTGTCAGTGATTTGCATTATCTGTAGCTTTCAGGATAGGCCAGTTAAAGATGAATAGAAGGCATTGTAATAACTAACTTTTTAGGTATTAGGGAACCCCAATATGGATACTTCTATAAAAGTCGTTGGATTGAAAATTTCCACAATTACAATTCTCTCTACCACGTAAGTAAATGAGGATATAAAATAATATTTACGTATTTCATTATGATTGTTCTAGGTGAGGAACCTTTCAGAATTGGTTATGCTGCATCCCATTCGCAAGGATCTCGAATACTGGTTTTTGTAAGATTCCTATACTGCTGTAATTAGAAAGTGGGAGGATACTCAGGACAGCATTGTTATCAATTCTATTGTAAATTAAGATACAGCAAAGTTATTACGGTTCCAATTATTAAGTAAATAATAAAAACACTAGTTAAAAAATTATGAAATAATTATAAACATAGACGCTGGTTGCCTAAAATACTCAACAGCTTACTGTAACACCCCGATTTCACCCCTAGTCGATCACTTTGCAGAATGAAGATTCGTTCCCATATATACTTATGTCAAATAACACTTAAAATATCTACTTACAGTATTCGTGGTGAAAGAAAAGTAACGAGGGTGGAGCCTAGAGACCATGTGAAAGTAAATGCCAGCATTGCGAGATTGCCAACTCTTCCTCTCGCTTCTATGGGTGTTTTACTCGTGTCAGTAGAATCTTAGTGAGTTTACATTCGGATTCTGACGCCTACATCAGCCGATTCGTAGAACCGGCAGTAATTGTCACCACAACAGTCGGACAGAAGACTTGATCTCTACCTTTGTCCGTAAGGAGGTTTCTTGAAGTTACCTTTTCCATCAGATATAGCAGCCCTTGTCCGGGTTCCACAGTATGCCGTCTGGAATGGGTGGAGCTACGCTAGGTCACTCCCCGCAGCAGACACAAGACAACACCGCGCTTTCATTCCACTGGTTACATCTCGTTATATTTCTTTCACCGCAAGGACTATAGAGATTTCTTCATTGAGCCGTTTTATTATTTTTTCTTCCTTGACAAAATATTTAGGCTTCATATATTTCTACTTGTTACAAAGCGTACTTCATGGATACATTTCATTACAACTACTTAGAACAAACCCATGACAGTGAATTCTACATGAACCTGATAAAGGTCGTGAGTGAAAGCGTCATAACAATTGCGCTCGACAAAGCGTACAACGCGAGATGAAGGGAAGACCGAATCCTCGGGGGCACCCACGCACTGCCACTCAGTGAATCAAAGCGATAGCCAGAGGGCGCAGGCCGAAAGGGAGCCCTTGGCCGAAAGGGAGCGCCGCTGTGCGCCCTCTTCGCTTGTCTCGCAGCCACCTGTTCCGTGCAGACGTCGCCGCCGGCGCTAGGCCGATTGGGCGCCCTTCGCCGCGTGCGCTGACGTAGCCGCCGCCTCCCCACACTGGCGCTGCCGTGACGAGAACGTTACATTTCCACTTTTCTGTTACTCGTACGTATCAACAACCCCAATTTTACGGGTTCTTTTCCTATCGGAGCAAATTTGGTTGATGAGAATCTACACACACCATTTAAAAAAATTAATCTTACGTACAAGGGAGAAAAGTTAGGATGAGGTTACAATAGTAACTGAAATAAAATAATTTTAACCGAATACTGTGGAAAAATTCTAAATAAAACTTCAAAGCACAGTTTTGGTAACATTTGTTACGCAAATATCATTTTGTCTCAATTTTATTCTAGACATGTGGATAATCATTATAGTTTTATTTTGTCACTTTGATTACAAGATCGGTCTAATGACGTCCGTTCCCAAATTTATTTGTACACTGTATTTGTAAGTTATAACACACGAATGAATATGCATCACAAATTTGGTGCGCACACAACAAAATTGTTATTCGCTATTTTGAAAAGAATTAAAAAAAAATACATTCTGAATTCTGACCCAGCAATTTATTTTAACCCTATATATTTTAATTGAATTGTCTTTGTCTTGACACTATATCAGTCGCGCATAATTACAAAAAGAAGAGCACTCGGTCATGTGGTTCAATAGAAGTGAATACCACGTCCTCCACTATAATCGTTCAATTTCGTATTTACAAGGATTTTCATTTAATTACTTTCTCAATAAAAACAATTAACTTTGTGTTCAATATCAACCGGTAACAATTACTTAGAAAGGCATAAATAAAGTTATTGCAAATACGTAATAACGGAACAATATATCACTCTCCACTGAATAGGAATAATATCTCAAATAAGATATTCTCAAAACTTCGTCTGTCTTCATAAAATAGAAGTTAATCCCTCGGAAAAAGATAAAATGTATGTTAAAAACTAGCAAAAGCGTTTCAAAATACGACAGTTGTCAACATGGTTTTGTGAGAAAACCCACGAATAGACAGATGTAATTCCAAATCGCATTTTCGGTACCACGGTTCCCTAAAAGGTGCATTTCACTCAAATCTCTCAATTGATGTTTTTCACGATTAGAGTGATTACTCCATTCTCCACATGAGAACAGGTAAAAAACAAAAAGCCAACGGATATTGCGAGTTTGGCACTCGCGCAGAGGGCGTGCACGCAAAAAGTACGGTCTCATTAAGGAAAGGTGTAACCACTCATATTTCAAGAACTCAAACACGAATGTCTTCATCACGCACAAACATTCCACAAGACTCTAAACGTGGTCAGAGCAGAGCGAGCCCACGCAGGTGAACATGCTCACCACATCTTCATACACGCCTGAGTGAATATTCCCCCTCTCCGCTGTGATCGGAACGCCAACGCGTTGGCCGTCCTACATGTGTGCGTGCGAGAGCGACGTTTGATGTCCGATGAGAGGCACGTGCACCGCTACACACGCTTAAGTTATGCGCTTAGATACGGGTGTCTTGCGTTCACCACAAAACGCCCAACATTAAGAACGTTGTTAAATGATTCCTAATCGGATCAAATCTACCAAGGCGACAATTATATAATGAAAAAAAAATCGTTAATGCAAGTTCATGGAATCTGCACGTTCCAAGTGAAAGTTGTTTGCTTTGCAAACAAACTGACTTAAATTTACTCGGAAAAATTGTCTTACATTATTGATCATTCATAAAAGATGTATCCGCAGAAGATGTAATTAATTTATAATAATACATTACGATAAAATTTAAGCAAGATTTTTTTCTTGTCAAAGTATGTTCTTCACAACAAATGTTCTAAAAATAAAACAAAGGTTTCGCGATCTCTAGAATAGATCAAAAATGATTAATCGAAGTATCTTTGGAAAATAACATAGGCAGTAGTTCCATTTCTCGGTTTAATTTTTTTGAATGTTTTCACATATTCTATACAGTTTACGAATAATAAAGGTGGCACGAGACGTGAAGAATGAATTTACTCAGTAAAAGACGCTGAGTGTTGCATACAGCTTTTCCTTCCCCTCTCAGCACTTACACTGTACTATAGTACTTGACGCAAAAGAAGAGTATTTAGGGAAGAGCCTAAAAACCACGTGAAAGTCAAGGAATCACTGCCACCATTTTTTACGTATTTCGCTGAACGGGAATTTTTGTCTTGTCAGAGAAAATAGCAGTACTTGATGAGTTTACGTTTGTATGCAGCTGCCTACATCAGCCGAATCGTGGAACGAACAGTAATTGATACGCTACTGTGACGGACAGAAAGCTTGAGACCTAACCTTTGGTCACAAGGAAGTTATCTGAAATTAGCTTTTCCACCGATTGTAACAGCCTTTACCTGGGTGCTATGGCATGGTGTCTCGGATGGATGGAATAACGCTAGGTCATACCTGCATTTTTCTCCGGTGAGCTTCAGAGAAAAGTATATACTGACGATTTTCAGTTAGATAACTAGTGTTATGCTTTTTTATATTCTGGAAGTTATAGGTGGAATTATAACCAGATACAAGTAGTTAAGAAAAGAAATGGTATGGGTTGTAGAAACGAGTTATCAACAGCGCCATTTAGATTTTACAAGAAACTATTTTCGACAGCGATATGAACGAGTTTTCTGTTTAATTTCCAATGTATTTCCTCCATCTACATGTGAAAATGAAAGTTTAGGAAATGATACGATTGTACAGAAAATTATTTGAAATCCATAACCAGTATCACGGTAAACATTATAATCATGCGAAAAAATAAAATAGTCCCCTCCTGTCACCTCAAAAAAAATATTCGCGGTCGATTATGTCAGTGGACTTCATCTCTTCGATTTGTGGGGGGTACTCCTTCCCTCTTTGACCCTGACACGCCAATAGGCCCCTCTCACTCTTTCTACGCAAGGAAAGAGCACTCGAATTCGCAAAGAAGTCGTAGTGGTTGTGAAGGCTGGCGGCCGAAATCCCGCTGCCTCTTTGCAGCCCTTGGCAGCAGCGTTTGATGTTTTAATTGGCTCAGTGCTCAGCCGACAGCAACAGCGACAGTGAGCCGGCAACTGCCAGCGTCGGGTGGGAGTATGGGCGGCGTAGGAGGAGGAGGAGGGAGAGGCGACGAGGTCGAAACGAGTGTAACACAAGGCACAAGTGGTTTCAGAGTCGGGAGAAGGAGGTACTCCTGTAGTGATAGTACTGGTTCATTATAATCCACATCATGTACGTACTAAACGTACGTTTCTCAAGCTATTATAACCTTTTCTACTGTCTAATTATCAATTAAGTGCTGCATAAGACATAGTTCTGTTCTTTTATGAGTTCAAAAACAAAAACGATTGCCGTTAGGTGAACTAATTGGTATTGCGAGGAAGAACGAACAATACTTTAGGCATGCCACAATTTCACCTCTAGTGGTTTTTGGGGTTCAATAGCACTTCCAGTGTTCCTTACAAACGATCATGTTATTAATATAAAATAAGATGGGAATGTTAATACGTGAAGATGTACTGTTCCTTGTGACTCAAGTTATAACATTTATTTAAAAACTACATTTATAGACAAAATCAAAATTAAACACTGCTCTGTCAAAATCATAAAATACATATTTCTTTCAACAAATGCAGATTGGGCCAAAAAGAAATATTTAGTGAGGACAATCAAGAATGGTTACCATAGATTTCAAGCATCGAGCACAATAGAAACATACAACATAGGTAAAATGTAACAGTAAGAAGAAAAAACACGACTCATCAAAATGTACAAGCCATTTTTTGTCTCCTAGTGTAAAAAATATTCTCAAAATTTTGTGTATTGTTTAATTTAGTATAAAACTGACGTGGAAATTATATTAATAAGCTTCATCACACCCAAATCGTCATATGAAGCAGTCCAAGCTGTTTCTGCTTGTGTGGTCGATGAGACGTTCCCATGACTAATGAGTAATGCGCTAACTCGAACCCTCAGGTTACTTCAAAGTTCCCAGCGCAATCAAGGAGTGTTTCTGTCATTTAAGAATTTATACCGTTATAGGAGGTTTTGCTGCATTCGAATCCACATGAAATTTTATAAACTTCATGGAACGAAATTATGTTTGAACAACTTCGTAGTATCATAAATAAAAAAGTGTAATGATGAACAGTTCTTCCCCGTGACAAATAAGAACAACTTTCTATAGGCAAAGAAGTAAATACTCAAGTGTTTCATGCCAAAAGTTGTCTTCTGTACACACACCCCATTCATGCATTAATATTCGAAGTGGTCTTGACTTGAACATTATGAAGTTAAGAAGCACTAACAATATTTCAATTACAAACCACATAGAGTTATTTTAACTTCACATGTAGAGCAATTAATAAAACCATAATGCTTAATAAGAGAAAAACTCCTAAAACCATTAGATAATGATTAACCAAATTCAAAGAAAGAAACTCACTCAATTTAGATTACCGCAGTTTTCATGTCAGTAACCTTCGGATAGGAGCTCCATAGGGACTCACGACGGTGGGTGTGCAGAGGAATTTTTGCCACCTAGTACTTTTCTAGCATATAAGTGTTTCTTAACAACACAAATCATTAGTTTTTCTAACAGGTGCATTGAAAATTTTAAAGGTAGAAAAGGATGCCTATCGATATCAAGAGAATCACCCTTTTACATCAGTCTTTGCGATCAAAGTAAAAACAATGCAATAAGAAAAAACAAAGCACAAATAGAAAACTAAAATTCAAGCACATTGTATAGAAAATAATATCCTGCGAAAACATAACGATACAGGAACTCATAGGCTCAACAAATAAATTTTATGTACTGGCATTTCACACGAACCTTCCACATTTGTTGCACGACATAGAAGTTTCGTTCTACCAGAAAAAAAAACGCCATCTGTTGTCATAATTTGAATTTTTAGTGAATCACGGTTTCCCATAAGTTGCAAACGATTATTAAAAGACAATGAGGGTTTTTTTTAAGAAAAATTTCCGCTTTCGTCCCCTCTCGAAGGTTACACTATGTATATTTTTACATAATCCGGTGACTTCTGTAAAATTTCTCTCTGAATTCCAAATAGAAAAGTTTAATCCATATAAAAAGTTACTCTTTCTTTCAAGGTATCACAAACAACCTTTACGTGGACCATGAGAGGTAAAATATAAAAAAGTAATATGGGATAATACATTGCTGACAATATTTATTACGTACATATCTACATCTTTATCTCGAAGATGAGATATTTTATTGGTGTTTAAGGTAAACTTAATTGGGATGAACATACAAACACATTATAACAGTTGAATTATTTCATGTGTGCGAGGGACTTCGGAAATGTTGTGCTGCTTGTACTCTATTCATCTTAGAAAAAGAATTAACTTTCTTCACTTCTATTTAAATAAACTAATCATTTAGTACACTGAATTAGACGAAAAACGAAGGCCCTTAGAGGAAAACATTCGTTGTTTTGAAACTTGGTAATTAGGTGTAGAATGTAGCATTGTTCACGATTATTAACTTACCCCACATTTTTCGGAGACACGTACTAAAAGCCAGCACTAAGGTGCACAAAACGGTAAGGTTTTCGTGAAAAATATCTACATAAAAAGATCCTCATTAAATTTCCAACATAAATGATACTAGTAATTTTTGAGATAGGTGCATTGGTTTTCGTGCTATGAGCTCACCAGTCAAGAGGTAGTTTTCAAAAAAAACAATTTATTCATTATTTTTCGATAAAGAAATAATGATTTTTGCAAATTAATATATCCAAGCTACTATGTATCCAAATGTAGTATATACACTACGAAACACCTTTCTCGATACATATTTTGGTCGAAAACCTTGGGTCTCAGTGCAAATAAAAAGCGATTGGGAGTCCTATACACATTTCGTTTATCAATCCCTGCGCGTGCATTTCAATTCTCATCTGCGCTTGGAAGTCTATGTGATTGTTGTCGTGTCCGGAGCTTCAAAAAGAATGTTTATTCTTGCACCTCATACATTGCACTTTTCTTTTGATAAAATACTACAATATCAGTTTCATTCCATTTCTGAACGATATTTGAAAATCATATCATTGAGTTCTCTGTATGCCGTTTAGTAGCAATACGATAAGTTTTTGTGATTGAAAATACTTCATGATACTTCCATTTTTAGACAGATTTGAACTTCTGTTGATATATTCATGCAATAAAACTTCCCTTCAGGGATAGTTTTCAAAATACATTTTATTCATCATTTTTCAGGAGATTTCGATAAAGATATCTCTACCACCTGGAGGAGGTATCATTATCTATCATTGTGTTTTTGAGAGTGTAAAACTCTTGATACTGTCAACCAAAATGAAATTGGTTATCGAAGGAATGTTTCAAAAACACACAATTATAATAATAGATATCAGAAAATTAGAGAATTCAGAAAAGAACAAAAAACCAGGCAATGAATTAGTACGAAAAGAAGATTTTTGTTAGAGACGAATTAAATGAAAAAATAAAATTACCTGTACGTTAAAAACTGCAATTGATATTCACTATATTCAAGGATTCATTCTTTTCTAGTATTGCTGCGTGAAACCTGTATCGCGTCATTTTCTACAAAGAATGTGAATTGCATCTGTTCCTCGTAACCTACATAAAATTTCGTTATTGTTTTATGTGTTATCATTTATTTGTAACACGACCTTCTCAAGAGAATAATCGATGTAATGTGCGATGGACTTTCGTTAACCCATCAACGGTAGAGAAAACTTGACAAAAATATTTCTTTGTCGTATAAACTAACAAATTTACTCTGGGAGCTTTCTCCTCTTTATAAGGATATAAGATTTCATTTCCAATATTCACTTGTTTCAGAAGCTTGAAATTTGTCTGTTCTCAAAATGCACTATTCATCTTTATCAAGATATATATTACACACTTTACTTAAAATGGGATAATTGGAAATATTACTCACGGATCAAAATTTTATTTTTAAAAATGGTATACTGAATTTTCTTTTTCCTTTTCATATTCCGAGTTCTGTAGTTCTTTTTGTACCTGATGTTCACCTCTACCTTCCGTTAATACACAGAAAGTATTTTAATATACAAGAAAAAAATCGTACGAAATTTCTCAAATCAGATTGCATGAAACAGAATTAAGAGGATTGTTCGTGGAGTTAGTAGAATTTTCTAGAAAATATGATGTGATTACCATGAAGAATTCCATGAGAAATATTGCGAGGACACTTCGAATATCTCAGTACGTAGGTTCTCTGCACTTCGCACTGAGAACCGAGATTTTCGACCAAAATATGTATCAAGAAAGCTGCATTGTTGTGCATATTACATTTGGATACATAGTTGGTTAGAGATCTTAATTTGCAAAAATCATTATTTCTTTATCGAAAAATAATAAGTAAATTGCAATTTCGAAAACTATCACTTGATTGGTAAGCTCATAGGACGAGAACCAACGCACCTATCTCAAAACTGATTGTATCATTTATGTTGGAAATTTAATGAGAAATAGTTTTTCATGTAGATAGCTTTCACGGAAACCTGACCGTTTTGCAACAAAACGACAAAAACCGCGAATGTGCACCTTAAGGGTGGTTTTTAGGGGTGCGTGGTTCCGAGTCAATAATCGTGAACAATGATACATTCTACACATAATTGCCATGTTCCAAAACTTGACGATTTCCCCCACCCCCGTTTTTGCTCATTTCAGTGGACTAGTTATCTACTCGGTCGTATACGTCTTAGCCTGCATATTGTTTTAACGTGTTTTAGCTGTGATTTTATGTATAAAAAAAAGAATTGGCTCAATTTCAAAATTTACAGATATTCCGTCTAGATGAAGGTCGAATATGATACGCCTTTGCAAATATGATGTCATCTCAGGAATCTTACTTTTTTTCTCTCCGGACTAATATCTCCCGAAGTGTGGTTTCGAACAACCGGGGAACAAATTAAAATGGCGAAACCAGGACCACAATTTAAGTATTCAATTCGAAAAACTACATCATGATCTGTTATTTAGATAATTTTATAAATAATCAATTTTTTACCGAATTTCTTTGTGCTTTTCTATTTCTTCAATAGTATTGTTCAACCACAGAATAAATAGTTCGTGATATACGTAACATTATAATTAAATTTTATATCAACACAAATCATGCGGACGTTTTTGTGCTTCAAATGCCAATGTAATTGCGTGGTTTTTCATAAGGTCCGCTATGTAACTACTAATGCAATGTAACAGTTGGTATAAACAGAACTTCAATAGAGCACAATCATAAAACATTTTCTAGCAATCCCTTGCATATAAAATAAACCTCACCGCGTCAACCACTAATTTCATAAAGAGCATAATTATAGAAGACTGTATCTGATATCCGTTCCATGTTATATTAATTGGTTGTATTGGTAGTTTGTGACATTTCTCTGACACCCCTTTTTATTATGATATATATTATATTATATACTCGGAATAATATCTACGTCAATGTCGTCAAACTTTGGTTAAAATTTAACGGCTATTTACAATATTTCATATTGCATAATTTACTTTTTTATTATAAAGAAACAGATAGACGAACACTGCTCAAATTTCCTGATTGAATTTGTGTAAGTGCACACTAATTCATGTTGCAAGCACAACCTGTGGCTTAGTAAGTGCAAAATTGTAGTTTTATTCGACAATACTTGAAATGATTTGCACTATTGTATCAACAACGTATTGGGTTCATTGACCAAAATCTAATTTTGAATCGAGTAAAAGTGGTGAAATTGACCAAGCTATTGTATCGGTATTGATTTTTCAGTACACATTTGATCATCTAACATTTTCGCGGTTTTGAAGTTGCACATTTAAGACAAGGAGAACCCAATTAAAGGCAAATATTGGGTGGGGAGAAGCATTACCTTCACCTATACCTATGAGAATTTGCAAAATTGTAAATTCGGAACTAAAATACTTCTTTTCCACATAGGTTCACACATGGAACGGTACAGATATTCACTTCAGTAGATAATACGAATTTGTTGTCACATTTATTGAATGTAATGTACAATGTCTAAAACATATTGAAGAAATACAAAAGAAAAATATGCCAGTTGTCCCCAAATGCAATTCATGACAAACTTATTAATGTGATGACGATAAACTCAAAAGGTGACAAAAAAGACAAAGATAAAACAATGTTTTCTAATCTTATGTGTGCCTTTGGCAAGTCATAATATTATTCAAACTTGGGTGAAAAGGGGGAGATTACCACATCTAACATGGACCTTGAAGGGAAGCGAAAACGTCCGTGTTGAGGCCTACTGTCTAATCTACCACGAGATTGGCATTTAAAAAACATTTTGCATAATAGCACACAATCGTTGTCATACATCTAGCAATGGGTATTGCTGGAATATATCTCCTTTAAACGTTTTTTAACATATGAATTTGCTGCACATTGAGACACAATCGTATTTTCAAGAGCAGAAAATAACGACAAAAGCGTCTACGAACACATGACTCGAAATAGATTCAAATCTCGTGCTCGCATACTTCGTTTTGAACTAAGCCCCTCTCAGCGTGTAAAACAAGTAAAAAAGTAGTGAGAATCCGATTTTCAGTCAAACTATTTCTCCGAAATACTAATGACAACACCAAGCCGACCACAGTTATTTATGATATCATAACAAAATGCAGGACATTTCACGGTGCCTCAATATCAGAGAAGCGCTTCGAGAAAAGAGCAAAGCTGTGCATAAATAAAACCACGAACCTGTCCACGAACAGGCTGCAGAAGTTATGATGTCGTAAATTGAGATTTCCATGGGATTGGGCTGTTGGCAGGGATCGAATCTGCCAAGGGTACGGGGCGTTTCCTTGGCCACATCTAAAGCAAAGGAGGAATGGACCAAAGAATCACGCAAAGAGTGTAGGATATTTCGCACATGAGGGATATTTGGAAAAAATAAACATTGGAATGCAAATAGTTACAAAAATGTTTACAAAATACACGGGCTAAATATATAAGAAAAACTGGCACAAGAGTTCATCAGGAATTGTTCTTGCTACTTTAAAGTTTAACAACTGAACAACAACAACAAAATAAATCTTCATTGCGTTGAGTTTAATTTTGTATATATTCTAACGTGCATTCTAAATCGTGATATTTTTTCATACTACTGTATTAAAGTGACTTATTGACTCATTAAGTAACTCCTTCCTGATCTCCCAGGAATTCGAAGTTTCTTGCATTCGAATCCTCGACATGAAATGGAGAGGGAAAATGTCGGGATAAAAAGAAAAAAAGGAAAATGTTTTCTTGTCCCCAAACATTATTAATGACATATTTCTGTTTGATACAGAAAATCAAATGTATCATCCCAGAGACGTGCATTTTTCCTGATAAATAGCTTTGGCATTGTAATAAATCAGAAAATTCCGAAACATACAAATTTTTATTTTAATGTTATTTTCTCTGCGTATTACGATATGATCCACCGCTAGAGAAGTGAAGCTAATGTTTGACGGCGAGTTTGTTGGATTCGATTCTTCTCTTTGGTACCTCAAGAAGGAATATTTAAATTAGACAGAAGAAATGGGAACTGCAAGACTGCAAACCCTTGGCCCTCCCCCAATGCTCGAAAAGTATTAAAATCAGCGTAAGTTAATTCTGAATAAAATAAAAGCACATCATAATAACAATCATCGTAATAGTGAACATGAGTTTTTAGAAATAATTCTAATAATTAATAAGTAAATTGAATAACAACAACAGATACAATAGAGCAATAGGTATTCTTGTCTGACAAAAACCGACTTTGTCGGGTATAGAAAACTTCAAAAGAAAAAAAAAAAGAACTAGGAAAGGGAATTAGGAAACAACGATATAACATAATTATCGAAGTGAATATGGGCAAAATGACTGAAAAATATAATTAATAGAAACAAAACCATTTTAATATTATAACTCGAGAAATAATCATAAACATCGCAAAATATAATAAATCCGTCATGAAATTGAAATAATGCCATCATACAACAAAACTGAACATCATCAAAACCATGAGTGGTTCGTTCTCAATGCCTATTTCAATACCACGTTCAAGAATCAACGAAGTGAGGCTCTCTGTCAAGGTAACTGTAGTGTGTTAATTACTGAAAAATCCCAGTTGCATAACACAAAAATGCAAAGACTGTATGCACCTAAGAAAATATGCAGCGCGAAAATAATGTGCTTTCGTGTTGATGAAGCACAACATGTTATGTGATGCAACATTTATAAATATCTCAAAAGAATAGCTCCCGAGACGCTGATGCCAAGATTAAGATGGTCGATTAAAACGTACTAGATTACGTCTGTGCATTCATGAATACGTTCAATGATATCTTTAATTCAGAAACACGGAATATTTTAAAATGAAATATGAAATACATTTGAATTATAAAAAAACTTAATAGTCATACGCAACTCAGAATTCTGTACATTCTCTAATGGCAATAATTAAACGATTCAATAAAAAATTTCGTGTTCCATTGGTCCTTGGGTGCATTTTTTATAACATAGTATTATAGTTATAATAACATAGTATTCGAGTTATATTATAATACTATAATTATAATTCATAATTCATACATACGTTTTTTACATTTAAAAATATAATATTTGAAGTCAAGAATGAGACTTATTCCTAAAATACGTATATTTAAAAATATTTAAAATTTTAAGAAAACGATGTAGATTTGTTAACAAAGGGAGGAAAATTACGTACTAAAATATGACCATATATAGGCAATGTGTTAAAATGGTCTTCACGAGGTATTAGTTAACGGTTAATGAATATAATTTTCAACGGAAACAAGGCTTTTTGTTCGGTTTTTGTGGGAACAGAAAAAGCATCAATATCAGTTGAAAAGGAATTAAGAGTGCCAACTGCACAATCATAATATGAAATGAATAACAAGAAAAATCAATTTGGGAGAAATTGTGATATTAAAAAACATGTTGCCAAAGATAAAATTGGGGATGACACCCTCTATTTTATCATTTGACGAAACCCATCATCACAGTATACGAACAAATCATGTACAATGCATCACAATATATGTCAAATCGAGTAAAAAAAATTCCACATATACAATCTCCTATAATCCATTCTTCAATCCGTTCTTCTTATTCCCTTATAAATTATTCTGAATAATCATTCAAATTTAGGTTAATAATGTACTGAAAATCGTTCTCTTTTCTGGTCTAGTGCTCTCCGCACGAGCTCTGTGATGCATGTATAATCCTACTAATAGCGGTCCAAGGGAGAGAAAGACAGTAAGACAGAAAGAAAGAGAGAGAGAGAAAAAGGATACAAACGAGAATGTGAATTTGAGTGCAAATGAACAAGAAAAAAGATTGATGTCTTATACGTGTTCAAAATATTTTAAAAAAATATGTACCTAAGAAAATCTATGACTCAAATAAATAGTCTTTAATTCATCGAAAACGTTCAACATAGGTCATAGATGAAAAACTGTTTTTTATGTTCGCAAATGCTTTTTAGCAAAATAATTTACCATTCTAAAACACTGAAGTATTTCAAGCCATAAAACCCCTTAGAAATGCAACCAAAAATACCGTCGTGTTTCGCGTTAGGTAAGTGAAAAAATGGAGTTACATAGGGACACTCAATAGGATTTCCTTCTAATTAGAGTAATATTTCGGCACAGATATCTTCGAAGATACGTCAACAGCATTTCATTAGTCATATAAATGATTTAAAAGATATATAATATTTATGTACAAGTGACACTGTAAGAAAAGGGAACCGATGCGCCTGTGGACAGAAAGGACTGGAAACACCCGAGTGGTCCGGTGGTTAAATTATAACAGTATGAGGTTCATTGTTAGTGGTCAAAATCAGCGCCGTCCAACTGGCGTTATATTACATCTCAGGTCAAATGTTTCGTCAAACGTTGAGGGGCATAACTTTGTTTTCAGAATTAATATTTGACGTGGCGTGTCCGGTGAGAGAAAATAGAAAATTGTGTTTGGAATTACATCGTCATAGATAACAGCATGAAAATATTTTATTATAATATTAAAATTTAAAAAACAATATTTAAAAATAAAAAAATATAAAATTTATTTTTAGCGGGAAATAATATAATTTGAAGATTTCGCGTATTACTCGTATAACCCATTAGTTTAATTTGCCGGGTAACATATTGCCAAACCCCATCCAGTGATGACCTGATCGATCGAAAGTGTATATAAAATGACCCACGGGCTAAGAAATATTGGACAGCGCTGGTCTAAACTATTTAGTCTTCAAGTTACAGTTATGAAATTGTGAGAAATCAAGTTATGGTAACTAACATTAACAAATGGTAAATGAATACACATCCTCGAGAACTATCGGTAAAAGATTTTTCCTAATGTCTCCAAAAGTGTAAGACAATGCACACACTGTCGAGATCACTATGAGACAGTCGTAGTTAGTCTTCGGCTGTCTTGCTATAGTTTATCGTCGGTGTACGCATTGTCAACGAACTCAACGCCCAGTCCGACTGTCGCACAATTCGTCGGGATCAGATTGTAGTATGACAGAATAGAGGATAATCACCCCGGAAATCAAGAGGTAAGTACGACGAGTAAGAATTTACAATAATGTCAGTAATTCGAATCTAGAGCCAGTACAAATGCGGTGATTTAAGATGGTGTTCACACACACAAATGTCTCATCTACATACAAAGCAATATTTTGTGGGCTATATAATAAGTTCTCTGATACTAGTGCGTCATGTTTCAAGTACCTTCATTTCGTATGTCATACAGAAGCAACAGGACCTAGCACTTAACCCCTGTAAATCCATTCGTTATCTTGTACGTTACATATCTTAGAGATGGCGGAAATTAATCCACATTCCGATTTCCATTTGGTACAGATTTCCTCAGAACACTTTCAATTAATTGAAAAACGTCTTTATTTGAACGCAGTCAATTGAAAGGATAAAGGGGTTCTTTCATTAATTCGTGAATAATTTATTGTAAACTCTTGCTTTATGTAGATTTCTTTTAGATGCCAATTCATTGTTGAGGTATGAATCGTGAACCAGAATTGAAATTCATATCAGTTCGCATCCCCAACACAGTATATGAAAACAGGGTGAAAATATTGTAGTAACGACAATTGATAACCAAAACGTTATGGTAATTAAGAATGTTGGGATAGTTTCAATCAAACTTATTTATTTTCTTAAATAATCAGTTTTATTTATTTTCCAACCTTCTTTGCCATATTCTCTTCTACCACTAGTCACTCGCTGAAAATAATGACAATGTCGTCGAAAACCTCGAAAACTATCACAACTTATTTTTCTTTTTCCAAAAGAATTTTCGCTGAACATGTAGAAAAAGCCAATATTGCATTCATAAACAAATACAGTATGTTCTCTAAAGCAGAAAAGTAATATAAAATATAATATGTATAATTCTAAAAGACAGTTCTCGTTTCGTTTTACGCGCCTTCAAAACAAAGGCGCTTTCATAAAATTATTATTACTATGAGCCTTTTGCAAAAAGATTACAAGTTGTCACGTCATGTAAATTGCTGAATTTTATTCTGATACGGAGTATATTCCTTAATAAATCAGTATAAATTGCATTGTAAAATATGCAGATCAACACAAAACTGATTTTTTGTTAATTTTCTTCTACTCCTCTTTTGTTTAACTCCTCTCTTGTTTGAATAACAAGAAATTTTGTTATTCCTCGTTCACTCGAAAGATTTACGATCATCTAACCACTATCATCTTAATTTTACGAATACAAGAGTTCTTGAGCAGGATCAGTTGCGTTGTGTGGGTCTCAAGAACTGGAACGAAATTTCCAGAACGAAATTTGTATCGGACCGATGGTGTTTCCAGCAATAGAACATTTACAAAAATAGGGCGTTCTTATACATCACCAAGACTTAATCTCAAGTGCAAATACAAAGACAAGGGGAGGAATTGAGAAAAAAATGTATAATACAACGAAATCCAACGCCATGAGCATAGTTCCAGGAATATACGCCCAGCATTAAAACGGAGAAGCTGGATAGTTTTCAACATTGCAACACTTTCTGTAATTGGTAAACGATAATCGACATTTCTCCAAGCGTTGACAATCATTCTCCTAAATCTCTAAAATTTACAAACTTGACCAATAATTTTTCGAAATATTTTAGAAAAATTTTCAAATATTTTGTAAATATATTTATCTGCATTCTTCCACATGTTGTCAGAGAGAAAGAGAATTAAGCGTACGAAAAATTTATATTTCCCCAGGACGGATATAGAAGGATGTGAATGGAAATTTACAGGACTGTAATTAATAATACTTTTTTATTCTAAAAATAATACCATGAAAAACGGTGGTGATATTAATTTGGAAGAGAAAGCAGGTGATGTCTGTTGGATGGAGAGGCTTTAGGCAAACAGCCGTAAGCGGCGGGGAGAGGGACGTGTAGCATCCAAATCCCGCCCACACCTGAGCGTTTCATGCCACTTTGTGGCCTTTCATGTTTTAATTGGCTCAAAGGCCAAAGGCGGGGGTGCGGTGACGGGGAGAAGCACAGAGGGCAAAAGCGGTTGGCTGGGCGCACGCACGGCGACAGCATTAAGGAAATTATTATTTCGCCGCCATGAACACCAGGAAAATTAAGCAGCGAATTAGAGAAATGAAAATTTCCAGACACATTCTAGTAGAATCCACTCTTCATTTAAGCGCTTTGTACGACCTCCTTTCATTCTGAGACTCGTTCGGAATAAATTGAAAAGTATAAATGTCTGTAAAGTACTTTTTCGTAACTCACAATTGTAAATATAAAACTGCAAAGGACAAAAAAAATTGCAAATTTTACTACTTGAATCAGAAATTTAATTCAGAAGTAAAGTGTTTCCTTGTTTTAGAAAATGCTGTAACATGAATTGATTTTACAGTAAAAAACTATCCTCGTTTTACGTGCTTTGTCAACGTATCCTGCTCTCATAAATCAAATTAACGTTAAATCTTCGGTAACGGATGAGAATCTGAGATAAATACCAACAAAGGTACTCTTTATATTCTTAAAATGTTTTGTTAGGTAAGATTTAAATTCACGCAAATTACCTCACACGGTGAGGGCGGAAGAATTCAAACTGCAAACATAAACACGACATCAAAATCCACGGTAGAAAAAATTTAAGATACCTTTCGTGAGAAGAGAGCATCGGAATGTTTATAAACAATACAAATCTTAAAATATTCGCAAAAGAATTGATCACAAATACGAATACTATGCCACTACAACAAAATTTAAAAACAGAAAGAAAATTTTATAACAGATCACGTATTACGTAATTCTTATCTTAATCCCGAAATTCGAGGATACGCTCTATGAAGATAGTTGAATTAAAAAATCGTATACTCGTTAGAAAAGAATGACCATGTTTATAGAAAACGTTATAACATAAATTGTTCAGTATAAGAAACAGATTATGTTATTTACATTGTTGATCCAATACCAAGATGGTTATAAAAAGAGAGATGAAACGAACAATAGCCTATAGTCGATGAATTATTACCTTTTCTTCCTCTGAAACATCAATGCAATAAAATATAAAAGGAGTAATAGCTCTCTTGTTAGTCAATTCGATTTATAGGTCTGTTGACCGTTTAATGATTACAGAAAAAAAAACTTCGGACAGTGAACATCTCATTTTTCATCCCATGTATCAATACGTCATAGTAAAAATTCTGAATGAAAAACGAAATCACGAAGAATCTAAAAAGAATAATATTTATATAAAAAACTAATAATAATGTAAATAATAGAATGAATCTAGTTGTTTTAACTACTGTTTCGAAATTGTCACTCATTTTTCTTTTCCCATTAAACAAATAATTCAAGATACTACGCAGCGCATGGAAAAGTACAGCTATGTCATTTTCCGTACATGTTTACCAACCAGCGCCTGTCCTAACCATTTTGCCGCTCCAAACAAATAAATGAAAATTTGTATCCTAAAATATGTTCTACATTTTCAGATGATTAGTAAAAATACGTTGACCGTTCACACAACATAAAAAATTAAATAACGACTGCATTCAAAGTGATACATATTACATTTTGAATCTTTAAATTATCAATTTAATTTTTTAATTCCACAGTACTTGATTTTCAATATTTAAAATAAATCTTTCCATTATTTTAGTGAATAACATTGTATAGTTTCTGATAATATTAAAACAGTTGAATGCAAATGAATTTCTGACTTCTAATTGATGTGGAAGGAGCAACAAAAATTATAGAAAAAAACAGTTTACGTTATACGATTTTTTATGTTGATTTACATAAACACAACTAAAAAAACTTAGTTTTATGAATAAATTTTTTTTTTTTTGAAACATGTGTTTGAAAAAACGTCACATACAGTTTTTGCCAATATGTTGTTTTCATTTTTTAATAATATAAACTTAAGTGTCAAAAATAAATCTTATTCAGAAAATGATTACTGTTGTGTTTGGGACAAAATTTGACAATATCAAGCTTCTACGTGCATAATATATTAAGTTATGGTTTTCAAAAACATTGATAAAAACGAATAAAATAATTTTCAAGGAATAAAATTTATACTGTCGAATTCAGAAAAATTCTATTATCACATTATCCAATTTCGAAAATAGAATTTTTCTGAGTACAATTTTTCACATAAAGCTGACCGTGTCACTGACTAACATAAATTATGAAAACTTGTCTGCGTTCTATAGAAAGTTGGTTTATGGTTGTGGTTTCTTGTTGTTGTTTTGTGGAAATTCAAATAAATATTTATTTCTAAGCCGAAAAGTATTTATTTTGGAAAGGACGCCCCATGTATTGAAATTTTATACACCATGAAAAACATTTTTACACAAAAATGTATGGGAAATAGCAGAAAACGGAGATTTAAAAAAAATGTATTTCTGATTAGTTTTAAATGAAATTCAATTTTGAAACCACATATATTCGTCAATATAATGGGTTCTACATCACCCTACCCCATTTTGATATTTCAAATATATTTAGTTTTCGAGAAATATTGAAAAACGAGTAATTTGCAGCCTCTTCGTACTTTCTTAAATATCTCTGTAAGTATCAATCATATAGCATTTCAATTAGTCAGATTATTCTTATAAAAATTATCTGTCACCTTTACTCGAAACATTTTTACGGTAGATGGACCTTTTCGGAGAAATATAAATTCGAATTCAAAATTGAATTCACGATCGAAGAAGATTGAAGAATCTCACAATTTTTCTTTCTAAGGCATGTGGAACATTATTTTATTCGTAATTTTTAATGTCATTTATTTCCTTTTAAAAAGAGTTTTGCGGTGAATATTTGTAAATTAAGAGTATGGTTTGATCTTTCAATATTTCTAAGAAAGATCATTGTTGATCCAGTAAACTTTAATACGGTAGACCATGGAGATTCAAAACTCATGAGAAACATAGGAAGGTGCTAAGTGTTGCGTGGATGGTATGTTGTTCTCCGAAATACTTATTGAATACGATCTCAATCAGAACGAACGTGTATGTTGAACTGCATCACAAGAATAAGTGTGTGATCACACAGGACGCGGCAGTCGAGAAAGTTGTCTTGAGGCGTTCAGATGCGGGCAGACGCGACCTGAGTCATGGATGGTGAACTGCTTATTAAGGAATTGCTTGCTTGTCTATAAAGCAAAATCAGTTGTATTTGTTTTTGTAGTTTTCATTGTGGTTAAAAAATATTTCTGAGATAATTTTATTCTTAATCACTAGTTATTTAGAGACGTAATTTCTTTAAAAAATTTATAAGATATATTTTTATTATAAATTTCATAAGCGTGTGCTATCAAATACTAGTTTTAAAGTGTTAACAAAAATTAATTTTTCGCAGCTTGATTGGTTATTAAATGACAGTAATTAATTGTGAAATGATTTTGTTGAAAAGCGCTATAAACTGTATTACAAGTTCATTCCGTAACTACAAAGTGGTAGCTGATAGTAATTAACTTTCTACCGCTGACGTAAGACATCAATTAGCCTCTTCTCCGGAACGATGTTTCCTCCAGTTAGTTATTTGGTTTTCCAGATCACTTCTTACTTTTTTTAAGAATAGTCAAATGTTGATATATACATTATTTATACGTAGAAATTCTTGTAAATCGCACAAAATGCTCCTCGTTTATCCTTAAAATTGGAAACAGATGATGGAACTCACCAACAAATCTCTTCCCAAACACACTTCATTCATCCACTCGCTTCTTTGCTGTCCTTTCACACTTTACAATTTAATATACGAATTTTCGCAGAGCAAATTCGCACGCACGATTTCGATAGAATTAGAATTTATTAACAAAACAAGGATGTATTGGCTAATGCACCATCTTTCCACATACGTGAATCCCGGTCCCTCATCACGTGGACATTACCCGGGATTTTAGTCCTCCTCTGTTCCTCTGTCTTAATGTCTTTCTTCCAGTCATGTTGTTTGAGAGTCTCTCTTGCTAAGGGTTAATTACAGTTTCCATCCTCTACGTGAGGTGGCGGGCACTGTCTGTCTATTTCAGTTTTTATTATCAAGCGTACGTTAAAATTCTTTGTTATAACTTCCTGAAATGCATTAAATGACTTTCCGTTTTTAAGAGTCTTTACAAGTTCTTCTCACAATAAACTTCAGCCCGCTTTAGTATAGTTATAATTCGTCCACGTTCCTCATTAGTGAATTTGCATTCGTAAATAATATGTTTTACGTCTTCCTTTCTATTTTCACGGTTTCGATAGTGTCATATAGTGATAATGACCGATTGCGCCCGTACGCGTTGTGCGCGCACAACCCGCTCAAAGAACGCCATGTCCTGTATGATCGCACACTAAGGCTGTGCAATGACCACATGAGAACGTTAGCATTATTTGTTCATTGCATTATCTTCTGGTCTTTGAGTTTTGTAATTGCGTCGCATGTATAGTTGTGGTAATTTTTTATTTATTTTTTAATGTTTATTTTCAATAGGAAATGTAACGAGCATTCCTCGTGTTTGTAAAGTAGCGCCGTGCATGAACACACAGAATGACTTTGTTTCGAATACGACTGCGTTTTCTTACAAGTAATATTCATAATAAAATTACCGTGTTTATTACAAATAAAGCAATTTTAATCCAGGTAAATAACTGTCCTACACACAATTTGAAACATAAACATTTGTAAGGTAGATGGACATATTTCAAGAAAAATCCTCATGTAAACGTTGGCAAGTACGAATTCACAGATTACCTTGTGGAATAAATTGCAAAAAAAATCTCATGATTGTCTCATTGATGTTTGGTATGTTTTTATTCGTAAAACTTAACGAAATAAATGCTACTCATGTGTCTCGAAAGTTTTTTTAAAAATGTCACTGAAATCTTAGTTGTCAGGTTCGTGCGATCTAGGATTAATACGATCACTTTTTATTATCACGAGAACTTAAAAAGCAAAATAATGAATTAAATTACGAAATTAGTACCTAACTTCTTAGAATTATGTTATATAGAAGCCTAAAAGTATTTCGCAGACTGGAAATAATAATCCAATCAATGGGTTTAATACCAATGAATAAAAACGTATAAAAGTTTTTATGCGGTCATCTATTACTGATAAACACAACTTCGTTTTCAATAGGCAGACTGCAGTGCAGTAGTGGTGGAGGTCCTGTCTGTATCCAGTCTGGTCCCTGATGAATCTATTGACGTCGCGCTTATTCAGCTCAAATCACAACAATAACAACCAGCATAAGTGTGTTCTAAAAAGTGTGTTCTAAAAAGTGTGCTCTATAACATATAAATTCTATTCCTTAAAATGTGACTGGTAGTATGTTGCAATGTTTTTTAAAAATAATTTATGTCTCATCATAAATTAGCTCTATTTTATTATATCCTTTACTTTGCTTCATTTGAGTTCATTCTCCGCCAATATAAATTGTTATTGATATATTTATAGTATTAATAAAAGATAAATTCAAGCTGGGTCTAATAAATATGTATAATATACACATTACATTAATTTAATTACATTAAATGTCCTGATGAAGTTAATGTAAGGTTGCGTTGAGTAAGGAATTATTTCTGATGTGAGAGGAAAAACTGTGTGGGACACCGTTTCAAGGTATACAAATAGACCTCTTGTAACTTATCCCAGTTATCCAAGTCTCAGAAAACTGGCATTTTACTGCCTCCGTGTGCATTAATTAACCTTCTCGCTTTCATAATCGGAAAATAAAAGCATGTGAAGACCTCTCCGCGTAGTGCTACCGAAGAAGTCTCTCCGAGTAACGATGGAATGAGTGACCTTCCATGATGAGATCGCAACATCGCCGCTAACCTCCTATGACATCCAATGCGTGCTACGCTGCAGCAACCGAGGCAGGGACGGCGCGGCGGCGGCCTCAGACGCAGCGACGCCTTCCCCAAGGACGCGCGCGCCTTCTCCTCCACTGCAGCTGCCGCCGCCGTCGCTGCCCCGCGCCGTGCAGTCTCCGGCGAACGTTGAGAACTCAGCGTATGCAGCGGCGTTGCAAGTTCCCCTCACACACACCACTCTGCTTGCGCACACCTTGATAAGCGTTCGGGCGGCGGTTTGCGGAAGAGACGATTCAAGGACAGCGAGCACGAGACACAACAGGGGCTGACTATGGATGACACACTAGGGATGTCTACTCACACTCGACTAATCTAGAACTGCAAAGTCGAACTTTTCATAGAAAACTTGCCTTAGTTTACGAGCTCACAAAATCTATTCATATTCTATAGTTGATACTTTTAAAAATATATGAAATGTCGTAATAATTAAGGTAAATTCGATTATATACTGTGTGTCCATTATTTTATGTTATGTTGCTACGTTAACGTTTCTTGTTACAATTTGTTTCCTGACGACAACTAAAATCACGGGTCAAAACGTTGTAGCAGAATAACAAAATAAAAATATATTGATCGTCCAAAATGTGTCCTAAGTCTTCATTTATTTATTTACTTTTTCTTTCAACGAATGCAAAGATATAAACAAAAAATTACCAGAGATATGGGAAGATTTTTTATATATTCGAAACTTCGTTTCTAAATTTACTTTCTTTCATTTTCCCCTCTCCCTTCTCTTGTTTCTTGTTAATATTTTTAACCCTCTACTGGACAAGAAAGGTTGATTATGTATTCTATTTTTCGAGAGAATATAAATATATTTTCCAACATGTAATCTAAGCACAGGGTCTCCTTACATTTTTATACCTTACATAAATATATAAAAATTAATAAAATGGGAATATCTTTTTCAGTTAAGTTTATTTATTGTATAATACGATAGTACGAAAAAATATGAAGGAAACAGATAATTGATGGTAACATTTGTTCCCTGAGAATGAGGATACAATGCGAAACATTCAAACACGCTATTGAAAGATAACAAAGTAAAAAAATGAAAATGTAAATTTTCAACAACAAATGTATATATCAGATTGATGAAGGAAGGAAGAAAGTTAGGAACCACTCAAATGATAACTTCCAATTCATTTCTTCATAAAATTTTCCACCTATATTCCGTCGAATATGATTCTAATTGTTTCGCGGAAGTATATGAGTTACATTAAAAACAGAAAATTTGCGAGTAAATTCCTTAGGATATAGTTCAAAACGGTAACGTTTATTGGTTTTACAGATTTCGTGAGAAAAAAGATTCCCACACATCTCATAGAATGACGCCTAAATATTGCAGGTGTCATGATAGTTGATGGAAGACGAAACAATTTGAGCGTGACCATCTCGTATCACAGAAATGCAATATATCAAAACGCTGTTGACTGTTTTCTCGACGTTGATACATCGCTAAAACATTTGAAATGCGACACATAACTAAAAATAAACGCAAAAACATGAGAAAATACGTTTTCTACGGATAGTCCTAAATATACACTCAGAATGAACTCGCTCTGAGAAAACTATGTTAAATTTCGGAAGAAGCAAAGAAAGACTTCTTTTTTCTTGATAGTGGTGGTTTAGAAAATTCTTTTATTTTTATTCAAAATAAGTGATTTAATATAAGAAGATGATAAACTAACAACATGGCACGAACATATCGATTAACCTATCTAAACCGTGGTATGGTGCAGTTGCGCCGAATGCCAAGAAAGAGTTTCTCGGGAGATCGGTGGCGAGTTCTGCCCATAATCAGTTCCTCAATCAATTTCCTTCTCCACAGAGCCAACCGTGGGGCCTACGACCATGCTTTGCTATCTCAAGAGCTATAGCAAGAGAATGATAAGTTTATTTAATTCTTTTCTTTCTTTCGAAAGTTAAAAACCCCAGATTTATATTTATTTATAATAGAACATTAGAAAGTGGGATGTTTTTATGTTTCTATCAGATAAATACAGATTTCGTGAACTTATTTATAAATTTCATAAGACACCGCTAAAAGTAATATTATTATAGTTCGTAAAAAGGCAGCACGTGGTATCTCGCCTTCTCAGAGGTCTTCGCGTATTGATTCCCTGCTCTTAATTTCTACTACAATTTTTCTATATTTAGTTTAATTCTTCACTTTAAGATCAGTAAATATATTAAAAGATTTTTTACTGGATTTCACGAATGGAGGATATCTGTTGGATGTCAGCTGTGCGTATGTTTTTTTGGGTTTCGTTGTTTTCCAATGATTTTCCGAGACAAACAAGGTAACTGGCGTGTACGAAAAAACTTTCGAGTGTTTCTTTTTTGTTAATCCACGAGGTGTAGTAAGTCCACATTGTTAGTCTTAGCACTGAAAATTATTACTTGGATCAGTAATAAATATACGGATAAAAATGAAAAAAGTAGAAAAGAATCGACGCAAGTTGGTGCAATGATGTCTTTCATGGGTTCATAAGCGAATTCACGTTGACAAAAATGTTATTAGAACTTTTAATGTTGTTAGAACTTATAAATTTGCTCGCAAAATTGTATCATTTGAAAGTTTTAAAATTATTTTACTTTTTATGCACGAAAAATTATATCGTCTTCTACAAAGGGCAATACATTTTAAATGTCGAATCGTACATCTTACTTCAAATATCTGAAACAAATTTCATACGATATCTAGAAAATGTTAATATTTTTCTGTTCCATAATAGTTTTCAAGATTTTTTTTTTCATTTATAACATTAAAAAATAAATTCACGCTTTTCTTATGTGAATCCTGCATCGTCGACGAACCGGAACGTGGAAACCGGATATAAGTGCTTCCAACATAGGGAGCCATCTATGGTCACTTATCTCCTGTATGGGGTGTAACACAGGTTCACCGGATCAGGCTTGGTGAATGTTATGTACGGGTTTTGGGAGTCGAGGCAGGTGGTGCAGTGGTAGCACACCTGCGGACAAAGCAGAATGCTCCGGATTCGAGTCCCGGTCCGTCGCGATTTCCACCTGGCCGTACACGATGAAGGATTCACATTAGATTCAACTCTTTTCAAAAACAGTTCACGATGATCAAAATCAAAAATTGTTATAAGTAGATACATCTGCAAGCGTAACAGTTATATACTGAGAGGAACAGAAAATTTTACGTTCAAGTACGTTGACGATATAAGACAAAATGTACAGAGTACGACTGGGATGTCAATGGGAGCACATAGGGGTAGCCGAGCACGATGTGTTCAGGTAGAGCACACTGAGTGTTCCGCATGTGGAGATGTTCTGCAGACAGGGTTGTCGATAGACTATCACCCAGGATACATCACTTCGTTGGCGTGCTACTTCCATTGACACCTTAGGAATACGACTCACACCAGCACGCTCAAGTGATGTTACATCTACCATTTCTGCTTATATCAATTCTTTAGCTTCTTTTCTCCTCACAGAAGAAGTTATAATTTCACAAGATATAAAATATAGTTCTACTTACCTCTGCATTCATGAGCGTCGCGTGCAGTGGCTCGGCCCCACGGTCTATCGAAGTGGAAAGGACGACAGCGCTCGCAGTCACGTCCTGCGGTATTGTGGCGACAATCACACTGCAGTTGTCCGCCTGTGCCGGCTACACAGCGCGCCGCGTGCCCATTGCATTTGCAGCGCCCACCCACCGACAGATCCGACACGGCGTAGTGCAGACCGCCCCCGGGCACCAAAGGCGGCAGTGGTGGCGGCGGTGGGATGGTGGTGGAAGTCTGAGGCGGCGAGGGCGGCAGAGGTGCCAAACCGTTGTCGGCGGCGGCAGCCGCGATGCTGGCGGCGGCGACGGGCAATGCGGGGGCCGAGGTGGAGTCTGTCTCCAGCGACAAAGAATTTTTGCTGGGCCCCGGGGGTGGCAAAGGAGGCGGATCCTCGAAGGCCGGTGGCAGATGCAAGCGATGGAACACAACCTGAGATAATAACAGTCAAAGTTGACACCAATAAAAGACAAACATTTATCAGCTAATATATCACGTCGGGGACACTAATTTACGGGCCCCTCAATTTGGTTGGCCATCCAGAATCATACGAAAGCGTTAATTTAATCTACCCAAGAGTGTAGCCAGGTTTTTGGCAGAGAGTACACAAGGTCTTGACCTATTAGGGGCAAAACAGACTCATCATCTCTAAAATAAGTGCGCTGAAACGTGCATACTCCTATCAAAGATTTTAAAGCTCTTGGAGTTAGTCAGATATTCAACCGACATGGATTGCAGATGGTAATTTAACAAATACTGAATTAGCGGCGACATCGCCTCACCTTTGTTTAATTTCGTTCTAGATATATTGTATGATAGATTTGCATTTTATTTTTTTGACAAGATTTGTGATTAACATCCCAACATTTAAAGTGCATTCATGTATATTGATTTTTTACTTTTATTTTGTTCTCTTTTGTGTAATGGGAGTGCAAGCGCCCCTCCCTCCCCTTTTGAAAACGCCTTCGTGTATACGCTAGAACTTTTTATAGCTGTATAATAAAGTTGGATATGTGCTCGTAGGCAAGCAAACATGTGTGGAAGGGAGGTTTCAAGACGACTTCACGAGGCCTCCAAAATGATTCCCGTTCCACGCCTCATGTGCAGTAGGGTAGTTCTTAAAAAATCAACTTTTGACATTTTGACTGTGCACCTCCCATTTAGTTCAAGTATGGGCGCCCATACAAATTGCAGAATTTAGAAACATGTTTTAGGGGTTGCTCACAAGCTATTTGATATTTATTTTTTATTTTTCAAGGTTGGTAGCAACCTTTAAAATATATTTTTTAAATCAGAAATTCTTAGGGAAGTCTTTTTGTTTAGACATACAACGAAATGAGAGGGCGTCCCATACTAAGTTCAAGATTTGATTTTTTAACAGTCACCTCACTGTGCAAATATGATACTTGTTGCGTTGTTACTTAATGGGTTTGTTACTTATTACACCGGTGAAGGAAGTTACAAGCATAGAAAATATTTCATGGAAACCAAATTATTTGACATCAATACCAGAAAAATCCACTTTTAAGAGTCATCAACAATGGCTGAATCCGTGGACGCAGTTTTCTTTTCTTTTTAAACACTAACGAAATCTCAATTCTGTAGGATATGACCAAAAGTCGGATGCTTCATCAAATGCAGCCCTAGTCTAATTTATGAGTTTAGTAAATCTCTCTAAACGTTCAATTTTATTGAAAGAAAGTATCATGAATCATTTAATGCTTTAGAAGAGAGATGTGCAAGGGATATTTATGCTGGGATCGTTTTCCAGTACACTATGTCCAAACTCGAAGTTGGTGAAGACAATTTTATATCTGTGGTAATTTTATACAATCGATCTGTGTAGTACTGGTACACGTAAAATATTAAGACTCACCTTGATGTCTGTGGCAGTGACCCAGTCTTGTAGCACTGGGCTGTGATCCAGGTCTGACGCTGACGGTCGACCTTCCAACGTAGAGAACGCTACCCTCGCCCCGCCACGGCCACCCATGCCTGCTCCACCGTTCAGACGATGAGCGTCCGTGCACAGAGCCTCTTGTTCATTGGTTTTGGTGATGGTTGCACGGTTGGGACGACCATACACTTTGCGACATTCGGACGAGTAGAATTGGAAAGGCTGCCAAGTTTCGCCCAAGTCCACGCTCTTGTAGATGGCCAGTGACTCCGGAGGAGGCGAGCGTGGACAGAACTGAATGCTCACGTACGTGATCTCGTACTTCTTGCCCAACGATAACGTCAGAGTAACATTATCAGCCCCTGGGGACAGAAAGGACGATGAATATAATAATAATAATAATAATAATAATAATAATAATAAATCAGTTTGAAAATTTTATGGACTATTAAAAATTAGTACAAGTCTGAAGATATATTAATTAAAAAACTAACATAATCTAAACAAAATATAATACCTTACAGTTAAACAACCTTCAATTGTATACTAGAAAAATTTATTTCACTACAACGATACGATGTAATTCACATAGTCCGTCAAGAATTTTTTGAATTTGTGCCCCTCTCCATTACACTTCGTAACATCTAGACCACTCCCTTTGCAATGTGACGACACAAATTTCAAGCCTTTTAGATGCGTTTATAAGATAGTTGTTTCTCCCTGTTAAAAAGTGATTTATAGTGGTAAATTTATTTAAGTAATTCTAATAAAAATAATTTATGCCACATTTCGGGACAATTTTCAGATCCCCCTCTCCCTCCGTCGGTTGCATGGCGATATGTAAAAGACTTGTAAATAAAAAAATAAAATGCAATTTTACTTCTTGGAGCGTTTCAATCATTTTTTATTACAAACACTATTTTTATTGTTTTATAATGTTAGGAATACGGAAGAAGTTAGTAAATTGTATTTAGTAAGTTAGTAGATTTATTTCAAATTTCAAATTACATAAAATGTGAATCTAAGCCAATAAGAAATTTATTGTTTAAATTTTTCGAAAGATTAATTCAGGTTACAAAATACTTTTTACATGAAGGAGGTACATGAATCAGCAAATTTTATCGCAAATGTTGGGTAATCCCAAATGTTCAGATCTGTGAACGACTTTATTAAGCAAAATTTATTCGTGTTAAGAAAACCAACGCACCAGGCCGCACAGAATCCCAAAACAAATTCAAAACTCTCATTTCTCTTGGAATGTAACACGAGTTTCAAAATATCCTGAAATCTGAACACGAATCGAAATGTAATTTTTCTTATAAATAGCTCGAATAGATATCAATGTTCTAACAAATATTAAATGAAGTCGTCTCTTTACTTATAACAAGGAAGTCATAAAGCACATGGTGAAATGAAAATAGCTGCTTACATTAAGATCAAAATCATTCAATCCAACCACTGTGCCGGTAGGATTGAATATTTCGTGATGTGAATGTTCTTCTTTATTTTGCTTCGTTATGTACATTTAGTAATGATATGTTAATTAAAATGTATTATCTTTAATTTTATTCGAAGGTTTTTAATTGCAATTAGACAAGTATACTTAAATTATGCTCCACATTATTCATACTAAGTCCACAAACTCGACTTTTCAGAGGAGAGATCGAAATGAAACAATATTTCTCTGTCCTGAAACGCTTAATGAAACCGGAACTCATACTACGTAAACGAGGGGAAACCATATTTTGATCAGTCCACATATTTGTCATGAGATTTTATCAGTAGTAATCTATATATTCCAGCCATAAATTTGAAACGTGGACTACCCCAGTGGTATAAGTGACATCCAATTTCATTGCCCATTACCCTCAGCCATGACAAGAAATGTCACATGAAAAATACAAAACATCCCGAGTGGTAGAGTCCGTATATATTCTGGTTACGAAAATACTCCTTTAGAGCAGGTTATCGCTCACGCACATCGCCAGAGAGACAGCTCTTCCCGCTCCTGCGTATCTGGCGCGCAGCTCCCGCTGCCAGATCGTCCAGCCGCGCGTCGTGACTTACGAATGCTCACGGTGGCCGCGGGCAAGAATTCGAGAACGCGATTACTTCACTCACGTACTGTTCTTAAGACGAAAACTTGCGCACAAACTAGTGTGGGAAGTTTGTCCAGAAACGGATAGAAACTGCTTTCTTTTTATGGAAACTGACTCCTTCGAAATGATATCTACAACACCAGAATTTCCAAGCATGAGAAATACAACCTTATACATTCGATTAATTAAGTAAAATTGACATTTGCATGAATAAGCTACCTACCAAACCAAACAGCGATTTTGTTTAGTTTATTTAATTCTCTAAGTACTCAAAAATATTGGTAAGAAATTGGTGTTCATTGGTACTTATTTTTCGGTAAGAAATTGATCAATTGTCCGCTATAGGCTGACAAAGAGAACTCCTTAATATCGTCATTAGCTTACCGCAAAAATGAGAAAAGTCGCTGAGAAAATCTAGCTATAAGGAATCGCTATTTTATTACGAGAAAAAATGTAACGTAAATAAAAGTTTATCGCAAGTGTATTTGTAAGTAATTTTTCACAATCTCAACTGAATATAATATTATATGAAATCGATATCATATAATCAAAATTAAGAAAAGTAGAGTTCAAAGATATACATGTTCTTTCAAATTGTTTCATATTAATTTTCTTTAGTTCTCCTTTGCAAAATAACATACTGATATTCGAATTTTACAAAAACATCATTCCGTTATAGTAGGAATTTGACCTAAGAGAAAATAAAGCTCACGAATTTTTCTATACTGTGATTTGCTCCGTTACTTCAGAGAAGCGAAAAGCATTAAAAGTGAAGAATAACGTTTAATAGCATTTTTTTCAATAAAATAGTCTCATTAATATCTAAAATATACAATTTACACCTGAGCCAAATAATGTGATCTTCATAAATACTAGTTTCTCTTCCAATGATATGGGCTCTAATGACCTTGCTGTTGACGAGCCCTTAAAGCCCCAACAAATAAAATCTTCCAATAATGGGTTGACAACGAATATCTAATTGCCATTACAACGCAAATTGATAATAATTATTTCACTGAAGACAAAAATATCACAATTTTGAAAGAGAACGTCAAACTCATTCTCAAGTTTTAGGAAATGGTTGGAATTGGAAGACAGAGAGGTAAGCAAGTAGTGATGGGGAATAGTAGTTGGATGACATCTGCAATTAATTTTATAACTGAAAGACTAAATTTTTGGGTAACTTACAAATTCAATTCTCATCGAAAACAATCACATTTATGGCTTTCTCAGCAACCTTGAGATATGAGTATATATTTAAAAAACTGACAAAAGAATGTAACTAATTGGTCTAATAACCACTCCTTAAGTATTCTCATTATTAGTATCGATTTACTCAATGGATTAAATTAATAATTAAAGACATACGACTTTATGACGGACGAATACTATATATTTTGTGACATAAAGTTCACAACATTTCGCCTTTATATTGAAGTCGTCGTTCAGGTGGAACAAATAATAACAAGAAACATAAGAGAAAAATATTAAACGTTCAATTGTTCTGTTATGTTTCTTTTATACTTTGATTTACATTTATTTAATTTGATTATATAATGGATTGTAGTACTCGATGGATATTAACAAAACCCACTTGATGCGGTGTTGTCCAATATGTAGTTTGTATTCATTACGAGTACTGTTTCAAATAGAAAAAGTTTAAAGGAAAGAACAAATATTTTCCATCAGTGTAACTCTATGAAACCCACCCGTCCCCCTCATTGCACTCACCTGCTCCAGGACGCGGCGGAGGCAGTGGTTCGGAGCGCCAACACGTGACGTTGCTGGGGTTGTTGAGATCGGTGAGATGCGCCGCTGGATGTCGCCGTCGCGGGGCGGCGTCATCGCACAGAGCACAGCTTCCTCCGCCGCCGCCGTCGCACACGCGTTGAGCGCCCCGAGCGCCGCATGTCGAAGACGCCTCCACGATGCGACCGAAAGCCGCATTCACGAAGTCCGGCACACAGCGACGCGGTCGGCCGTCGTCGTAGCACGGATCGGGTGGACGCTGCTGCGCCAGGAACAGCGAAGGGAAGGCGTCTTTAGGGACACCCGCGTCGGCGGTTGGGAGCGTCAGCGACGCCAACAGCGCCAGCGGGAGCAGCAGCGCCAACGGCGCGAGCGCTCGGCGGGACATGGCGGCGGGCCGCGGCTCCAGCGCTGCGCTCACGCGTACGGCGCGCTGCGCATCGGCCGCGCCGCCGACCGGCGCGGAAGAACCGCCAGCCAGCGCCAACGCGCGCACGTGAACCGAACCGGCGACTCGGCGCCGGGTAAGTTCAACGCTGGAAGAAAAAGGAGCCTTCTCCGCCCGACAAGGAGATCGCTGGTGAAAAGCGAACGCCGGCGAAGCGAACCCGCAGGCGCCACCAACTAACGGACAGCGCAGAGAAACGTGGCTACGGAGGGGCGCGATCGCTGTCGATAACAACGACGGCGAAGTCACGAATTGCTCTCCCCCAAGCCCCCCGGCGGCGCACGGAACGGAACTCGCCGACAGTCACGGCGCTCGCGCTACCTCGCTGTTCGGGCTCTCGTCACCTCGCGCGCGGGAGCAGAGACGCAGGTGTGGCGTGGCGTAAACCCGCGAGGCGTGTGTCTATATCAAGGTCACGCGGCACCTCTGGCAAGAGCTCTATCAAGTTCGGGAGCGCAAGCGCCACGCTCAAGACTTCTGCACGAGAGTATGACACTTGGCGAACGAATGCACTGTGCTGACCACGTTGCAGAGGTGCACCGGTGACGCTGAGAAACTTCTTTGTTAGCTGCGCGTCTACCCTACGAACGCTGCGGTTGACAACTTGAGACGTACTATATCGTTGCACTTTCGTATCGTTAGTTACAACACACGGGCCGTCTCACAAAATAAAGTAAACGATCACACTGAATATCACCAAAGAAACTAATAAAGTCGCTCAATCGGAATAGTTTTACAGATTCCGGAAAAGTTCCTATATAGTCACCTATTTTGTCTTTAGCGCACAAGTTTCAGCTATGTCAAAGTAGTGTAATTCCTTGTTTTTTATTTGTTTTCTCACACCACACTGATTTTGTAACGTTTAGCGAAGTCTATCTTTCCTCTCTCGAACACTAACCAATGTCTTTAAAAGAAGTAGCACAAAGAAATATTTTCTAATTTAAAAAGTAGCACTATCTATTGAAGAACTGAAGTATCGCCGAAGTCCTTAAATGACGTCTCTTGCGTGACGCCGACTTTTCGGTGAGCACCGGTACCCAAACAATCGGGCGAACCAGAGAGAGAATATAACCCGCAATTCGTACCTTACTCTCTGGGAATTCTTTCTTCTCGCAAAAACGCCACTCTTCAAAAGAACACCTCGTATTCTGAAGAGCGTGGCGTCAACACAAGCGTAGCGAAGTACGAAGCAGAAGGGATGCTGAGCGCGCACACGGTCGCACGTTGCCAGATGCTTCGCGCTGGGCCGACGCGGGGCCACTGCAGCGACGGGGGCGGCGGTGGCGCGCTCGGGCCCACCGCGCACAGGCGGCGCTCGCGGCGGCGGCGTTGGAGGCAGCGGTGGCGGTGAGCACTGTGCGCACGGAGGGGAGGGGAGGGCGCCGGCCAATGGCGAGGTGGCGCCGGTGGCGGCGGCGGCGGCGCAAGCGGCTCCCGTGTCTGCCTTAGCCGCCAAGGCCCCCTTGCGCGCAGGCTCCGAGTTGAGACCGCGGATGCCCGCGCTTCTATCCCCGCGGATGAGGGTGGCGTTGGACGAAGACAATGAGGCTGGACAGAAGGTAGCATGAAAAGGGATTTGACTCCGCACGTTCATTAGCCCTTTATTGCCCTTAATAATTAATTGTTTGATTTCTGAAACTTGCTGCCCAAAAATTTGACAACATCGCCTTCACAAACCATCACTCAGTTTTGTCAACCCGTCACTAAAGTACGTAGACTCCCTTTTTTTTCGTAAAATTTAGTCATACCAATATAGTTAAAATCCTACGAATGTATTTTTCATCTGGGATGAAGTATTTGACTATTTACATTTTATTTATATTGTCATACCGGGGGAGGGTCCTGTCATAGAATTCGGCCACAGGGCCAACAGCTTAATGTGGGGACCTTTCTGTAAACATTCTTTTCAAATTATTACGATTCCAATGCTGAAAGGCTTAATACTACTTAATACTTACAAGGACAAGAATGTATCATAACACGACGGTCTCTTATGGCTCTGAGATAGGGTTCGTTTTCATTTCTCATGTACTTAGTATGTAGTAAGTTTTGTAATCGGGAACGGCGAGATTTTGACCTTAATATTAATTCACTATATTAATGTGTACGCGTATTCACTAGATTTAAATATATCCGTAATAGTGAAGACGTATGGGAAAGTATACTCATATATGAGCAATGATTTAAATCCCTTTTTATATTAAATGGTTCCAAGATTCTTCGTAATTATTATTTGCAAAATGTAAATAACCGGAACCTTGTAGATATTCTTAAATATTAATAACCTTGATATTTGCAAAATCCGCAACAAGTTTGAGAATTCTATAAAAGTGGATAAAAGAGGAAATAATGCATCAAAAGAGGAGTTACTTTTTAAGTCAATTGACAGTAAGAAAAACATCATTAAAAATCTAAGAATTTAAATTTGAGAAAAATGAGTTTCAAATATTGAACCACTTTAATAAAATAAAATTCAATAATCATAATAATTTTATTATTATTAATATTATTATTAAAGCGGGTAGCAACTTGGGATTATAAGTTCGAAACAGCTAGAATAGTGTAAAGTAAACACATAATAATAATAATAATTATTATTATTATTAATTATTATTACTATAAATCCTCACAGACAAATCCATCTCCCACAAGCGTCCAGATATAACGTTCATTGATCACATTCCTCATAGACATTGTAGTGTCAAACCAAACCTACATATCACAATAGATGAGATAATTTCAAAATACACCCCTGTCTCAGAAAGTTCATAGAATTTGGAAGATGAAACAAGTCCACACAGTCTCAATAGTAAGCTGCAACAGGAGTAATTCCAAAAACTATAAATTCCAGTTTTGAAAACATAAATTTACTCAAGGACATTTACACATCTCTTCAGAAAACCATCATTATTGCAACATCCCACATAGAAAGTTTTTATCTCTATAAAACTGAAAGAGAAATGGCCACTTGGCCACTAGGATCGTACCAATTTATCAATCAGCGTTTGCTGAGGAAACAAAATTCAACTAATCAAGAAAAATGTAATAAAATTGACAATAACAAATTTATAAATCACAAATAGTAAACGGAGATCAATTAAATCGGGTATGCAAGATACAGTTGGGTCCAGGGAAGCGGTAATTGATTTATAAACGATCTATTTCGACGGTCACGTCAGACTTTTCTCTCGCATTAACAGGCTGATCCAGGAAACAACCCTACGACTGGGGATAAAATCACTTAAAAAATAAGTTAACAAAATAAACATTTATACACCATATTTCAGGAAAACTATTACGCTTGTAGGGGTTGGCTTGAGGACTTAAAATAATTTTTGATAAGGAGCCTGTTACTGGAAAGGTACCTTTTTAATGAAAAGTAAGTTTCAAAAATAAATCAATATAACATTACTTACTTCATGGTAAGTAAAAGAAACTGACAGGTCGAGCTTCGCAGCCAACTTGCTTTTGTTATTTGATGTTCTGTTTCGACTTGCCATTGCCATTGTGTACAGAGGCGACTCCAGAAAATGTTTTCGGGGAGGGGGGGGGGGCACAATCCATTATAGCTTTGATTACGCACCACCTGTTCATATGTTATAAAAAACTAGTGAAATCTACTCATGGGTTGTATATCTCTGTATATTAATAATGCATATTATATAAAAAATAAAAATATACTTCAATTAATAGTGAATTAAATATTGCTAAAAGAAAAAAAGAATATACTGAAGCGTTTTAGAAAAATTTCTGCCTGTTTCAGATGAATTTGGAAATAGTTCATTGAAAATTATTTTGAGTATCCTCTATTACTTCAGATTGACCTAACTTAGATGTAAGTACAGCAGAAATAAACATAATAATATTCGATGTAATCTTCTGATCATTGGTAACACTCATTGTTCAATCTTTGCAACAAATTAATGTTAAAATACGATTATAAATTTGTGAAGTAGCTCCATACATGAAAAGGAAAATTAAATAACTGAGTCAAATCCTTCAGGAAAACAATAGTTGTTTTTCGAGAGGGTGTATAACCCCCGTTACCCCCTCTTTAGAGTATTAAATAATAATAATAATAATAATAATAATAATAATAGTCGCCACTGATTGAGTAACGAGGTACAGAACGATGAAGCACTGAACGGTTGAATCCACATTCGAAGAAGACTAAGTCAGCTACTGAAGTTCTGTCGGTATTTAGAACAAACTCGTTAGATTTGAAGTTGAGTTTAAAATACAGGAGAAAGCATTTGGAAATTAGCCAATCAGGGATCATTCTCTGGCCTTTGTAATCCACCCTACAGCTCTTCCATTCGTACGCAGCTCTGTAATCCCCTAGGGACAACTACAAGAACCAGCGAGGTGATCCATTCCCCCTTTGTTAATGAATTCCCGAGACCGACGGCAACTCTCCAAAACATATTAGCTGATTAGCTGCAACTTGCGGAGACGTGCCCGATTGTGCTACGCACTCGTTGACGGAATTTACTTAACAATAATGAGAAACTCACTATCTGTTATCTTGTAAGATTCGAAATTTTAATAAACTTTGATACACGTCCAAGTATTCATTTTTAATTTCTTCTCTTTCTGTATAAAAGCATTGAAATTTAATTACTGAAATGGTAAAACAAGTAATCAAATAATTACGAAGCACTTTCTGAATGATTTTTGATCTAGGCTACAAGATGATCATTGCAACTCATTGTTATTTTCGATTCGTTAGTTATAACAATTGTTCTTTTAAATATTAAAATAAATTGCAGTATATTTACAATTTCGAAATGGGACACACAAAATAATGCGACAAAGGAATTGAAATTGTATTTACTCCGACCTATCGTTTTTGATACTAACCTCTCAATTTCTGAAAAAATACTTATTTTAATTAAATTTATTTATTTTAAGAGAAAACATTTACTTACATATAACTTTGAGAAAGTTTATGTAAGCAAATATTATTTTATACCTTTTTATTCACATTTCAATATCTCGTCTACTTTTGTGAAGCTCAATATTATCCGGCAAAAAAAAATAATATCCTGATTATACAGCGTATTATCTTCAGAAATTTTCACATTATTTTCCCTGAATGCTATGAAATCCAATGTCAAATGTGTAGACACTCAGAAATGTTTTCTAATCTCTCAGTAATAAAAATAAATCTCTATTATTACCACAAGACGACACTAAATTCTCCTAAAAATATACGACTATTAAAATAATTTCATTTAATATTAAACTACTACTTCTGTATTAAAATTAATTTTATTTGTAAAACAATGTTTTAGCAAATCAATTGTTAAAACAAAAAGAATCAGGTATGTTGATACAACTTTAGAGATATTAATGACTTTTCTGAAAAGTTTGTGAATAAATTTAAGCTAAGATGCAGTAGATTGTACAGTAAAATATTTGTCTATTATGAGATTTTTTACAAATAAAGTGTAAACAAAGTAAATTATACCTCCAATGTGAAACTTGTAGTAAAATGTAGGGTAAGTTTTGCTAAGTCCTGTAGTTTTTGGCATGAAAGAACTGACACAAAATAAATATTACTGAAGAGGATACAAAGCGATGCGGTTCAGGTGATATCTAACAAATGTGTTCATGAAAAGGAAACATAAATCCAATGCAATAACTGTGTGAAAATAGTTTATACATAATATCTCAAAACATGTCATAGAAAACATAAATTTATACAAAATATCCTAAAAGTAAACAATTATCTTCTTTAATAATTAGAGTAACAGTGGTAAGAAATACTCAAAAAGCATATCGGAGTAAAAGTGATAGAGCAAAAACACAATTAAGAAGCCATATTTTACAATAAAAATCGTCAATCCTTTCATTTTTTATCTAACAATTTATAATATTACTCCCTATTGTGGAATCGGTGCTCCACAACACGACGGTAGCTGCTAAGGAAGTAGGGAGCTCCAGTTTACTCCCAACGCGACATTAGTTCAAAGACTTATCTCTTTCTGACAGCGTAGTCTTTCGGTTCTTAGTCGAAAGTAAATATGGCATGAACCTCATGTTTGGGTGACAAGCGATTTCCTCTTACATATACGGTAATTCATTCTTATTTCATTTCCAGTTATTCAGTCACGAGTTTCTCCTACAGAAAATATTATTACATCTGTAAGAACAGATAGTTTTTCTAGTATCAGCTTCACACTTTAACCATATAAGTGGCAACCCAGTTGTCGACTCAGAATCGTGCCGTAAAGCCTTGAAGCTCACCGTAATTCACTTTTAATAATTGCTCGAACAGGCCAAAGTGTTGCTAGAAGGACCGTCCGGAAAGATATGAACCATATGACAATAGAGCCCTGCTGGCAGAACGTTTTTTTTTGTTTTTGGTTTTTTGTTTTCACGGGTTCTGTCGATAGGGTGTCTGTACTTGCAGCAGTACGTGGAGGGACCCGCCACGCAGTAAAGTACATAAGCGAGAGCGGTGAGGGCGGTGCGTCCCGAACCTCCACTTATGAAGGACATCCAAATGGGTCAGCAAATGGGTCATATAAAGCATAAATTTGATCACAAATACACACTAAAACATTTAAAATAAATTATAAAATAAATTTCAAATTTCAATTTCAATTTATAAAAATACTCTGGTGTGATTGATATGAACTTGTTGCTAACCGCGTTTCTTTGCGACTTGAAGATGGGGCCTTCTAAAAGACTTCCATCCCGGATGTCAGTAGATGAAAGTACGCTACTGCCGCCAAGTATATGAGTAAATATATTTGGTAAAAGTACAAATATATTTACATTGTACCGTGTATAAGCACCAAAGTACATTGGTATAAGCAAACATATTTGGTATTATTGAGTTATTTGCTTGTTCAGTCCATGTGTGGATGACACGTTTGTGATATTTGTGAAAACGTCAAATATTTTTTTCCAAATACAGCTAAGCAAATACCAAATACCAATACAGCTATGCAAATTTTGCCAAATACAGCTGGGAACACTCTACCCAAATACCGCAACGCCAGGTGAAGTGCCACCATAAGAATATTAGAATGCGAACACGGCAATCATAAAACTATCATTACACCTTGTTGCCTCTGGAGTAGATCTTGAAGCTCGTTCAAGCTCTGCAGGTCCTGTAATTGCAAGTTGCATTCTAATATACCTTAAATTTTCATTCATATAAAAGCTGGCACTGGTAAAAGTTCATTCACCGGGATCTACTCCTAGGTGAACAGACACGCGTATTCCTTGCGTAACAGCAGACAGTTCGTATTTTACGAAAGTTACGGGAATTAAATATTTACATCTGTCACCACAAAAAGACAAATTCAAACATAATCAGTGGTGGATCTACGGGAGGCGGCTATGTGGGCTATAGTACCCCCCCCCCCATTGGACNCTGAACTTCCAACAGAAAATATCGAAATTGATTAAATGTATATTTATCCTTTAACATATATTTGCCATTTTAAACAATTAATAAATTTTGTCGCTATTTAATGAATTGTTAATTATCTATTTGAAGTGGTTTTGTATTAAAATACAATAATAATAAAATATTTACAATAATATTTACAACAATATTTATAAAATTTAGCCCCTCCCCCTTGATTACAGTTTAGATCCGACACTAAACATAATTAAACAAACACGAAAACAGTGTATCCTACAAAACGTATATGGTGTATTATCTCACACGCGTTTCACCAATATTAGGATTTAACACAAATAACAATAATGTACAAATTGAGGGATACAAGATACAACTTATTCAAGTACTTTTCAGCACGAACACCGATCAAAAACATGTAAGAATGTGCTTAGCAGAGATTGAATTGAACACTTATTAACAAATAGGATGCAATTAAATAAATGTCATCCCCTTCTTGATCTTCACCAAGTCACCTCGGGTTCACTTCACAGTGGAGCCAAAATAATTTATAGTTTTTCACACGAATGTCCCTGTTCATATAGCTGTGTCTACTGAAAAGCGAACTATACTTCCTCTATCCTACTGCTCCTAGTATCTATAACTCTAACTATTACTAACCACTTCTATTAACCACTCCACATAGGCCACATTGTTGTTAAACCCAGCTAACTGACCCGCCAACCAACTAAAGCCTAACACCTTACTCGTACCTCCTATAGCTCCTTGTAGATAAGCTTCAATAGCACGCTACATTTCCCATTTACAAATACTACAATGGAAAAAAATATTTATTCTAATACAGTAAAACCCCTCATATCCGACCTCGGTGTATCCGACTCCTCGGGATATCCGTCGATGACGAATGTGTGACGTAAAAAAGTAGCGGGATACATCCACGAAATGAAGATTGGCCAAATTGAAAAGAAAAGCATTACCGTCTTTTTTCGAGTACTGTAATATTAACTATGTTTTTTAACAATAATGTTTTACAACCTGCAAAAGAATGCTCCTTTAATTATCTGACCTTCTTAGAGTTCCAATCATGACCCGGTCCGAATGATCGGATGTGAGAGGTTCTACTGTAATTAATCTTCACATTAAATCATCAGCATGAGTAATACTGTTCCACGTGAGGTGGTATGTGATTCAATCCACGTGTCATCCTAATATTCAAGTTTGACAGAAATAATAAATTCTTTTTCAAGTATTTTATTCAATGAATTGTATTCTAATTAGATATGGTTAGTGGTGACAATTCCTTGAGGAAAATGAGGAGTGTGTCTATTCATCTGGTTGCTCCTCACGCGGTAAAGATGTCAAGCTCCCATAATGCTCTCATCAGAAGTGAAGATCAGGTATCATTTCAGCGTCGTCCTAAGGCTTGCGACACACGACATGGTGATGGAGCGAAGATTTTCGCTTCTTACTTCAGAACCTGAGCCAGCGGAGAAGTCCGTGTGGGCATTCTCTCCTGCAGTGTGTACGCACCAAAATGGTTCTCTCCCCATTTCACCGGGCGAACGCCCGAACTGATCTTCGAGACCAATAGAGAATTTTCACGCGTGTTCTGTGTACTGACTCATGTCCGTCAGTCTACTACCACTCCGCCCAAACTCCGAATGGAGTGGCGTGGCGTAGATGGCGTGGAACGAACATAAAACTGTTGAAATTTAGGTGACCATCCACAGTCGCTCTATCATGCTAAACGTCGTGAGGTCTTCCTAAATAAGTTTCAATGTCACCCCGTCTACCGCTGCGTCATTAATATTATAGGTATTTTTCATTAATGTTAAAAAATATTACGAGTTGAAGAGATAAAAAATTTATAATATATTCCTGTAAGACAACGCAACGCAATTTAAGTCCCACGTGGCTTACGAATGGTTAACTTATCAATATACTAGAATACAATTTGAGTGTAAACCAAAATTAACTGAGTTAGGTAACCGTAAAATAAACAGGATTCTAAACATCTCCGTTCAGTTCAGAACCTGGGGAACCAAAATTCCAACCGGTTTTGCCATTCACGGACGTGACTCCACTCCATTAGGGTTTCTACATTCACGAGAAGTCGGTGTAATGGACTGATGGAGTGATGAGGCGAAGGCGGGAGCGCTGGATTTTGGACCGGAATTCCAGCTACGCCACTTCAACCACGCCACTCCATAGAGGTTTCCCCATTCACGTCACTCTGTTATTAGCTCCTGTATTTCACGTCACTATATTATTATCAATTAGTTTTAATGACACATGAACAATCCTCTGAAATACAGTTTATGGATTGATTGTAATAAATTTTTTTAATTGGCTTTTTAAAATTTTAAACTATTGGTTTTATAACAATCTTACAATGCACGCAAAAAAAACTTTTAGCCCATTAAGTTCGGAATTGTTTTTTAATTGGGAAAATTTTCAATAAAATCTTGTCACGAAGTAATGTTTTGATAATTAATACAGAAATTACCTTTAAATTGTTATTTACACACCCAGAAATACCTGGTACATTATTGAACCAGTAGTTTCCTGAACTGTCATATAAATGACGAAGTTCAATAGAGTGAACATAAAGAAATATAAAACAATAATGGACAAAAAGAATTATAAAACAAATAATAAAATTTGCAACGCATAAAAGTATATTATAAATAATGTAAGTTTTAAATCGTGGCGTTTAATGTAAACAATACAAAACAAATAATGCAGTGAGAGACGGGCAAATCCCTGGCAATAATTAAAACACAATTATTATACATTGGGGCTTCCAGATTAGAAAATTCGAAATTCGAGACACTTAAAGGAAGATTGAACATCAAGGCGACACCGGTTCCCTTTTTTCGTTTTTTTTTGTAAGAAAGAAAATACTTAAATTTTAATGTTTAATAAAATTTTTGCATTTACTAACTTTTTTTCGAGTAAATTGCAGATAAAGTTACATAGGCTCTTATGGACACAACTCTTAAACTGCCTCGAACGAAGTGTATTATTAACAATGTGAAAAAGTTACGCGGTGAAATGAGCAAAAAAAAAACTATCGTACATGTCGGGCATTCATTGTAGGGAATTCAACTCCAAAAATCAACGAAATTTACTGATGGAATAAAAAATTATTCATCAAATCTGCAGAAAAACACAGTTAAACCAGAATGTTGTCACCATTACGCAGTATACAGCATAGGGCATTGGTTCTGTTCGGTTTCATTCGGAAATGCACAAAGTTTGATTTTCTCGCGCCATTTCAGTAGACTTCTCATGCAATTTAATACATTCTAAATTATTGATAAGCTATTATAATAACAGAATTAAGTAGTTAATAAATAAATCAGTTTCCCTCAATAAATAATAAATAAAGTTTCCCTCAATAAATAACTTTGTAATAAAATTAATGTATATATAAAAAACGTTTTGGATAAATATACCATTTTTTAAAGTAATTTTATTGTTTTAATGGGTATAAATAATAATAAATGATATATGTCATTAAATGACTTTTTTATTCTATTTAATTTTAAAAACAATTGTTTTTCATTTTTTCATGTAATATTAATTAGTAACAAACGTTAAGAATTAATTATTTATATAAAAACTTATTTAAATTTTTTATTTCAATAAAAAATTGAGTTTACTGTAGTTTTCTATGCTTTATTTTCGAAACATATTTTTTAGAACTACTTGTTTAATTTAAAATTGATAACTAACTTCTTTTTTATTCAACAATTGGTTGGTTGACTTCAGTCTATGGTGTTCAATCTACCTGAAACCATCCTGCAAGCACCAAATTTCTCCTAACACCGAAGATCAAAAATATGAAAATGTTTTGTGACTACGTACAAAAATGTAGTCTGAACTTCGCTACTTTTGACAAGTTTTTTCTTTAATGCGATATTGCATTATTTATAAAATTATATCCTTTCCGAAACATTTTAATTTATAAGAGGAATGATTTAAGTTAAGATTAAAGGAGAACAATTTGAAGTGAAGTGCGTCTGTGACACGTTTCCTCAATGACATAAATCTATTCCAATGACATAAATCTATTCGTATCCTGCTCCTGGCGTTAGCTACGGTTGTGTATGAGCTCTCTGTATTTTTCAGTTTAATCTTCCTAATTATTTTATTTTCTTGAGTGCGCTGGAAGAGGTCAATTAGAACACGATCGACGGTTGGACTACAGTCAGGAATTCTCGTCGTGCTTCCAACTGCTATCACCCGATTAGTCCAACGACACATGAACAACCCCAACAAGTCACTCAGAATAGGTTTAGTGTGTTATATGACATGTCCCAGTTTCCTCCCTTCCCTACTCGTTTCATCCCTTCCCGTCCAGTACCCAAACCTGTTCACAAACCACGCACTGGAAAGCACAGCCGCCCAAAACCACGTAAAGTAGTGCTACCCAGAGATGAAGCCAACACTTCCACGCAGAAATCAAACGTGCTCGTATTAGCTGATTCGCACGGTCGTCAGATGTCCTCTGTTTCGCGTGGATTGCTTCCTCACTAGTTCGCAGTCTCCTTTTTCTTTAAGCCAAACGCTCGTTTGGCTGAAGTTATTCGAGAACTGGACACTTACACTAAATAACTCACAGAGCGGGACACAGTAATCATCATAGGTGGGCAGAACGATATTAACTTGGGTGATCATTTCAACGCGTCTGAACTTCTATAAAAATTAAAAATGGCTTCTCAGCACAAATATAGTACTCTGTAGCCCCGCTCCACGCTCCAACATGAAAAACCACGAAATTAACCTCACAAACATCTCCCAAAAACACGTGGCAAACACAAAAATCAAATTCTTTGATTTGCAACCACGCCTGACTGCCAAGGACTTTACCCAGCACAGTTTACATCTGAGACCGTTTGGGAAACATCACTTCGGTTCTCTCCTAGCTTCACATCTGACCACACATCATCCACCTGCCTTTTTACCCACTCCTACACATTCTCCTGCTCCTACCTCATCTCTTCCTCCTCCACCTCCCTCTGCTCCTACCTCATCACCACCTCCTCCTGCTCCTCCTCCTATCTCCACACCCACTTCTTCTCCTGTCCCCGTTCTTTCACCTACTGCTTTCTCATCTCCCACGTCCTCATCTATTCCTCCATCCACATCTCCTGCCGCCCGCACACACAGTTACAACTTCCACTCAGAAGTACGATGTGGTACTCGAAGGTAACAATCGCGTTCTGGTGTAGTGTGTGGGCTTGATCCGGAACTAGAAACTGTGCCTATTCAAATTCCTCTCCACAATCTAACGTCGATTCAATTACACGTGAATCACAAACTCTTTGCGAAAATAATACAATTATATTTCGTCATAATGTCCAATCCCTTTTAAACAAATTGACATACATTGAAATTCTGGTACACGAAAATCCATTCGATTTGCTATGCCTCACACATTGGCTTTCAACTAACAACATCAATGATACTGCTATTTCGAATTATTATTTAGCAAGTTCTTACTGTCGGTAAAATTTTAAACGCAATAATCCCCACGGAGGTACGTGTATCTACTACGTTCGTAATGATAATTTATCTTCTCCACTGACAGACTACGAGAACTTCTCCGTAGATAATGTGTTCGAACTTTCTCCAGTTAATCTAACCGACACCGGTATTATTGTTTTGTGTATTTGCAGACCTCCTCATCAGATCTAGTCATACTTTTTTAGGAATTTCGAAATTGTTTTAAAACATATCACACATGAATCTACTAAATCTATCGTTATATGTGGAGGTTTCCACATCAATTTCCTGAGTACATCCGACTCTTCACATTCGCCAATTAATTGATTCAAGAATCTTATCGACTCAGTCAACCTTGTTACTGCGATAAACGACCTCACTTGCCTCTGCGGTTCATCTCAAACATTGCTAGATCAAATCATAATCAACAATGAAATCTCGTATTTCTAAGTGTTTATTGCCGGATACAGCGAACACCTAGCGCAAATATTGACTATTAAAAATAAATTAAAACAACTTAAAATCCTTTACAAGTTTTCAAGAAAGTTAAATGACACTAATCAATCCATATTTATAAATTATTTGAGTGAAGAAACATAAAACGCAAGTTAATTAACACAAAGAAATACAATAGATGATATGATATTCAAGGGATGAGAATTTCTTCAAAAAACAAATGCCGTTCATATTAACTTTCAAAACTCTGTAACCAACCACACGAATTCCATGATTATTTTCGTAAACAGAAGACTATTCTTCGAAAAGTAGACTATGCCGCTAAAGTTATGGAAAGCGACAGACAGATACTAAAATCGAACAATCGGACGAAAGCCATGTGGAATATTGTTAAAAATTACACTTCAACTTCTGAAAATCGCGAAGAAATATTTCTTTACTAAACGATGGCAAAAAAAGTAACAAATCCTCAGGACATCGCAAAATTTGTTTAATTCTTACTTCTCAGAAATAACGAACTCAATATATCCAAAACAATGTCCTCCAATTATATCCACCCACACACCCAATTCTATGTTCACTTCTGAAACTAACGCCAGTGAAGTCATGAGAATCATCAGCTTATTAAAAAACAAATTTTCAACACGATATACCCGAGTTTATTGTTAAATTTTCGTCCCATGCTATATTAAATCCACTCATAAATATTTTTAATAGTTCTTTATCGGAAGGGGTGTATTCTAACATATTTAAGAGAGCTAAAGTGAAACCTTTACACAAGAAAGGAAACAAACTTAATATTGGAAATTACCGACCAATATCTCTACTACCCACTTTCTCAAAAATACTAGAAAAATTGTTTTATAAGCGTCTTTTAGATTTTTTTCAAAAAATAACATTCTCTCTGACTATCGACACGGTTTTAGGAAATCTTTTCCAGTACAAGCGCCATATTTTCTTTCTTAAACGATGTTTCCACATTTCCTGACCGTGGAGAAAATCCTCAGGGTGTTTTTCTTGACTTATCCGAAGCATTCGATGTCATCGATCACGGAATACTCCTTTCTACATTGCATTCTTTAGGCATTCGTCAATGGTTAACTTATGCATCAATGGTTAACTTTTTATTTAAAAGATAGATATCAACAGGTCGAAATATCCTATACTCAAAATAAAATACTTCAGCGTTGTCTTTCAGAAACAAAGCCACTTACTTGCGGAGTACCCCAAGGTTCAATTCTGGACCCTATAATCTTTTTATTGTATGTGAATGACATGTCATCATCCACATCAGATTGCAAAATGGTTCTTTTTGCTGATGACACTAATTTACTATGTAAACACACCAAAACTCAAAAAGTCTAACCTTTCGACTTGGTTCAATGCAAATCGTCTCATTGTAAACACTAACAAAACAGTGTCTATGTCATTTCACAATAGTAATACAAAATCTTTACCCCACGTTTCACTTTCTTTAATCGGAACACAATTAAAAACTGTTACGAATACAAAATTCTTAGGTCTCCATATTCAAGACAACCTGAAATGGAATTGTCACGTTGACAATCTTAATTCCCAATTAAGCAAATTGTGTTACGCATTCCGAAACTTAGTTAACGTAGTTGGTCCACGTATTTCCCGTTGCGTATATTTTGCAAACGTTAACTCCTATTTACGTTACGGCATTACCTTCTGGGGCAATTCCGGTCAAAGTATTCAAACTTTTAGAATTCAGAAGAGAAAAGTTCGGATAATTTGTAAATCTCACCCCCGAAACTCTTGTAAACCTTTATTCAAGGAATTAAATATATGTACACTTCCTTGCATTTATATTTATATTTATGAAACGGTCTTGTCTGTTAAGACCGAATTACTGAAGTGCTACCCTTGCTTCATACGAAACAGTCTCGTTCACGAACACAATACTCACAATAGTAATAATATTCATCGACCTAGAGTGTCAACCGCGCTTTGCCAAAAAGGGTCGTATCGTTCGGGAATCATTCTATATAATTCCCTACCAAAAATTTAAAAAATATTATGAAATTGAATATCTTCAAATCCGCGGTTAGAAACTACCTCCTGCACCAGTGCTTCTACACTGTAAAAGAATTTATTGATTTTAATAAAAGTTAAATCCGTCTTGTACTTTATCACGCCATTGATGTAGCACTTTTTAAATAACTTATAACAATTTCAAAAGCTATTTTCTTGCATGATTGTGTTGTCTTATTGGTCATATTAATTTAGTTTTATGTGTACTCAACTTTGGCACGGTTGTGTACATTAATTCTGTAGCCCTATCGTGGCCCAGGTTTTTCCTTCGGGTAGAGGCGGATTTCTTATACAGGTTCTTTAGGTTTTGTCTAGGGGCGTGTTTATTGTAACAATAAATCGTGAATTTAGTGTTTTTTCAACTTTTATGATTTTTAAGCACTATACTCAGAATAGTCTATAGTTCGAAAATAATTTGTACATGTTAAATAATTTTTTTGTGTTAAATTACAAACATATTGGCATTCTATTAGTATTATAACTCGTAGTTAGCTTTTTATCTTATCTAGGAATTTTTGCTTAAATTTTTGAATTTACCTCTGCCTTAGGACCTTTGATCGGAATTGATGGGATGGTCCCTTGCTTGCTTCCGGAGAGTAAATTAGTTTATCGTCCTCCACTTGGTCATACGCAGTTTGTAACGGCTTTTTTGAGAATAAATTTATTTATTATTTATGTTGTTGTTGTTTTTTTTTTTGGGGGGGGGGCTTTACGACTCGTCAACGTCAAGGTCATTAGAACCCTTCTGTTCCTTATGATTAGTTTACTTAACAAGTAGATTTCTTTCAGGTCAAAATGTACATCTAGTGAACAATAAGGGCCCCAAAAGTTGAGTTTCTATTTTGATTAGCTTAGTATGAAAAATTTAATTCAAAATATTATCAAGGTAATGCATTTATTCTTTGGTTGAAGAAGGCATTACATTTAATAATTCATAAAACCTGGATTTCAAAAGAAAATAATTAAAAATTTAAGAAAATCACTTCAACATCAATTACGTCTTTAACATACCGTAGACAACACAACTCATAAAAAAAAAAATAGCACTATTCAATTAAATTTTGAAGTTAAAAGTGTTTTTAATGTAAATTATAGTATATTAAAAATATAAACAATAAATGTGGCGGGCTAGGGAATATTACTTATAAAATATTTTTATGATTACAAGTAATTTGTTCAATTTTTAGGATCAGCTTTCATTAGACGAGAGAATGAATGACTCTCAAAACTGTTTTGTTTTTTTTCGAAAATAAGGAGTACTTTAATATCGAGAAAATTATGATTACTAAGATTTAAGTGTGGCGTGCAACACTAAAGTGTTGTGATGTTAAAAACAGTGCAGTGCAGTTTTCATAATAATGGTAGTAATAACGATATATTTCAGTATTTCCGATCAAATGTGTTCATCCAGCCCTATTGAGAATTTACACTTCAAATGAGACCCTCATGTTCCAGTAATTTGGATTTCCCTGCTCTCAAAGAATTAATCAGTATGAGGTTCGAACAACTCATTAGAACTTTCAGGGAATATCAATGGATCCTCCAGAGATATGAGCAAGCCAAGGTTAAACCATTCACCAGTGTTGAAACGGTTGAGGATTTTCTGGGATTTTGTAGAACTTGATTTGCTTAACAATACCATCAATGGCAACGCGTCAGGAAACAGGAATTACGGATAGTAATTCCCTTCAAAGTTGTTCAAAATGTGTGGGAAAATATACAGGGTAGAAAATAAATACGTTGGATAGATTGTAAGTGATTAGATTGTTCCAGAATAGGATGTCGTAATATAGATATTTTTCACATTTTTGAGCAAATTTATGCCACGTTTCCAAGACAACTAATCTTTTCCCTATTTTCTTCTTAAAGTACGGAGTTCAAGCACAAAAAGTCTATCATGGGAAATAGTACAAGGGTCTCTTCTAACCAATTAAATGTTATCAACAGAATAGTCAAAATACGTAAACAACACGAATGAACTGAAAGTGATCTATTAATGTGTCCCTTTGAATATAAATGTAAGACTCGCACGTGTAATATGGATGTGTGCTTTACGTAGGCGAGATATACCGCAAAGAACAATAGATGTACGTAAGAGACAAAGGGTCTTGATTTTGCTAGCTTGTCGTATCATACTAAGGTAGCATCGTTTCAATATCGTAACAATTGATAAAATGTTTTTATGTTAATTTCATAAATGAGGTGAGATTAGATCTTTGACGCATGTTGGTACATAAAACCTCACTGAATGATGTTGGATTGTCTGAGAGTGGATATCGAACTGACATTTATTGGGAGTACGGGAGGGAATTCCCAGCTGTAAACAACATCCAGTTCGACCGAGAAAGGGATCGAATCCGCACTTTGCAACACGTAGTGAGCGAATAAGCTGCTACTACGTTACCGTTGTCGGTTCATATTTACAATGTTAGGTCACCCAAGAACTGATGTGGTGACGTCATTGAACCATAGGTGACAGGTGTAGAAGATGACGATGGTACATGCCTCCAACATTCAGACTTCGACTGGAGTAGTCAAGGCGTGCCACACCGGAGTGTGCGTAACAAGGATATGCACGGAGAAATTTGCAATATTCAAGTGTCGATTGTGAGAAAGTGATAGTACTTATAGTATTTCCCATGTGGGTGGAGAGTCTACTGTCGTAATCTACAGTAGTTTCCGGGTTTTTCATTTCTCTCGGAAGTAAACAAATTGGTAGGCCGAGGGGAGAGTTCAGCATAGTCAGAAGAAATAAGAAAGAAATTCAACCATTGCTCATTCAGTTGGACTGAAGTTGACTATTCCGGCACCATGGTATTGTTATTATGTCGTCGGATAAAATTCGTGTCCAATGAAAAGCTCATGTCTCGTTTTAGATTTCCTGCAATCGAATCTCGTATGATGTACGAGAAATAGGTCGGGCACACTGAATCTTTTCTCTTCCCCTCTCCCTCTCTCTGTTGGGCACTTCCTCCCATCGAACGCTCAGTATAGATGTACTGCCACTATGAAACGAATGTAGTGACAAAGTCTCACAGAGTTCAACACTTCCCTTACGGTACAATTCATACTTAAACATACAAATAAACGCAAGGATACATCTTAATACAAAATAAATCTTACAAAATAAAACTTTTTTATTCGATGTGCAAATACATTAAAGACAATCATTAATAAGATACAAAACAGATTTATTGTTATGTTCGCATGATAGTAAAAATCACATATGTGTAGTTGTAGTAGATATGTAGCTGAGAACAACAACGTTTCGAGGTTAAGACTTTAGCCTCCTCTTCAGGTTCATTATATTACATTAGGTTGTACTATTACATATATCTAATTCCACAGGTTGTAATATTACATATATCTTATTAATGATTGTCTTATTAATGTATTTTCACATTGAATGGAATATTAATGGGTTGTATAGACAATCAGAGAGTGAGTGACGTAAAATTGAAAACCATTTTAGTTCATTACTTCTCAAGTACGATTTGTTTTCCAAAATTGTGGTATAACGTAATTATAATGTGAATTGTATCATATGCACTAAACACCCAAACCTATGTATAAAATATGAAATTTGATTGAATTTTTCCACATCGTCTAAGTCTTTCGATCTCTCTGAGGTCGACATTATGCGCAATTCTTTAACTATTAATTAATTATTATTCAGACATTAAATGACGCATTGAAAAGTCAGATTCAAGAAAGACGCACGAAATAATAAGAACAGTTATCATCTAAAAGAACGAACGCCGAAAGTCCAAGTCCATCCAATTGGGACGCTTGTTCGTCCGACGGAGCGTGAAATTAGAGCGACAAGCACATACGCTCCGAGGCGACTGCCGCTTCTCTTATGTTTCAAACTCTGAAAACACACAGCGACAGCTCGTATTCCAGGGCATGGGACAGCAGAGCTACGTAGGAAAGTTATGGAGGGCTTTCGGAATGGCAACGCCGGAAATGCAACTCGAATATTATTTAACATACACCCTCAAAAAATGTCAAGCGGAAAGATTTGAGTATCGGACCAGCAAGAAGAATCTGACTGAGAAATAAATATGCACAACACCATGTGATCCTACACGATTCAAAAACATTATCTTTCTACACTTACTCACGAATGCAAGTCGCAAACGACAGAAAGAAAGGATGTGTCATAAAATTTTGAAAAACAGAAAGCACCTCTAAAGCTGAGGGATTCCAAGAGTGCGGAGAAACTCGTAAAGCTAATTTTAGAACATATTCTGTACATTTCCTTGATTTCTTTGTACCTCCCATAATTACTACTACACTTTAAAAAAAATCCATGCAGTCACACGGATATATATTTTCTTAATTTTTACACGCATTTATTTAACTTGCTTGGTTCGTATGGATGTTTTCTTTTCGTTTAAAAATTGGTTATTGAATTTTCGACCACTTCCAAGTTTCTGTTCGAGCTGAAATTTGACAGATATGTGTGGTTTAATGACATTGAATGATTATGGTATCAGTTTACGAAAACTTACCCCTAAATGGAGTGAAATAGGGGTATGTATGAATGAGTGTATCCCATCATAACTGGATAGTAATTTCAACCAAACTTGGTACACTGATGACTGACTATCTGACAACATGCACTGAGGGGATAAGACAATCCTGGAACCCCTAGAAACGGGGTGGGAAGGGGGTGACATGTGAAAACAATGAAAAAATATATATTGGAAACTATAGTTTTCGGTCCCGTTGAGATACATGAGGGTCCCTGCCCCCAATGCCGCGTAAGTTCACAACCAGTCCTCATGGGAGATAATATGCCCTTAGCCCCATAGGTTAGGGGGTGGGAATGCAGTGGAAGGTAAAAATAATAAAGAACGATCGATATTGGTGTTGAAAACATCAATTTTGGAACTGTTGAAGAAAGGAATGAACCTGAATTCAACTTAAACCCACACTTACTTTTCATGAGAAATAAACACTCTGAATTGGGGGTGAGAAAGGGATGAAATGAAAAAATATTGAAAATGACCGATATTAGTGTCGAAATCATATTTCGGAACCTCTGAAACTAGTAGTGATATTCCCGATATCTATATTCATGATCAACCCCTATACACCCGTAGCACCTCTTGGGAGAAAAATGCAATGTAAAAATTTTCGAAACTGACGTCAATGACAAGTTTTCGGCATCGCTGAGCTGATGTAGCGACATCCTGATGTTATGTTGAGTCTAAATCCAGCTTCTTCTAGGTAAGGGGTGGGAATGGTTTGACAAGTAGAAATAAATGACTGAAATGGGTTTGAATACATCTATTTTGGGGTCGCTGAATGTGTTAACTCAATGCCAATACGATCAACCTCCACACATTGTTGGCACCCCTAGAAAAGGGAATTCGTGTTGATATGATAGTTTTCCGGGACTCTAATTCTAATACGAAATAGTACAAAACATTAACGTTAAAAAAATTTAAACAAGCTTTTATTTAAAAAGTATTGCGCAAGAAAGTAAAAATAAGTAAAATAAAAAATTAGAAAAATTTTACTACAAAAATGTCACTTCCTTGTTCACTCATCGTAGATACAGAAAAAATAGAAGTTACATAAACGTGTATATATGAAGATCATTAGAACCCAACATAAGCCGTATTGTTCACAAAAGTTTGAAACAAAAGTTCAGTTGTCCGTGAGGATAAACAACCACCAGGCAAGTAGCCTCACCAACTGTCTTCAAGGCTGCATGGTATTAGCCCTGGTTACATCCTTGACGCAAATGGACACCAAATTGCTCACTCGGTGAATTTGTGCATACTCTTTTCAACTCGACTAAAACTTAAACTTAACTCAAACTGTCTCAAACACGTGACCTCGGCATGCATCACAAGTAGTGCAATAGCTACTTCCTCTAACTGATTTTCATAACCATGACTCGGATCAAAAAATACAAGAAAATATGTACCAAAGTGGTGAAAAATAATAAAATAAACTTAAAACATTCTCTTAAGAGTTCAAAATATGCACCAAAAATCCAATTAAATGCACTTAAAAAACATTCAATATTTGCACTTAAAAAACAAGTTATATATGTATCAACTTATTACTAGGAAAATGCAAGAGTAAATTGGGTTAGTTGAATAATACCACTGAGGTCGTTCATACAGTATAAGCCATATTTTAATAATCATATAATTTCTGATTTTTATAGTAATTTATCCTAAAAATTACGGAGTTCAAATAAAAATTCATTATTCATTATACGTACTATTAAAATAAATTCAAAGAGACCCACGAGGTTAAAAATGCAATAAATTGATTCTTCAAACACATAGAAAGTCAGAAGGGAAAATGCAAAACATGCAAAATCCGAACCCTACTCATGATCTTTTCGCAAAAGGTCGACTCATTTTCCCCGTCGCTTTTTCACCTCACATGTAATCTGGCACATGTCTAATAAAGTTTTGGTAATTAATGTTAACTTTCTGGCACTTTTTTCTATTCCATTCTACTCTAGAGTGTTGCAGGTAAGCACTCATTCTAAGTTTTCACCGTCTGTACAAATTTGATCTCAATAATTGTGATGTGGTAAAATTATGAACAGTAATTAATACTTTTTCTTTACGAGGAACCAACAAAAATCGCTACGCTCGAAATACAGTTCCCTTGTATTTCCACACAACTGAGCTGTACAACGGAGAGGGAAAACCTTAAGGGGAGATAACGCGAGTTTCGTGGACTATTTCGCAGGGAATGATGCCAACACTGCGGAGTCCTGCGACTGAGGGTTAAATTGCTTTAAATACTACGTACTACGTTACTATAATGAACTCATACTTGTCCAGATACCTTAGATTTTTACTAACATGATACGGGATGTTGAAAAGTATGTTTCAAATAATCTAATACAAAACATATCTGAAATGAAACGTGGAGTATGTAAGATAAGAGTTCAGATTATCCAAGCTCAGTGCATGAATTATTTTCTCCTTCATTCGTCAGTAAGTATGACATGCATCTACGGTATTATCACAAATCGGTCTATTGAAAAGTTTTCGTCTTAAGTTAAACTGTCATGCATTATGTTTCGTTCTTTTCCTGTTCTGAGATTGATTAATTTACTAAATAGGAATCCATTGAAAATTTATTTTCAAGATGTAAGAGTTTCAAAACTCTCAGGCCTTTTCTCTGGCAGCATTAATGAAGTTAATCTCAACGTACTTCGGAGTACAGAGAAATTTGTAACCCCCCCCCCCCCGCGCACGTGTATTTCCTAATCTAATTTACGTAAATATATTTATATGCTCGTAAAATTCTTTGCACTGCTTCTAAGATATTTTAACTCTTCAAATATCTACACATTCCACCTAGCGAGAAATTTATTTCGTGGAGAGACCAGACTTCTGGGGAAAACTTGTTGATGTGAAATTTAAAGTTATTTGTCATAAAATAATTTAAATTTGTTCAATTGATTATTCAACACGTGATTCATTAATATTATATTAATTATTTTGTTTCAGAAATTATAAATATATTTCAAAATATTTTGAACAGATACTCTCATGAAAATGTGAAAAAATTCGGGAGGGGTCCGGGCTCCTCCTCCCCCAGTTACATGTCTACTACTACAACCATTGTATTCTTTTCCTGCCATATCCCACTAGTACTTTCCGTCTCTTCCCTAAGAGAAGAACCCGCCGATTAAATGCAGATTAAGCTAAAGGGCTGGCAGCGGACGCACGACCGCGGAGCGTGCGCGGGGATCTCGCCCTCGCGAAGAGGCAGTTCGTCGAAGGGTGGTGTGGGGGACGACGAGAGACTGTGTCGAGGTGGCTTTGCTGCCTTCACTGCCTGCGCGCGCGCGCGGAAGGTTAATCAGCCGCTGCACCGTGTCTCCTCGCCAGAGCGGAATTTCAATTACGCAATCACTTAATAGCGTAGCAGGCGCGGGGAGCCAACGTGTAATCGGAAGTAGACTTTTTTCCTTTCTCTTTCAGCCTTTCCCCACCTCCACTAAATTCTGCACGCCCTCGCGGGATTTAAGTTTGTGAAAGGATCTTGGTTGTATTTAACGAGACCCGTGAGTCTTTTTAAAACCCTTCTGGAAGCTATTTAAAAGTTAGTTCAGAACCTTCCTGTCAAGACCTCTTTCACAACCTAAATTTCTGAAATAAAATTTACCGTCACAATTCCTCGCGTAAATACAGCATTCGAGAGGTATTCGAAACATTAGTTTAACGAGAAAGTCGTGGGAACAATGGAGTTTACTTTGTATGAGTTTCACCCTGAGTCGGCGAGGTACTATGGCAATAAGTCCGCGACATGTTGGGAGCCTCACTTGAAAGTGAAGTCACACGGAAGCCAATTGTGGGTACGTAATAAAATTTACGAATTTTATTTGCCGAGTTTGCTAAGTTATCCGATCAAAACTCTCCATGAACTTTTGTGGCAAAAGAAGTGAGGGGTGGTATGTACATTTCAACGCGTCGAACAATCGCGATCATTATTCGTATGGAACCGTAACATTAAAAACTAATGTTTTAAAAAAGTTTGTATTTCAAATGAACTAAAGAGGAAACAATTAACTAATTATATTTATTTTTAGAACTAAAATAAAATCGTGGTCGCTGAGACAATGACAATTTTTTCCGTTAGGTATCAAACATTTTAGTCATAGCCTAAATCTGGAATATAAAAGTTTTGGGGATGTCTTTCGGTCACAATTTTCCTGCCTGTCGGCATAGGCTATTAGGTCTCCAAGGCATCAATATTATGCTGCCCTTAAGCTGACCTCTCCTTAAGCTCTTACACAGCAGGAATTAAAATATTTTCATTGCATAAATGTTCAGCCACTTCTGTGACACACAATTTAGTTTCTACGCTATGATTAATTTTAGTAGTTCATATGAAATCTAAGAATATTTTTACTTCTTAGTTGATTATAACAATTAAATAAATTTATTGTAAAATGAAAAAACAACATGCGAACAATTTTTATTAGCATCTGTCATGTGAATATTCGTAAAGGATATTCATTGGTAACCATGTGTTCAAAGTTTAAATCAATGTTCATTGTGATGTGGGGCAGGATTGTAATTGAATGCGGGGTATACTTCATATCATGGGAGTGTAATACTTCTACCTGGATCCCAGGACAAATGCTGATTCAGTTGCAACACTAATTAATGTTAACATGTTCCAAATATTGATACTAGTGCACACTCCCATTGAGAAGTTTACATGACAATGTACGAGAAAAATAAATATTTACTGTTAAATGAAATACGTCGACGTTCTTTACAACAGTACATGGAAGTAACAAGGAGAAACTCAAAATCAATTGCATAATTCATTATATCGTATAAATAAAGTTACTGCCAAAAAAACAGTACAATAATGTATGACCACGTGAAAGACAATAAGCTAATTTACTCTTCGGAACCACCATTCCATCAAGTCCGATGAAGGAGGCGGATTTAACATTTCAGCACACTCCTAATATAAGAATAAAAATAGCTCGGTTCATGTTATTATATTCATAGAATACCAACAAATTTGTATTTAATAAAAATCAAAAACGTTATTTCAGAAGTACGCATTATTATCAAATTATAGTACGTATTTTCGCTCTATAGTATTTTCTCACTTCATGATATCATTACTTATTCCATAAGGTGTCAGTAGGTTTTTGGCAGAATGACAAGAGAGGATCAAAACGACAATCACACGAGTGGTACGGATGGAAAGAGGAAGTTTCGTTACGAATATTTTTTCGGAGCATCCGGAAGTGATCACCCGACTTACTGCTCCAATGAGGTGATAGACGTAAATAGAGGGTCCACAACTAACGGAAGAAAATTCATCCGATCTCCTTACTTTGCATCACTGGGAGGTCTCACATCGCAGTTGCAAGGGATGATTCGAACTCCAACGTTCATAATTGATTTAAAATACTGGAGGATACTTTGTGATCTAAACTTTAGAAGTGTTTCATTTTCCATAAATTCCTTACGAAAAATTACATCTTTTAATATCAAGAAGAGTAAACAGTCATTTCACTCAAACGAATTGAGGGTAACAGTTTCACGAAATCAGTTGACCTGTTTCCCTCAAAACATACGAGTTAAGATTCTGGGAATGGATGAAGGCAGAAGGGGATTATATACAACACAAATATTTTCCAATTTCAATTTCCAATAAATGAAACATCTCCCATTATTGCTTTTTACAAAATAATTTTTGGAATCTGATGAAGGTTTTTTATCTTTCCTAAGTTCCATATGACAGGTTATTTTCACGACATATTTGACTGAATTGATAATTCTATATTATTACTATTCACAGTAAACTACTCACACTGCTTGCAAGTAAACACAGTTTTCTTAGAAACAAAACTAACAGGGTTTTCTATTTATTGTTGTCCAAATGGTAAACAGCAGAAATACTGAAATACAACAGAAGAAAATCAATAAACGGGTTTTAAGCATAAATAAAACAAAGGTGTGAAATAAAAAATAAACTTCATTCCCCATAAATTATTTAATAGTGTTTTTTATTCCTACACTGTTGAAATTTAATTCTTCAAATACGTAAGCACGCATTTGACATAAATCAATTAATAGATACAATATCCCAGTCAACTTGTACATTGAAATTGCATTAAATCATGTAGCTCTAATTATTGAATGTATTGTCACTATCAGTATCAGTAGTGAGAATCCAAGTTTGCGACCTCAAAATATCTGTGCAAGATGGACAATTTCCGAAAACAAAATCAAAATTTTCGCTCTTTCTGTAGGTTTTCTCAAAACACCCGAAGTATGCGATTTACAGAACATTTTGCAATGTTTTAAAAGTAGGTTAAATTTGAAACAAATTAAGACCAATTGCAACGATGTACGTCGGATAGTTACCGATATACATTTCAAAATTGGAATTTTTATCAAAAAGTGCCCAACTTTAGTTTTGGTAGTGTTTCATGTCATATATCGTGAAAAATAATCATCCCGACAGGAAATACTTTTGAGTTAGATATGTTGCAAATTTATTAGTTAATTTATTTATTATTGATAATGTAAGCACGGAAGGACGTACTCAATATTTCCGAAAAACAAAGAAAAAAATTAGATTTTTGGAGAAACGGACGCAATTTGCATATCAAAGTGTGAGTATTAAAAATAAAAGGAAGTCATATACACATGGGAAGTGAATAAATTATAAATTAAATTCATGAGTTCGTTCATAAGTTCAAATTAAATCGCATGAAATGGACACCTCAAATAAACAGATTCATACTACGAAGTAACGAACCTTGAGGAAGACAAGACAATGTAAAGGCGAAAAGTGCATTAACACTTTATGCAAAGTTTCCCCACATTAACACATCACAGAGCACCACCTTGCTGACCAGATACGAGCAATAATACGTAACAAACTCTTGTCAGACTCTTATCTAATCTCATATCATGAGAATTAAACATGAAATAGCTACAGCACACACCAATAATATTACCGCACTCATCTCAAACAAGGAAAATGAAAATAAAGTTGCTCAGATCCTCCTGTATAACAATGAAGAACCTCCAGTTGACTTTCTAGTCTACTATATGGTCACAAGACAAATGTCTCAAGGATGCAGAGTGTATCAAATAGGAGGAGGACAAGTATCACCTAACATCTCCAATGTCATTCACCCCTACCTCTATAACAATAGATGGTATAAAAAAAGTTCTCTCTGACACTCAGAACTGGACATCGTCCGGACTTGATCAAATACAACATTTCTGGTTCAAGAGATTCACAAGTTGTCATGCTCCACTTGCTCAATTATTCACTGAGTCCATCTTTCATCCGGAGATCACACCACCATTATTCATAAAAGTCAGTGCCTTCCTCATACCTAAGGGCTCAATGTCAGATGACCCATCTAAATTTCGACCAGTAACCTGCCTTCCAACAACAAATTATTGATTGCTTGTATTAACAAACTCATTTATGGATGTCTCTTGGAACATTATATAATAGCCGAAGAACAAAAAGACTGTATCAAAATTTCAAGGGGCTGCAAAGAGCAACTAATTATAGATGCAGTAGGCTTACAACAAACCAAAAAAATATTACGAAACCTCCATGCCGTTTACATAGATTACAAGAAGGTCTTCGACACTGTACCACTTTCCTGACAGATTCACATCTTACAAATATACAAGATTAATCCTGATATTATAATTTCCTTCATATATACATACCTACTACGGAATACAGCATTCCAACCGAAAAACTAACCACAGGTAATTCAGTCATAAAGACAAAACCAATTTCCATCAAAAGGGAACTTTTACAAGAAGATTGCTTCAGAGCCCTATGGTTTTGCTGGGCTCATTATCAGCGGAGCAATCTTCTGAATAGCATTGCCCTCGGATTCCCAATTCGAAAACAGACAACTGAGAAATACAGGCTGAGTCACCTTATATATATATATATATATATATATATATATATATATATATATATATATATATATATATATATATATATATATAT
>NNCF01128035.1:615818-631037 GCA_002313205.1 Laupala kohalensis
CACAACAGAACAGTTCTCAAGTGACATACGTATGGAATTTGGGTGACGAGTGAACTTCCAACTAAAGAGCAGGTGGAGACATTCTGGACAGGGATTTGGGAGGTATTGAGTGTAGTTAGCTCAATGCCCCTTGGCTAAAAACGGAAGAAGAACTATCCCACGAACTCCCAGAAGCAAGTGAAGAAATGGACAAGTTTAGTGAATATGACTATAAAGCAGACAGCAAATTGGAAAGAGACAGAGAATGATATGGTGCAAAACTTCTGAATTAAGAAATTGAGTGTTCTACATGGATTATTGCTTAAAGCTGTGAACACGAACCTTGAAATTCCTCAAAGGCTCCCAAACTTCCCAAACTCTCAACAAACTCCCAAGAGTTCTCAAAATGGTTCACCCAAAGCATAGATTACAATTACACAAGGGTAGTGACATTAGATTAGCACAGAATTACAGACCTCTTACTTGTCACCCTTCAATACTTAAAATAAATACATCTACGATTTCTAGTAAAATATATAGGTATCGATCAAATTGAAACCTACAACCTATTGAGCAAAATGGATAAAGAAAATACTCTTATAGATGTAAAGAATTTGTGTTGCTAAATAATGTCATCTTCTAAGACACAAAATAAAGGAAACGTAATTTACGAGCTGCGTGGATTGAATATCAAATAGTTTTTGATAGTATCCCGCACGATCCCGCATAAATGACTCCTAAAACACACTTTATAAAATTCACCCCAAACTAATAGCCTTTTGCAAATTTAGCATGGGTAACTGGAAAACAAACATGCTGCTTAATAATGAACATCAGAAGGTGGAAAGTAGGATTGTGAAAATCAAGAGGTATATTGACTGTCACCTTTTCTGTTTTGAATTAATTTTGTTTCTCAAATTTATTTGGAGGTATATTCCTTTTCTTTACTGTTTTATATATGATAGGTAAGGAGTGCTTGTATTTGAGTGTAAAGGAATGTGTCATGTTTTATACAATGTAGAATATAGTTTTAGATTTAATGGGTCATTATCATTGATGCTAAGATGCATAAATTAATGTCTAAATAGTTTAATGCTGTATATTATTGAGAAATAAAGATCTATTCTATTCTTTGATTCCATTGTACAGACTATTGTAATATGGAAATTTGTGTTACAAACTCCACAACAGGGAAAAACCTGTCGCCCATATATTTTACATGCACGATTTAAAAGTATTTGCCAAAATTGAAACAATTTTTTCTCAAATACTGACAGTTGTTAAGGAGTTAAGCGATATTATCGGTATGAATTTTGGCACAGAAAAATGTGTAAAAGAAAACATCATTAGAGGAAAATTTATATATATATATATATATATATATATATATATATATATATATATATATATATATATATATATATATANAACTAAATGATGGATCCGTTATCGCCAACCTTAACACATGCAAAAATTGTATATATTTAAGGATTAAAGAAAGTGATGCGATATCAAAAAGCCTTATGAAAGAAAAAGTCAATACAATATTCCCGAAGACTTGTATTAGGAAGTGATCTGAACTCCAACAATAAGATTACTACATTAGGATCTTTTATAGTACCTGAAGTACAGTATAGCTACGGACTAGTGGATTAGACAAATTATGAAATTTCCCAGCTGAATACGAAAACTAGGAAACGTCTTACAATATACCAAGTAACTCATCCAAGAACTGAAATCAATAGGTAACATGTATCACGTAAGGTTGTAGGTACAGGGTTCAGGCAAATAGAATTAGCCTACCAAAATGCGACAGTGAATATGAAAAGTTCCTGCTGAAATATAAGGAAGATTCACATATGAAACAATTTATTAAATCCGCACAAAGACAGGGGAATAAGGGCATTTTGAACATAGTTAAACGTCTTGTGACTTGGAAAATACTCTTGACTTTACTGAATATGACACTCTTCAATTCGTCAGCAAATTACTTTCGCAAAGAAAATCTAAAGAGAAATGGCGAAGCATACTGTTTCTCGGTCAGTACGTCCAAAGATTGAACCGACAGCAAATGGACCAGCTAAAGATACACTTGTGGTTAAAAAGGTGTACGGTGAAACCAGACAGAGGCAGTAACAATAACCACTGCAGATCTATGAAGTAAAGGTCTATGTACATGGCATTATAATAAGATGGCGCTAAAAATATAAAAAGATAAGTGTCGTTTTTGTTCGCATGATGATGCAATAATTGATCATTTTGTCTCGGCATGTTCCATACTGGTCAAAAATGAATGCCTTCTACGCCATAACAACCTATGCTTTTACCTCCAATGGCAGACAGGTTAAGCTTTGAAAACCCCCAACAAGAGCAATAAATAGTATCATCACACACCGGCACCAGTCACGACAGTGGGAGGCTGCGCTACCCTATATGACCAAAACTCCATACTGTACGTGAAGTCAAGGCGAATAAACCTGATATTGTCATTAGAGATTTAAGAAAGAAAAAAATGTATGTTGATTGGTTTATCAATACCTTCGGATCAGAATTTACAAAAAGAAGCAGGGGAAAAGTTGAAGTACAGGAATATTTGTATTGCCATGAGTAGGATCTGCGGATTTTAAAAAACTATCGATTCCTATAATAATTGGGGATTTAGAATGAAAACATAGTAATGATCCCAGATGATAGGACAGACAAGTGTAGGAAATTGTGTTGCTGGAGAAAGCTAACATCCTGGGCATGACACTGCAAAAGCACGAAATTGAAAAGCATGATGCTGAGGATACTTTGCAAAAGTTAGTGTAATATGTTCTGCAAAACGTATACTGAGGGAGTTTTGAGGAAACCTGAAGAGATCAAAAATGTTTATGATTTTCGGGCATTGCGCAGCTCGTACAGGTCTTCCGGGGTTGCAAACTTGTACTCTCACTACTGATAAATGGGCTAACAATATATTTAAAAAATTAGAACATCATGATATATTGCAATTTTAGCCCTCTTTTACGTACTTGTTGGCTTATCTACAAATTCCTTATGAATAATCCAGGCAAATTTATTGACATTAATGTATTCAGCATTGATAATTTCTGATACATTCATAGCCAACTCCATACATGATTTCTGACTAAACCACGACTTGTTGAAATATATATTTTTTAATGTTTTACGTAGCCCCTGTTCAGTTCAATTTCTTTCTTATTTAATTATTTAAAAAAGATATTTTTTTAAATTTATTTATTTAATAATTTAATAATTTTAAAATTTAATAAACTGCATCAATAACTATATCACGGAAGTGTTAATTGAATAAAGGGAAATATTCTTACGGTATTCCGTCGAGCGTTATTTACATCATGAATGAGAAAAATCACATTTTGTATTGAAATCATATTTTATAAATATTAAAAGAAACTTTATGTCATCCGCATTTCTCATCATTACAGCATTATCACGATTGTTTTTTTAATATATGTTTGAAGGATCTGCGGCCATCGTCACTCAAGGTAGCTCTAGTATCAATGGTCTTTTCGTTAAATTGACTGAGCGAACTAATGTCTTAATTTACTAAGTTTCGTCGTAAAACCCTTGCAAATAAGTGTCATTTTTAAACTCGTCAAATCATAACGGAGTAAATGAAGTTGCTTTTGCCATAGGAAAGACAATTATGGTCTAAGGTAGTTAGTATCTAGGCCGTTTAAGGAAGTCAATCAAATCATTAGTAGTGTGGGAATGCCCGAAAAATCTCTAGTCAGGACGCAGGGGAATGTATCGAAATGAAAGAGCGACAGGCGACGGAAATAAAGTGGAGTAGGAAGAATCTGATAATATTTTTATATTTCCTAAATACAGATTAAGGTTGTCCTATGGAAATGACTGAAGGGAAATTCAGATTTAGCTTTAGGCACCAACACACAAAAACCTTTACCAAAGGGGTAAGTCACGGCGCAAGAACCGCTAAACATGGAAGGAAACACTCCTCCGAACAGTTGAGTTAATAATTGGACTCTGAAAATTAAGAGGACATCTTCAAAAAATTAACCGGACTACCAATTCTTTCTACGTAAAATACCATAAAACAGATGAAACTGTATCCCATCTGCCCTGCAAATAAGAAGCACTTGCAATGTTAAGCAAAAGAACTTCAAGCATGAATTAATTTATATTTGACATGAATAAATACATAACAAATCATGAATTCGAGGAAGTCTTGGTCAAGAAGCTTGTGCTCTTCGCGAAGAGTGCAAGACTTCCACTTTGAAGGAAGTCTAACACAACACAAGTCACAGTGCACAAGATATTATTTCCCTCCTGTAGCAACACAATGATATGTAGACCAATATCGCGAACCATTTGTAGAAGTGTATTTTGTACAGATACAGTCTGTTCATGAATTACACCTTGTCGAGATACAGTCTGTATATATGCCTGCGAGATTGGTACAATTTCGATAAATTGTATTTGCAACAAAACAAAAAAAATGTTTCAAATAAAAGTTACGCCTTTTCCCATACTTAATAACAATCTGCTATAAAAAGGAGGACTTGTATATGAAATATCGAAGTTGCTCCCCGTTATCCCTTGCTTTCCGTTCATTTTTGAATCTTACCAACCGCAATTCGATAAAAAAAAGAGAGAAAATGGTATCGAATTTAATTTTTTCTCTGAGTTTTAAATAAGCAGTACATATGGTTTCGACCATGCTGTTTTCAATATAGCAGGAATAATGTAAATCAAATCATCACACCTTACGTCGAAAGGTTTTAAAAATTGCGTTTATTTTTTTTGTTTTAGAAGAACGAAACTAGCCTCACCTAGCATGGAACCTTAAAATGTTTCCAATTATTAAATACAAACTACGATGGATCATTTTGAACAGAAAGGGAATGTCTGTTCTAAACCATAAAACGTAAATATTACATCATCTCATCTGTATGTTGTCGTCCAGCACCTACTTCCCTTTCCCTCCCCACCCTTCACGTTTCTTGCCAGGAACCTCCCTGCGCTATTCCACATTCCCTGAGCGACTCACGCGCTGATTACTCTTGGAATTTGCAAGGGCTCATTTCGCAGCCGAAGCCCGCCATCTGTGCTCTGAATAAATAATTAACAGTCACCCGTGAATGCAGAGAGAGGGAGAGGGAGAAAGGGAGAGAGGTAGACAGAGTTGCGTCCATCGCGGGACCATCCCGTCTCTCTCGATAGACGGATGGATGAGCTCAAGCCTCGCCATTATTTCCACCGAGTACATCTCCACGGTAAATAATTTTTATTCGAAGAACTGAACCAGTGAAGTATTGTAAATTCAAAGCACAAGGTTACGCTCCATTTAATCTACAATCCAGTAATATTGATTACTTTGAGAAGAACTTAAGAGACTGTAATTAAATGTATTCTCCTGAATTTTTGGGGGAAGAGAAAAGGAAAGAATCCCACCAATCAACTTCACATCTACAAACTCATTTACATTCAAATTAATTTTGGTGTACTAAAATTTGTTATAAAATATTCTTCTTAAAGGTTAAAGGTTTTTTCGTAAATATATAAATTAATTTTATTATTAATTGCAGTCTTATAATTAATTGCAGTCTTATAATTAATTGCAGTCTTATAATTAATTATTAATTGCAATTATTAATTTTATAACTAATTACAATTGAAATTTTCTTTAAAGATCTTTCTAATTACGAGTTCCTTCTTCAATAACACCTCAAGTGTACTTAAAACTCTTATGATATAAAAATACTCTCCAAATATTTGATTCAGTATATGGAGCATTAGAAATAATATTGTGTTGTAAATTTTATCGCTGATTCACATCAAAATTGGATGTACGAATTCAACAATTCTTATTAGGGTTTGCATTTATATTCACTGACACCGACTGTGAAAAAATAATGGGATTAAGACAGCGATTAAGACAACGAGGTTTGTGCGGTTCAAATAAATGTTTTTGTCTCTCAATTTCTCGTTTCCAAAACTGACTCATCACACATTAACCAATATTATTATAACTATAATTATCGTTAATACATAAGGTAAGTATTTTCTTAAAACTGTATTTCATCACTCAAAATTTCCCCCTTGCAATGACTTCAGCATTGAGTTGAGCTGTCTTTTACTTTTGCTTTTCATTTTATTTAGTCAGAGCCTGCGACAAACTTTTGTAATGAGCCTCTTTTTTGGAAGTAATAAAATTTAAAAAACGGAAGCCACAAGTTACCCGGAAAACGAGGTATACAAGGAAAACACAAGTAAGGCTAACTACCAAGGCTGGCCAACGCATTTCCGCCGGGTAAGCTAACTCTCGGATGTAGAAATAATAAACATACCATATTTTTAACGTCAAGGCCACGATACTCGCAGCTCCGAAAACGGACCAACACTTATGTTGTGACTAATGTGGTATCTTGATCTATATTGATGTTTCTTATAACTGATATTCGGTTAAACAACACAATATCAAACTTGGAACAAAATTCATCTCTCTTTATCGATAAGATACGATAGATATGCACTGAATAAATACTCTCCGAGAGATATTTTATTACTTAAAAATAGACTGAAAAACATATTTTGAGAGTCTAACAATGGTAGGGTGATGCTCAGACCCTACTTTGATGATATTGGGAGGGTCTGAGATCCATATGAAGTTGGCGCCAGTGTTTATATTCCACGGTAGTAAAGGCCTATAAGAAAACATGGAGTGTCGCACCTTTTATGGTTTCGGAGAGCGTGAATGCACGCGTATAGCATACTCAATAGAAGTTCATATCCTGTTGTTGTGAATACAACGCCATTTTACAAATCTTTCGGGGAAGTGGAAACTGCTTTTCTTAATTTGTTGATAAAATTATTTGGTAACATCATCCATGTTCGAGTACTTTAAATAACTTAATACATACGGATTCGTGTATCGACCGCGAACATCGGCTTCACTCAAGGCATCCAAGAAGACGCCTTTGATGCTATTATCGTGAGTTAGGAAGTGTCTTCTCCCTATCTCTCCGACTCAGAACTATACCAGCAATTAACAAACCTCCGGAGGAATCGAACTTTTAGAGAGAAGACGTTCATCAAAACTGGAGGATGTACAAATTACAAGACACGAGTTAGAATACTCATAGTATTTTCGAGAATCATTGGAGTGTTGGAAAAAATTGTAGTTAATCGATGGGAGTCGTTCTTTGACATTCCGCAAAAGAAATTCAAAATATTTTCTTTCACGGGAAGAATTGTGATCATTATATTTAGATACAACATATTGTAAGTTATTACGGATGTAGCTTCGAAAGTTAAATAAGTAAAATACACACAAATATTACATAAACATATTACATTTTACTCAAGGTTATTTGAATTGTCTCTCCTTCACAAAAGGTGCATGTAAGTTTGCGAACTCAGAAGCGAATGCGAAACAGTGTTATTGAGTAGCGCCTTCGCTTTCACCGTAGTCTGCTGAGGCCGTCGGTTCGATTCCCCCTCTCGACCGAACTAAATGTGAGATTCAGCTGAAGTATCCCCATCTACACACGACGATAAATACCTTACATTCTCAAAGAACCCAACATATCTACTTCCTAATTCCTTCGTCCAAAACATGATTATGGGAAACAGTGGGTTCAGTGGTCCGTACCATGTGTTAGAGCATAAATAAATATAAAAAATAATGAATAAATAAATATTATCCTACAACAAAAGACTGGGTGTCAACTTCCTTAGTATTTTATTGTGTTTGAGGAAAAAACAAGAGCCAGCTCAGAGGTGAAGAAATTGGCACAGTGATAAGAGATGATGTATTATATAAAAAGGAATTCCAGTTAATACATTATTGTTATTCGAAAGTGAAGTCGCGCCTCCGTGACTTTACTTTCAAAGTTTTCACAAAAAGTAATTTAACCCTTGAAACGGTCCCACTGAATTTTTCGTTTGCTAATAATTGTTGCTGTTATATTTGTTGAACACTAGTAGTGGGAAAAACTGTTACACATACTTTCCCGAACGTTAATTCCTCGCTACTAAGTACATTTAAATCATTAAGGAAGTGGTTATTCAATAAATATCAAAAACATAAAAATGCATTTATATTTGCAAAACATGTATTACGTAGACAATTTCTTATTAGTTTTCAGTTCTCGTTCCTCCGATCTGATAGTCAAGGATGTGATTCCGTCAACCATGAACCGTTGATCTACTGTAAAACATCATTTACAGGAAGTATTTCTAGCATGTTTGACACCACTCCTAATTTTACACTGGCGACAAGCAGAGTAGGCATCATCACGAGACCTCAATAAAATTAGCTGAAATGATTCTTAACGAGTACCAGTTTCTAATACGAAATACGTCCTAAATTGCACGGATTACTTTCGGTTTTGTCACGAACTCGCTCGTTATTAATAGTTTTAGAACCTAATTCATTATTATTAGTTTCCGGGACTCTTGAAACAATAAGCAAGCGAAATACCACACCGCGAAATAACTCTTATGCGGATGTAATGCATACCAATTACACTATCTGTACAATATACACAAAAATTTGAATCCATTTTTGAGGAAGTTTGAAAAATATATCTTTCTTTCAGAATAAGTACCCGATACACCGAAGTAGTAAATTATTCTAGAGCATGTGGATCATCAAGAATGAGGCATTATTCTAAATACGAAGTGTGATTTACATTGATTCATGTTTGGTCAAAACCTTCGTGCACATACTGACTGACGGACAGATAGACATACACAACCTGAATCTACTGACAGACAGACGAACGGACGAACAGGATTCTAAAACCTTTTTTTGGACTCCCAGATAAAGACATATCTGCGATTTTGACGCGGAGCGGAGCGTTTTTTCCGCCGACCTGTGTTGTTTTATGGGCAAAGACACGTCTAGCGGGCGCGGAGCGGAGATCACCGCTGCTTTCCGCGCGACCTCGTCGCCTGCTGAAGTCACAAGCGCTAATAGAAGGTTATATTGGGAGAAGCGAGGAAGAAGGCAGGTGATTTCTTTCAGGGTGCTTCCCTTGAATTTCATTTCATTCAATTTCTACGGACGGATTATTTATTATATAAATGTCCATATTAATTATTGCAACACTGAGTTATAATATCACTGAGTATTTCCTCACTTCTTTATAAAATAACTTTTCGCGTCCTTTTTAGTCGAGTTCGTTTTTCTGAAGCTTTCTAATTTTCGTGTTTTACTATTTTTGACTTCTACGTGTATTCTTCTGTTTGTAGCTTAGCCTTTTGAGATTTTCGTTATGTAATTATCAAAAGTTTGGCGAGGCTTTAATTAAAAAGAGAGAAATGCGCATTTTCACATCTACATTTTAAAGCTTTACATTTCAATTATTTGTAATATTTGTTCCTCAATTTGAGTTCTATGTCGTACTATTTTTGTGAAGTCATTGTAAATCTTTGTGTCGCATTGTGAAATTGCATTGTGTTGTGTTTTTTATTGTCCGAGTATTTGAAACGAACTAAACACGACTTCCTAAAAATGTAATAGAAACTTCTCGAGCAAGGAAGTTTTAAAATATTGAGTAATTTTATGTGTACAGTTCGCTTTTAATTATCAAAATTATATGATATTAACAATTTTTCAACATAGATGAAAGATTGTCGTACAGTTGTTCTCATTTAAAGCGTAAATTACAATTTTATATTACTAAAAATTAACTGTTTTAAAACAAATAAAATATTGAGTGAATCATGTTAAGTATTTTGGAAGGTAGTTATCTATCAATAATTACTGATAAATTACATGGTAAGAGTACATTTTAAAAAGTAATTATATTTTAATTAATTAATTATGTATTCTACTATTAACGTCCGCACAATATATATCGTAATCGTCCGTAAAAAGGTCCTACGTTGTTATTTATTTCTTATGTAACTATATATCATTATTACTGTTATATTGTCATCTGTGAATAGTAGGTCTATTTCTATTATTTAAAAAATACAAAAATAGTCACCATTGAGTTCATTTCACAGTAAACAATAAATATTACTTTAAACATTTTCATAACATATAGCTATGTGTTTTACAATAAAAGCATTGTGTAGTTAGCGGGCAGTTCCGTGGATGCTCTGTACAAGACCTGAGCGAAGCATGCCTGTTATCGTCCTGAAGTGACCTTGTTCCTTCCACCCCTATTCCTGCCCGCTGACGTTCCTCTGACGCTCCGCTAGGTGTGTCTTTGCACAAACGAAGCGGAGAAAACGCAGAAGTGTCTTTAGCTAAAGAGATATTTTCGTAGCGATTGAAATTTGTATTAATTTTTTGCGTAGTATTTATTACATATATGGTACGTTCCCAATCTATCAGATTTTTGTTGAGGCTCGCAAATCTATTCCTAGTGTATTTCTTTTCCTCCAAAAGAAGGTTACCATCACAATGTAGGAAGTGACACTTCTGTCACTATCACAACGGTAATCATATAACGCTGAATGGACTAACCCTTTACAGAATTCTAAACAAAATTGCGCTGATTCCTCATGATTAAACAGTTTTTAATTGTGTCAAAATAGAAGGCAAGAGGTTCGCATTGAGAATTTCCTCGGACAAATTTTTAATTAGTATTATTTTTGTAATGATAATATACAAACAAATTTAATGTAAATTTTCTTCGTAATACTCTGTTCAAATCTGATAAAGAAAATCTTGTCACAATTGATATTAAATCACCATAATGATTGATCACTAACTGTTTAATGTTCTTCTTTCGCGCAACACAAGTTGTAAACTAACCATCAATTCAAATACGTTTTTAGGTTAACAAGCGGTGAAACACCCTTAAAAAGAGATCGTTATACTAAATGGTTTCAAAACAAAACAATTTTCAACACAAGTAAGACATAATTAAATTAAAAATAAATAAAACATCACTCAACAGTAAGTTTCACAAAACCTATAGTTAAATAATTAATGTTTATTTACTCTAAAACTGGTCAATCATTTCTTACTATATTTTTAAAATCATGTTTTTTGTAATGTCTAGTAGATCTATTCAATAACGTTTCAATGTTCAACCGGGTTTCGGATATATAATGCACAATTAAATTTCCCTTTCCATGTATTAAACTCAACATATTATGGAGAAGTTCAATGAATTTAAAAAAATCGGTTAAGTTTCGAGTAAATACTTTGTATCGTTAGGAAAGGATGTCACGAAGGTTGGACCAAGAACTTCCGAATATACACGGGTAATGAAAATAATATCATATAAAATAACAGGAGAAATTTTGTTAAACTGAGACAGTAATACGATTTCTAAGATAAATATTGTGTTTCTGTTAAGTTTAAGGAAAAGATTACTCATACACTAGTTGTTTTATATTTATTGCAGCAATGCCAAGTTAACTATCTTTGGATTCCTGTTTGTGAGAAATTTGTGAATATAATTTCACACAAATATAAGTCATTACCAGTATTATAGTATATAATATATGGGTTATATGTCCTTCACCTCCTTCAAACATGTTTAAGAGTGTTATCCTTCGAGCAATTTTTTTGTTTGGCTACCCTCGTATCATTTGTTTTTGTTTCTACGTGGTTTTAAATTATACAACCGACCTTATATTAATAAAAGAACAGAACGAGCAATTTACATATCGTAGCGCACAAATACAGAACTTTCTAATCGAAAGACAAGAATAGAGGTTCATCCATGTCATACGACACGCTCTCTCAAGATCGATACACTGTATATCTCAAGAATTAATATTACCACTAGAATGAGAGTTGTTTAAGTGTAGTGTGAGATTGAATGAGACTTTTTTTCTTTAGGTGCCTCTGACTATGACTCCAGGTGACTATGTATGAGAGCGTAGCATGACGTCCAACTGCGTTCTGGAAACCAACCTGCATTTGAATGGTGGGGCCGCGAAGAACAAGAGCAGCGGAGAAGTCGCCGATGACAACCGATGCAAAACAGCTCGTGAAGACGTCGAGAAATGCAGTGGTCCCTGCCACAGAGCATGTTCGCAAGAAGTGCAGAGCATTTGACGAAGCGCTGAACGAAGGAACACGCAGTATGGCATGGTCACTTACTCTTGTAGCTCTTTTCCTTCATTTTCCAACGTCCGGTGAACTCCTTCCTTTCTTCTCGGCAGAGAAACGTTCAAGGCAATAAGCGTGACATAGGCATTAAAAATTTCAAACAATAAACAATACTACTAATTACTTATTTACGTCTAATATTGTATTTACGCCAGTTTTTGTATAATGTCTAAAAAGGTCGTTAAATTTGAATAATGAAATTTCTCCTAAATTAAACGCAATTGAATTTAATTCTTAATTGTACAATTCCTTTGACTAAATCGGAAATTAATTAAAACAGAATTGTAATCACATGCAGCATTTGATACATCTGATATTGTATAGTGCTAATAAACTCAAATTTAATAAATCATATTTTATTTCAAATACAATTGTTAAAACCAATTTTGCACGGATTTCGGTTGCTCTTATTAAATGAATCAAGAGATTTTTTTATTTTTTTGTTTAAATATTTGAATGTTATTTGTTGAACATATGATTTTTGAATCCAAATAATATTCGTAATATACTTATTCATAATTTCGAAACCTCATGAATCATTTAGTCAATCCATCGATAAATTAATTGAATATTTACCTCTTGACTTCCAATTACATCCATTTCACTTTCACTTCGCGTGATAAGATCTGAAAAGTACTACGAGAAGAAAGCTGATGAACAATGTGATGTGACCGGAAGCACTAAACTAGTGCACTGAAAAACGCGCAAAGAGAGAAATCTGTCAACCTTGTCAACCACAGAGTTCAGGACAGCTTCTGATTGAGTGGAAGCAATGACAACGCTAATGCACTGCATCGTCTTTGGCTGGCAAAATACCACTCTAGTTTTAATTCTACTATAATATAATATAATATAATATAATATAATATAATATAATATAATATAATATAATATAATATAATATAATATAATATAATATAATATAATATAATATAATATAATATAATATAATATAATATAATATAATATAATATAATATAATATAATATAATATAATATAATATAATATAATATAATATAATATAATATAATATAATATAATATAATATAATATAATATAATATAATATAATATAATATAATATAATATAATATAATATAATATAATATAATATAATATAATATAATATAATATAATATAATATAATATAATATAATATAATATAATATAATATAATATAATATAATATAATATAATATAATATAATATAATATAATATAATATAATATAATATAATATAATATAATATAATATAATATAATATAATATAATATAATATAATATAATATAATATAATATAATATAATATAATATAATATAATATAATATAATATAATATAATATAATATAATATAATATAATATAATATAATATATTCTTTTTCTGCAATTGGGCAGATCTTACCCGGTGACAGTATATAAGAAAATACAATACAAAAATACGAATCACAGAGAACTGAAATAAAAAATTGGTAAATAAAGTATTTAACAACTATGATTCAACTAATATTAAAGTATTAAATATATAAGAAAAACATTTTACCCTGGAACATCGAAATAATTGATAAAAAAAACTTACTGCACATTTTATTTCACTGATGACCCAAACACTCGATTTACCCCTTTCGTGCACTTCACTTCACATTTCCCTTCCCACCTTTTCTAAATCATTTATTTCCATCGTATCACTTCACTATCCACTATTACTCCACTAGCTTCCCATCTACACTAACGTATCCATTCTTCCCGAACCTGCTTAATCCTTTTAATTTGTCTATTCCCCTTTTCTTAGAAAGTATTTGAATTTAAGAGAGGTTGCTGAGCCCTATAGCGCTTCCACTCAAATTGATCCAGTCGCTGATTGATCTATTGAGGAACGATAATTTCCCTGTCTGTTTTTTGTTTCCTTTCACGAATTTTGAAAAAGTGATCTTGTCTAATCAATCTAGTCGGTTTTTCTAAACGCTCTTTGACATCTCGCCAAGCTGGTTCGTTTTTAAGTGTACTGAACAAACATCCCAGTCGCGTTCTTTTTCTACGAATTTGGAGAGGTTCTATTATTATATAATTATTCGCATTATAACCCATGTTTATGAATTTAATCGCTTTATTCTGAATTTTTTATAATTCTTCTATTTTATATTTTTTATAAGGATCCCATCCTGCCGATGCATATTCCAGTAGAGGCCTAACAAGGGTTGTGTATGCTAACTCTTTTGTTGTCGGATTATTGCAAAAATTCGTTTAATGAAATTTAGAGACTTCCAAGCTTCTTGTGCAACGCTGTTAACCTGATCAGACCACTCCCAGTTATTCTTAAACATGATACCCAAATATTTGGATGAATTTACTTCCGGTATTGGATATGAACTGATTTCATAGGACCAATTTTGCCTTCAGCGGGTACGAGTGAAACATATAGCTTTACTCTTCTCTGAATTTATTTTCATTTGATATATAGTTACCCATTTGTGGATTTCATCAAGGTCTCGTTGCAATGTTATCCTGTCTTCCGAGTTGTTTACTGTTCGGTAAATTATACAGTCATCCGCGAATAATCTAATATTTGAACTTACTCGTATTTTCTCAGGCAGGTCGTTGAAAAATGCTATAAATAGTAAAGGTCCGAGAACGCTGCCTTGTGTCACCCCTGATGTGACGTCTACTTCTTCCGAAAATATTTCCGAAACCCTTTGCTTCCGATTACGTAGAAATTCACGGATCCACTCTACTACTCTTCAATCTAAGCCAGTATTTGATATTTTCTGAATTAATAGATTATGAGGTACTAAATCAAGTGCTTTTGAAAAATCTCTGACGACTGCATCTATGCTCTGTCCCTTGTCTAACATATCTGCGATGTCCTGACAACGATGTTATTTGGCTTTCGCACGAGTACCCCGGTCGGAACCCACGTTATTTGTCATGTACTAGTGCCGTTTTACTCCACTCTTCTCTTAAATAATTTGCTACTCAGTGTTCCATTATCTTACATACAACCGATGTTAAGCTCACAGGCCAGTAATTTGATACTGAAGTTTTACTACCTGATTTGTGTATCGGAACTACGATTGCATTCTTCCAGTCTTGTGGTATTTGCATATTATTAATTGAGATTTCAAAAATGCGAGTTAGATATGATACTATCGCTTCCCCTCCTAACTTTAAATA
>NNCF01128035.1:631127-658355 GCA_002313205.1 Laupala kohalensis
TTGTACAGGAAGGGAAAATGCAGTTACGCACTAGGGGGAGCCAATATGACTCTCCCCGCGTGTGGGACTCGCCGAATGATTCAGCCATACCCACTAAAAACCCTCCTGAACTGCAACTCAAAACTGAAATCCCAACATATCACATGACATTTACTAAAAATCATATAAAAAAAAAGAAGAGGAAAGAGGAAAATGAAAGATACCCTAGCTCTAAAAGCGTCGGGATCGAAAAGATCAAGAGGTGACCAAGGGAGGTCAGAAAAGAGAACGGAAGGAGCATGGCACAAGTAAGTGGGAGCAATGCCAGACTCGGCTCGGGGCCCCGTGTTCGCCAAACACGTACTTACTAGATGTAAGCCCCCTGGGGGGTGTTCTAAGTTACATTCTATCTTTGTGACTTCAGAACTATCATTAAACACTGATGCGAAGTATACTTTTGAATTGTTATTTTCCGAATCTTTCAAAAAAGGCACTGCTTCTTTCCTTCCCCTAAGGTTTCTGGCATATCGGTAAAACCTCTGTTTACCGTCCTTTTCCCTGCCTAAAATACCACTAAGAAACTTATTTCGAGCTATGATTTTTTTCCTTATTTAATTCTTTAGATAAACTTTTGAATTTACTTTGTAGTGTTACGTTCGCCTTGCGTTGCGCCCTAACCTTTCTTGCTTTTCTTCTAAGTTTCCTAATAGTTGGGGTGTAATATTCTGGATCTGAGTTCGATTTAATTGTTTTGATTGGAAAGAATAGTTTTTTGCGCCCGTGATTAACAATTTAAAGTTTCTCCATATTTCTGCAATGTTCTCCCCTTCTAACGACCACTTAGTGTAATTAAAATATAAAAATTCTTGAATTGCATTTATGTTCGCTTTCCCGTATTGAAATATTTTCCTAGTCACTGTGGAATTTGGTTTTAAGTGAGTTGCCCATTATAATTCTAGTAGAACTGCTTTGTGGTCACTTATACCTGGTATTACCGAGGATGAACGAAATAAATCATCGGGCTTAACGAGGAAAACATCCAATGAAGCTTCTCCCCTAGTCGGCGCTGGTGTTACCTGTGTTAACCCCCCTTCCCATACCATGTCGTTCGCTAATAACTGTGCATCACCCCTCCCATCAACTTNTTCCCATCTTACTTCTGGAAAGTTTAGGTCTCCTCCGATTATTACATGACTCCTAAATCTAGTATCGTTAAGGATGAGTTCTCTAATTTTCTCAAGTATTCCTATATCTGTATCCGGTGCTCTATATACTGCGATAATTTTTAATTTGTTTTCGCAGTCTTTGTTTTTAATTTGAACGCCTAACAATTCATGGTAACCATCTGAGAATATTAAAGAACTGCTGAAAATATTTTAATACAAATAAAAACCCCTCCCCCTATTTTATTTTCTCTGTCCCTTCGATAAATTGCATATCCTGATCTAAATATTTCTACATCATTAATGTTAACGTCAAACCACGATTCTGTACCTATAACTATGTGTGGATCGTACAAGCCTAATAAAGTGTCGAATTGTAACGTTTTATTTCTGATACTTCTACAATTCTCCTGCAGCAGCCGCAAAAGACCTCCACCGGGCCCAACAACCCCTCTTACCTTATAAGTGGTATAGAAATTTATTCCCATTGTCGACGTAGAAATGCTCTCAATTTCCCTGTAGTCACCGGAGCATTCTCCCTCGCCGGCATCACCTCTTCCCTCTCCACGGTCACCACCTCCCTCGCCACTGTCACTGCATCCCTCGCCCCCGTGGTCGCCTCCATCATCGCCGTCCCCGTTGCCACCATCACCATCAGAACTTCCAGAGTTGCCTCTTCGACCTCCTCCCACCAGCCTTGAATCACTTGTCGCGTGTCTTCCTTCTTGCCACCACCCCTTCTTCGTCATTGACGCGTCACCAGTCACCAGCGCCTCCGTTGCTTCATTTTCCGCCGGCTCCAATATGGTTAGTCATTCCCGTGCGCAACTTTCCCGAATTCTCTAAAATAACTTGCCTAGACTGGTTGCACCACGGCGATTTAAGTGCAATCCGTCGCGTCCAAAGTCCTTTGTACTTAACCAGCAATTTGGATTCACAGTCTTAACGCTCAACATTTCCGCTACAGTTTCAAATGACTTCGAAATATTTGAAATTCGCCTCCAATGAGTGCCTCTTCTCATTAGCATGCTGCTAAGATATATATTGGAACTCACGAATTTTTTCTTCGCCGCAAGAGTTAAGTCATACATCTCTCCCATAATATAATCATTGTTGAGATGTCTTATGTCATTTGTCCCTACGTGAATTATAACTGTTTTTGGATTTCTCATTTCTCTATTTTCAATGACTTGCCACAATTGCTGAATCCGAATTCCCGGAAAACACCTCATGTCTATCTTTTCGTCTTCCTCTCCCATGTGTCTGTCTATAGAATACGAAGGTAATTGTTATGTCGTTAATAACTGCCTCTCGTTAGTAACAAAACAACTTTTATTTTTCTGTATCCATATACATCCAAATTACACAATATAATAGCAGATGGTAGCAGTTCCATTAATCCAGTATACAGTTACCGCCGCAGCGCCGAGTCGAAGTTCCGTCGTGACTTAAGTTGCGACGAGATCTGGTTCCGAAGGGTGATCCGTTACTGAAGTGCCTCGGTTGTGGTTTGTCTGCCGCTGCACGCGGCGCTTTCCCGGCGCTCGTAGCCGCCGCCCGCCTCCTATTGGTGCTCGCTGACGTAGCACAGCGCTGACGCTACTTGCCGCGCCCAAGCTGCAGTTAGCGCTGTCTGCGGGTAACCTAGAAGTGCTTGGAGGTTGCGTATGTGACCTGCCGTGGACGCCCCCGTGACCAGGATATCATCTAAGTAGTTGACACACTCGAGGATGGAGGTTGATTCCTGCTCTAAACATCGCTGGAAAATTGCTGCCGCTGAAGCGATACCAAAAGGTAACCTGTTGTAGGCAAGCAGTCCTAACGGAGTATTGAATACTATGAGCTGCTTGGGCTCGTCGTCGAGAGGTAATTGCAGATATGCTTCCCTCAAATCAGTCTTAGAAAACTCCCGTCCTCCAGACAGCTTGTGGAATAACTCTTCCGAACGCGGGATAGGGTACTGGACGACTGCTAGTTGTGCGTTAAAGGTACTCTTGTAATCCGCGCAGATGCGGAGTCCCCCGTCTTTTTTTAACTATGATCAGTGGTGTAGCCCAGCGTGACGTTGTGACCGGGGATGGGACCTGTTGTTGGATGAGACTCTGTAACTCCTGCTTAACCGCGTCTCTCAAAGCTAACGGGACGGGTCACGATCTGTAGAACTTGAGCTGGGTGTCGATTGCTAGTTCGATGCGTGCTTTGAATTTTGTGCAGCAACCAAGGTCTTCCGCAAACACTGCTGGGTACGCCTCCAGTAACTGCTGTATTTCCATGTGTTCCTCTGATAGCCCCGAATACACACTGCTAACCCTAACAGTTGGAAGCAATCTGCTCCGATAATATTGATAGTATCGTAACTATCGACTACAAATACTTCGCGCCTGTGCTCTCTCCCTCGGTATTTTACTGACAAGGGTACCGTTCCCTTAACTTTAATGCGTTTGTTATCAAAAGAGTATTGTTTCCTTGCGCTATACTGACACTGCGGGGAGTCGATTGCCTCTTAGACGAGTTGATCAATGATACTGTAGCGCCAGAATCCACCAAAATCTCAAAAGGTCTTTGTGTCACCAGTAAAGTGATCATGATTTTGTTTCTAGAATCCGCTGTGAGCACCGCGTTTACCTGTGCAATAGTAGTTTGATTCTGAGTCAGAACTTTTACTTGTTTTGATTCTAGTGATCTTATCAACCTCTATTTTATTCGGGTTAGTGAACTTAATGATTTTCTTACACACTTCGCGAATGTGCCCCTGTTTACCGCACCCAAACAGGTTACTGAACGCCAGTGACATTGCTGTCTGTCATGTCTTATGAAGCAAAATCTACAAGAAGCATTTGGTGTCCCCTTTTTATCATTCTTGATATTGGTACTAGAACTTTAACTATTTTTGGGGACCGAAAACGATGCTTGCTACTCTGTGTGTGTGCTTGATCTGATTTGCGTTCCGTAGTTGGCGTTGGGTTGCGCCTCTTCCAGTTGTGCTAATGTTGTTTGCGTGACCTCACACGTTTCCGCGATGCGAGTTACTTCTTCCAGCGACAGATTACTTTGCTTCAGCGCTTCAACAAGGACCTTCCAATCTGACGTATGCCTGATAATCATATCCCGGATTAACGAGTTCGCATACGATGTAGTACACTCCCCGTTTCCAAACGTAAAATCACATTCCCTAGCTACTTTTTGTAATTCCGTAATTCAACTTTGGTAAGACTAGTTAGGCTTATTCAGGCAGGAAAAAAATTTAAACCTTGCTGCGACAACATGAGGTTGTGCATAAAAATGTTGCCTTAATCAACGTGCAGTAACTTAATTCTCAATAATTCTTGTCCTTACAAATTGTTCAGAGGACCTGGCAGACATAACTTCCTGTTGTGCTTAAGAACATCATTCCTGTTGTGCGCGCTTCAAACTGTCCGGCACGACGTTGTACCATTTGAAGTTTTGTTCTAATCTAGCGGCATACTCATCCCACTTTTCGTGATCCACTCGAAACTCGAAAAGTGGAGAGAGGGGCTGGTGGTGGTGATGGCAGCAGTGCCTTAGTATTCACAGCTGATACCATCTTCAGCACTTCCAGCGTTTGTTGCTGGAGTGGTAGGATTTGTTGGTGTTGTCGCTTCTGCTGCGTCTGCTGTTGTTGATCTTGTCGCTCCTGCTGCGCCTGTTGTTACATGGCTACGAGAGCTTGCATCAATTTTTCCAAGTCGTATATTTTGCTGGTTTTCCTCTTCACCAATTGTTATGTCGTTAATAACTGCCTCTTGTTAATAACAAAACAACTTTTATTTTTCAGTATCCATACACATACATATTACAGAATATAATAGCAGATGGTAGCAGTTCCATTAATCCAGTATACAGTTACCGCAGTAGCGCCGAGTCGAAGTTCCGTCGTGACGTAAGTTGCGACGAGATCCGAGGGGTGGTCCGTCACTGAAGCTCTTCGGTTTTGGTCTATCTGCCGCTACACGCGACGCATCTTATAAGCGGCCGACGCGACCGCTTTCCCGGCGTTCGTAGCCGCCGCCCGCCTCCTATTGGTGCTTTCTGACGTAGCACGGCGCCGACATTACTTGCCGCGCCCAAGCTGCAGTTAGCGCTGTCTGCGGGTAATCTAGAAACTACTAGCTTCCGCGGTCTTCAAACTGCAGCGTATGTTGCAGTAACGTTGGTACACTAAGTTAGAAATAAGGCCGGTGCTTCTCAAATTTATGGTATTTTGTTTATTTTTTAATCACACCTGAGCACAGATCGAAACGTTTGCGAATTAAATGGAATAAAAAAAGTATACTTGTAATACGTATTTTAAATCTTTATACTAATAGTGTATTTTATTTTAAGATCTTTATACATGGCAAATTCAAAAAAATATAAAGCAGATCACTGCTAATCCAGGTTTTCAAACCAGAGAACTCACCTTTTAAAGAACAGTATATTGGAGGTCGTATACATCGGATTATCAGTTATATGAAGGAGGTGGTCGTGATTCGAAGACCGCAATGCAGAGCTTAATGGTATCGTGCGATATCTAATGATTCTGTAATTTATTCCACCTATTTGGGAGTATCACTCTCCCACCGTCAGATACAAAAAGTTAACCCTCAATATAACATGCCGCAATATAATGTTCGATACTCAAACATTGCGATTTATAATATCTTTCAGTTCGCCAAACAAGGGACACAAGAACTTAAATAGTAAAATGGACGAATTATTTTAGGATTTTACAATAACAATATGGCATGTCATAATATAAAAGACTATTATACTTTTTCCATCCTCACTATTTAAAAATCAACAAATCAATTTTCAAAACAAGGGATGGTTTTGTTTATACCTATTGTTGTGAATGTTGTTGATGATTTTTATGAAAATTAACGTTATTGTTCTGGTAACTTTAAATGAATTACAACATTCTTTAGTCAATGCATTTCTTGCACAAAAGTCCTAAACATCGGAACCAATTTGACCATCATGGAAGAAGATGTACAAATAGAATTGTTAAAGAAGAGGCGATTTTGGATGATTTCTCAAGTTTCAATTTGCTAACCGGAAACATGGTATCTAGGTGTTCAAAAACCAAACCACTTAAACATAGAATGCGAATGGACACAGAAGTTCAGATTAAAGAATATCGCGGAATTATATCAAGAGAAAAGCATTCCAAGGCAATACTTCCGGATGTTAAAAGTATTCATTCTGACATGAAAATCTCCCGGATACTGCAAAATGTCAAAAGAAATCATTCAGATTCATTTTTGTATCCCCATTCGAAGAAAAAGGATGAATTCTCATTGAAAGAGATGAAAGGAGTCGTTGGTACAATTTATCAGTACGGTAAGAATAATCTCAAAATTGTTCCATCTAAATTCAAAACACATTATGGAACCAAAAGACATTTCTTTGATCAATTACTCACTTGACTAAGAACTTGAAAGAATGGTATTTTGGCTACCTGGATTAGATATTAAAATTCTTCACAGATATTGGTAAAAAATAAGTATTTCATCCTAGGATATGACAGAAAACATTATAATTTTGTCGTGTAGGAACATATAATGCCTACAAGTATTGAATGATACTAGACTTGAAACAGAGACCATAAATGGACATGAACATTACAATTTTAAAGACCTTTAAATATATCTCCTTTTTTGTTGGTGAACCGAAATTATTTTTTACGTTGAAGCAAATGTTCAGTGTCCTCTATAGGAATTACTTTATGATTGATTTCATGTATGATTTGAGAAGGGTCTAGAAGTCAGTGTCAAATTATTTCAAACTAATATTTTTAATATTTATTAGTTTTTACTTATAGTTTTAAATTATAACTATCTCTCAATAAAAATTGACATTGGTAATAATACACTCAAATTTTATCATTTGAGAAATTAGTCTCAAAATATTTTTCTTACTCTGATACATTAATCTCTTGTTAATATCAGGATCTCTGGACATTTTAGTCTATTTTTAGTCACTTCAAAGAGTTGTAGAAGAAATCAATGTGGTCATTATTCAACAATCACCACAAAAAACTCTTAAATCTCAAGTCTGCGAGAATTGTTTAATTTTACACAACTGTACATCCTAGATTTGCGTGAAATGTTAAGAAAAATACATATCTGCATTCAAGTATATCCGTGATTCTATTCTTTCACACTCTTCACTTTTCTGGGCGCAGAGAGGAAGACACCCAATTGATAGTCTGAGTAACATTGTTTTATCTCTAATTTAAGTCTTCCGAATAATTGTGTTGCTTTAAAATCATCATATGGCAAACTTACTGGAATTCTACTGTGAAAATGACGGAACGTTTAATGAATAGTTTCATCATTCTCATAGTAGTCGTTTTGTTCACCCATTTCTTTAGAAGAAAATAACATCCTCCTTTTTCCCTTCAACAATATTTCTGGTCAAAATAAGAAATTAACAGTAAATAGCACAATTATTGCTAATAAATTAAAATGCAAAAACACCAATAACACGAGCTTTGTATACGTAAAAATAATGTAAACAATGGACATAATATATAATAATGTGAATGATGTATATAATATGGGAGTGGATATAACGAGAATTGTAGTGTTTTCTATTTGTTTTGATTTAAACCACTTGTTTCCCCGATGTGTCCGATTTGCGACAGCTAATTTCTCAACATACCAGAAAGTAATAATTTAAATACTTAATAACAGAGGTACTAAATCTGTCGTCAATGAGTTTTTGACTTTTAAAAATGTTACATATGGAAATAAACAAATAACTTCACCAAGTATTTTTCAAACTAAGATTTCACTATGGTGTCAAAAAAAAAAGATCTGGCAAGAATTTATAGTAAAAAACGTAGTTATGATGTCTTATGATCACATGGAAGAGTGTAAGCTACTATAGTATGTTCCCGCGGAAAGCAGGACAAATACAATTCGAAATAGACCTACAGGGATGAAACATCCGTGGGATATTGAGTACATATAAGAAATACAGGTAATATAAATTATATTTACTAAGCAAACAATGGGAAGTTTCGAAAAAAACTTATTCTTCGTTCCGTTTGACTACCCTACTTATTTTAACGTAATTTTACTTTTAGACGCATCGAAGAAGGTTTCTCTTCCTCGACCTTCAATGAAGTACAAAACGTCGACCGTTGGAAGACCTCGAGTATTAGCTGAGACTCGTTCATCTCGTGTGAAATCTGTCTCATCCCTCTTCAGTAGCTGTATTAATACACTGCTCAAAGAGGTTCGTAAAAGACCGGACTCGAGTAGAGAAGAAACAAGTCCAAGGAACGAGAGTGATCTCGAACCTGAAGAACGAATCATAAATGAACTAGAAAGGAATATGAAAACTGAATGTAACTGGCCTCGAAGAATGACATTACCGGTGTATGGGAATTATCAGGCAACAGTAATGATCAGTAGCAATAATCAGGCAGCAAAACTAGCAACGAATGCATTGAGTAAGTCTGTTCCTGCCTTAAGAATTCCAAATCTAGTGCCAACCCAATTTAGATCAAAAGAAGAAAATAACTTGAAGAGAAATTGTAGTTGGAGGAAACAATGCGAGAAGAGAATATGTGAATCACGGTCTGCACATAACAACAACCAGGAGTGGTTTAGACCTCGGGAATCAACTTCTCAAACCAAAGGTATGGAGTAATTAATTAATCATAATTTTTCTTTTTGTGGTTCGTACTGACGTGTACGTGTGGCTCATTTTCTATCGCTCCAGCATGATTCAGATCCAGAATCAAATTCAACATACAATCAACAGTTTCTGTGGCTTCTAGCAGGCTACTACTAGTAGTAGAAGAACATGACATGACTGACTTATGTCCTGTTATTCTTTTGCAGAGCATAGAGCCTCGACGAAGCAGCGCCAGCGTATCCTATTTTGAGCCAGTAATTTGAGTTCACCAAAGGTCTTTCCTTCTTGTTTCGCTTCCTCCATCACACTGCGCCTCCATGACTTTTGCAGCCTTCCTCTCTTTCACTGTCCTTGGGGATTCCAAAATAAAACCCGTCTCTCCACCACTCTGGTCTTTCCGTAAAGTGTGCCCAAACCATTTTCATTTTGTCCGTTTTATCTGTCAATAGGTTCCTCTTGTGTTTGTTTCCAAAGGTTTTCATTTGAAATTATTCATGACCAGAAGATGCACTTAACCCTTCGTTTAAGAACACCTGTATGGATTATCTCTGTGGTAGCGTCCGTAGAGTAATACTGTCTTAACATTTGTTCAAAAGATTTACAAGATATGGAAATTTCTCTAGCTTTCCATACCGGATATAGTTGCATGAATGCGGCATTTGCTTTGTGGATTCTCATTTCAACATCAGAACATGCTCCTCCATACTCTGTGATCAAACTCCCAAGATATGTGTACTCTTCGACTTCTTCAATGACATCAACGTTGACTGTAAGTCTCTTCTTTGTCACTCACATTTTTCTTCATAGTCTTTGTTTTCTGAGCATTTATCCTCAGTCCAACAACGCCAGCTTTCCTCACCAGATTCTGTAATTTTCGCTCCATATCGACATATTTCTGGGTCAATAGGCATGTGTTCTGTACGACAGTGTCTCCTGTCTCCGACTATACTTCTCCTTGTCCTTGAATATTTCATGAGAACTTGTGATGAACAAAGAGGAAAAATAGGGTTGTCAAGAAAAATATGGTTAAGTGTGTCCAGTGAGTACTGCGAACTAAAATATTAATAGATCCTTGACGGCCGATGCAGTATTTATCCTCACTCATGCTGTTATTCCTACTAGGTATATACCTGCTGTTATTTCTACTAGATACTGCTTGACAAGACAATAACTTTTCTCTTTTTTATTTTGATTCAAATACTTTTATTAGATAGATAGACAAAATTAATATTACAATGGGCCCAAACATAATTCCGTATTTTATTTCTAAGCTATGGAAGAAAGTAGTAGTAATAATAATACATTTCGAAGTATTGTAATTCAAAATATTATTTTTTGCTAAACCATTTTGTAGCTTAAAATATTACAATGCCGTGTTTGATCTAGTTTTAATAAAAAATTTGTCTAGATTTCAGATATTATAAAATTATTTGGCTTAAAATACAAACGTTTAAAGTCATTGTTTTGGGAAGCAGTGCCTAGCAGTGAGTCATAGCAGCAGGTGGATGGGACCGCGCGAGTGAGGATAAATGCTCGTTCTGGCGTCAAGGGTCAATTAATCTTAACGGGCACAGTAGCTGCTCAACGCATTATAGGTCCATAGTTTACTTTAATTTCATAAAGGTACTCAACATATTTTTAATTGCTCTTTATCAAATTAAAGTTTTTCAGTGTCCTCATGAAACGCTAATGCTAAATTAATGAAAGCGATCTCTTTCTTAGGAAATTGCGTTGTTGATTCATTGGAAATTGCGTTGTTTATTCATTGCTGTTGAGCGTCTACTGGATCCTAATATCTGATCCACCAAATACGTCTGTAGAAAGTCTCTCCAGATTTCACACCATTTGGAACACAAATGTATCGAGTGTAATCGGAACACGAAAAAGATTAACGTAGCTAAGTAGGACAATTTCAATGCTACCGGATAATGACTAGAGTTAGTAAATTAGAAGTGTACGCGTTCTTTTATTCAAAATTATATTCCCTTTTTCAACCTTCTTCTTTGTTCATCCTTTTACTACCTTAATCGTGTATTTGGCTTTTGTTTGTTTTGATGTTGTCTTTTTTCCTCAGAATTTCCGCCACCTTCTTTCCATTTCGTTCTTGATCTGTCTTCCTTCATTTTACACTCGATTTCCAGATTCCCAACCCTCTTCCCTTTGTGATTTTCTCATTTTCTCTGTACGTACCCGTCCCTATGCAACCTGCTCTTTTGTCGTATCTTCTTATCTACTATCTCTTATTCCTTCTAATTACGTTCCTCCGATGTAATAATTTCTTGTTTTATCTTTTCAATTCATCCGCACATCCACCGCAGCATCCTTATTTCTGTCATTGCCATCTTCTATTTTAAGGCCGTGTCCTGCGTGGGCGACAAACACGTGCGACAGCGCGCGACAACTTCAAGCGACAAAAGTGTAGCGTCGCGTCGCCAGGATTGAGTGTCCTGCATTTAAGCAAGATGTCGTCGCGTAAAGTGCGCGGGAAAAAGGGAACCCAAGGGAGACGTTTCTTGCATACTTCTCCTTTCAAAAATTCATTACGACACATATTTTTATATTTGCACAAAATCGTGAGCCAACTTATTAAGATTCGGACGAGAGCGCGATGAAATCAAGGCCAGCTTGATCATACTTATACAATGATCTCTTGTATGATCAAGTAGGTCGTGGATAAAATGTAGCGTTTGACGCGCGACAANCCGCGATGTTGGGGGCGAAGGTTCGCGTCTTGCGCGCTTTGATCGACGCTCCTCCAGAACCTTCCAACACGCTCAGCTTCATGAAGAGTTGCGCTGAGGAAGGAAGCATTTATTAGGTCGTGTCCTGCGTGGGCGACATCTTCGAGCGACAAAAGTGTAGCGTCGCGTCGCCAGGATTGAGTGTCCTGCGTTTAAGCAAGATGGCGTCGCATATTTCTAAAATGATCTCTTGTATGATCAAGTAGGTCGTGGATAAAATGTAGCGTTTGACGCGCGACAAAACTCAAGCAAGTTTGAAGTTCAAGCGTCGTCGAATGTCGCGCTTGTGACGCTGTCGCTCACGCAGGACAGCCTCGCAACTACAAGTGTGTTTGAATCTTGTCGCTTGAAATTGTCGTGCGCTCGCCCTCTCAGTACACGGTCTAATGCAGAGTACAAAACGCAGCCCAACCTGATATTTGCGTTTGACAGGCACTGAAAACAAGGCATTGGGAGTTGCGTCGAGAAGGAGACTTGTCTTCCCTGGCCCGTCAACGAACTTCGCTCCGGTAAGGATTCGATCTGCCTCCTCGCCCTCGACGTGCAATGCATCCTGTGGTACCTCAGTCACAAACAGCTACAGTGAACAAGAACTGGACAAGGATCCTGAGGTAATATTGTCACCAATTCGATACTTCTGTTTAACTTCAGTTTGAAACAATTGAATATGCTACTTATTATAAAGAGTATAGATCACTTTCTCAGATAAAACCTTTTAACTGGCTCAGTTGACCGGCTATATGGTTTCAATTATAGCAACAAATGTTGTTCTTTTACAGTCTCATAGAAGTTTTTATAGTTGCTTAAGTTTCGAATTGTAACAAAATTCGAATTTTTTTCTAGAAAGTTCTTTTAATTATAATGATTTTTTTTCTCTTGTAACTAAGAGTGATATCTCAAAATGTGCAGATGTTAAAAAATCTAGGAAACATTTCTTCAACAAATCACGAACTATTCCTTCACTTCAAATTGATAAAAAACATCTAACCGTAATTTCAACTATTAAAACAAAATAATTTACATTAGTATTGCATTTATATATACGTAGATAAAGATACCGCATAATATATCAAGGTTGAAGTACAGTAGGTAATTAAAACGACGCAAAAATTGTCCTTCCTTGTTCGTTCCATATGAACTAAAGGTATAACTGTTCTTAGCATTTTTTATTTCTCTCTTCTAGATATTGCTGGGGAAATTTCCCAAAATTTCAACCGATTTGGTCCACCGATGGATCAAACGTACGGCTGCCGATGTCCGTTCGAAAGAGAGTCATCAAACTTTGAGTCAAAAAGTACCTTTTCGTTTCGTGAATTGTGATACACACAAAACCAAATATTACTTGAAATCTCCATGGAGATGAGGACTAACATAAAGAGAAGGAATGCGGTTCATCTAATGCTTTGGAAACATAATATCGGCTACAACTCAAATTCTCTCGTCTTGAAAGCTGTACAAATTGTTTAACACAATGGACGAGCATTTCATTTTGAAAAATGAAGGAGGAACTGTTGCAGAGTGAAAGCTTCAATAATGAAGAGCAGCTTTTTACATACTAGATGCCCCAAGTACAATATAATATAGAATATTATGTACTATACGAAACTATTTAAAGATACTAAAAATTGCTTGAGTGTTTTTACATGATGTGTTCATACAATAGTCCTTTGTATTAAAGCTATCAAACTGAACTATTTCTAATTTTATTATGCAATTATCACTCACAATAATATCACGTCACATTAAGAAATACTTCTTAACAAAATATCATTTAATAAATCTTTGGTAATTCTTTGGAAACGCTTTACATGTGTCGAACTTTTCAGATCGTTTTCAATTTTTATGGTTGTATTGACAAAGATAGAAAATAACGAAAATTAACTTAAATATCAATTTTAGTTTAACAATGACTATCATAATATGTTGTAATAGATACAACTTGTTTTAGTAGTAACATGTTTCCTTTTACAGAACTTCAATAACATCAATGGTTCCCGAACCTCTAACAAAACCTACAAATTGAATGATTACACAAATAAAATTTTAATTGTTTTATTGTAGAGTGATTCATTAAGAACAAACACCTCAAATATCTTCTCATCGGATCAAGATATCGATATGCTGTTTTCATTCAGATATGTCGTGACATGGAAGCGAGAGGTTTTTCATTTTTTTATGGAAATAAGTTAACCGATACAATGCTGCATGCTGCATTTCCTAATTCTGAATTCGCAGGTTGCAGTTTCTTTGGTATCCTATTTAAACCACACGATGACTGGTTGTGGTAAATAAGTTAAAAGTAGAAACATACAAAATACCAGCATAATAACTAACCAAATCTTCAGACTAATAAAATACTTAACCTATTCACTCGAAGGAATGTCTCAACCAGTAGATAACAACAGTGTTCGTTTCACTCGTCAATGTAGCTAATGAAGTATTACTTTTGAAAACTTTCGGCGACCATATACAGTGTAGTTTGAATAATTCTCATATTTCTTTCACAGTCGTCTCAGGACATGAGAAAACCTGTCCTATATATATTTTGCCTAAAAATTCAAAATACATAATAATATTTATAATATATAACTCCGGCGAATCCTCAAAATCTCATAACATCATTCTAGCAACTTGTCTGTTGCAACAAGAAATAAGTGTTCGAACTCACAGGACGTGTGTGCTGCGCACACAGAACATGGGCGGGTGCAACCGGTCACATTGCGTAAGAATTTGCTCCGCAAAAATTTTTATTTTAAATTGTTCTATTTGAAAGACCAGAGGAGAGTGTGTAAATTTAGCGTTTTAGGAGAGAACTATTAGTTTGAAGAGTGAACGAGGAACATTTCGTACATTATACGAGAACGTCTTTATCGTATGATTACATTCTAGATGAAGTGAATACATTCAGGGTCACAATTTTTAACTACATCAAGTTTTTCTCTATATTTCCACAAGATATTGAAGATCCCGAGTACAAATTCTTGGCTATTGTAGATGCAAAAGTTAGCCAAAATGACGGCAGTACGTTTACTGCTTCTTCACTAGGCACGAGTCTAGAAAACCATCTCCTCAGTCGGAATTATCCAATTCTCTCGAAAAATCACAAAACGTTCTCGTTGCAGATGACGCATATCCACTGAAAATGTATCTGTTCAAACCATACGAGGATCGTATGATAGGAAAGACCTCACTCCAGCGAGAAATACCCTTCATTATCGACTGTCATGAGCTCGAAGGTGTATTGAATGTGCTTTTAGCGTCCTTTATTCAAAATGACTCTGAAACAACAGCATCCAACGCTGTAAAATAAATAAAAGTTGCTTGTATTCTATACAATGTAGTGGAAGGACAGAGATGGTGACGCCAATCCAGTAAAGAGAGAATTACAATACAACGCACTTGCCACCACGACTCTTCACAAACACAGGAGAAATAATAGGTACACATAACGAGGACAGGAGATTCGAGATAAATTTGCAAACTACTTAATGACTTTTGAAGGTAAACTAATATATTATGGCAGATGGACCCGGCAAATATTGTAGAAAAAATTACTGAAAGTACTACCGCAGAAACTTCCGTAGCCCAAGCAATATTATTTCTTTAGCTTTACTTTCTCATTTACGTAGTATATAGAAAGTATTGTAATGGTGAAAAAATTCGAACACGATATTTTTGCGGAAATATCCGTTTTGGAGACCCCGAAAAAGTGTTTTTTGGCTGGACGTCCGTCCGGTCCGTCCGGTCCGTCCGGTCCGTCCGGTCCGTCCGGTCCGTCCGTCTGTGCGCAGCACTCCTGACAGAATGGAAAAATATTTTGTTTTCATTTTTTGTATTTAGAGTAGAATTTACTTCTGACATATGCACTTACTTTCAATTTCTTTTTACTTTAATACAAAGGGCTCTTAACATGAAAGTCAAAGTACATTTTTGAATATTTTTCAAAAACTGCTCCAACGATTTTGCTTAAATTTTCTGTACGTAAAGTAGAATTAGTATGCATTACATCCGCATTAGCGGTATTTCGCTTGAAAGTTTGGTATAGACGCAGTAAAATAATTTCTATTTCCTACATTCAGGCATTTGATTACTATTTCAAGAACCTTGAATATTATTTAACATGGATGAAGCATAGGTAGAGTAAATTAATATTCTGAATATTACTAATTTTACTTTCAAATATCTAATAAAAGACACTAAGAAGTTGAATTATTGGCTTTGATCCCGACGAAAATGTTATAGTTCATTTGTTTTGTCGTGTACGGAGCATAAAGAACCGAAAAAAAGTCGATCATGTAATTTTGTCAAAAATAACTGTTTTGGTGGTTCCTGATTCCAAAAAAGATGTTTTTAAAATAACTCCAACGCCGACCAAAAAACTTAGTTTATTTTACTTTATTACTTTCTCATATACGTAGTATATAGAAAATATTGTAATCGTGAAAAAAATTCGAAAACGAGATATTTGTGGAAGAATCCGTTTTGGAAACCCTTTATTCCGAAAAAGAGGTTTTAGGCTGGACGTCCGTCCAGTCCGTCCGTCTGTCCGTTAATGTTATGATGAAAATGTTAGTTTTAGTTCATCATATACATTTTTAAATAATGGATTGTATTTTTATTTATTACTTACACTCGGAGCACAGAGGAATGTCTGAATCTTATGTTTCTCTTCGTATCGTGAATCTTCCTCACACGCGACCTCTACGCACTTGTCGTAACCTCACATCTTGTGACGCTGCATTTTTTGCTGCGTAAGCTTACATATCAGATGTGTCCACTGCTCCTTTTTCCAGATTTTCTTGTTAATTGGTGCATGCTTCGTGTCATATTTAATGTTTGTGTATTTTATTTTATGCTTGAGGATGTTATTTTAGATTATTTCCTAACGTTCTAAGAATTAACTTGGCTACGTGTTTTTTTGTTTGTTTTGAAGGTAATGTTTGATAAATATTTGTGTTTATTTTTCATGATTTTTTAAAATTCAATGCTTTAAAGCCGTTTCAATCGTTAAAAATAGTATTATTGTTAAAAATATATTTTAACACTTACAGAATTCTTCGACAAGATAGATAAGGAGCGTTACGAAATAACAGGAAGTAAATAAAACAAACAATATCACCTATTTAACCTTAATAATTAATAGATACGATTAGTGTTTATTAATATAATTTTGAAATTTCAAATTGCAAAAAAATTAATTCTTAAGTTCCTAATTAAATTATATAAGAATATTTATGGTCTGCTGGTATTGTTTTCGCATTAATAATATCCTATTTATCTTTATATTTATTAATAAATATATATTCTGAAATAGAATATAAATTTTGCTGATCTTATCTCCCGAAAAAACGAAAAAACAGAATTTGTATATTAGAGACTCTTTTATATAAATGCCAGTAAAATATTTCTTTAATAAACTTTTCAAACTGGGTAAAATGAAGACGGTCGTAATATAGAGTAACATGTAAAAATCACCCCTCTCCTAATAGAATGCTTTAATGCCTCTCTCTAGTCCAGACTGAGAAACGTATATGGGAAAGTATGTGCAATAGTTTTGCACCACTAGTTGATTATTATGAATGTAATAGACAATATAAGAAAATACTTATATTTAATACTCTTCTTTTTCCTCTCAAAGCTTCTCAATAACACCTCTCTCATATGTCGAGATTGCCAAATCTGTGTTCAAGCAAATACTTCATTAATAAGGAGTTCACCATCCATGATGCAGCGATCCTCCCACGTCTGACCGCCTCAAGAAAACAAACTCGACCGTTCCAAGTTCACTCGCTCCGTGCCGCGTCTAATCGCGACCTCTATGTGCAGTTCCGTAACTCAGCATTCAATTGATCGACCCGCGCGGCGATAGAAACACAGTGTGTAACAGCATGGAATTATTTATTCCATAATTGAATTGTATGAAATTACTTATTCCTTATAAGAATTGTATGTAGATGAAGAATGTTTAAGTTTTCTAAATAAATATAATGTAACTCTGCAGGAGGAATTGATAAATTTCATTGCGAAATAAATCAAGCACTGCGAATATTAAATTCTCAAGGTTGAAAAGCTAAAAAAATATTTCTCCGGCGAGATGAAGAATCACATTGTCAGTTCCGAATGGATCTTTTGGATATCAAATGCCGAGTGGGAAGCACGTGGTATAAACATTCTTGAGTGCTTAAGTGAAAAACTAATTTATGATATACGTTTTTAAAATCAAAATTTAAAAATGAACATAAAGAGGTAAAATTATTAAATTAATAATTAAAAACTTACGACCTTTGATGGACGAATAATATTTTTATTTTTTGTGAATAGCTCACTACCTATAGACGTGGATTTACGACGTCGTCAGGTGATCAAGTAATAACAAATTATAACAATACACATAACAGGACAAATGAATATGACATAAACAGAAATATAAGCAAAATGTTTACAAAAAAGCAGAAACACAAATATGTTATAATTTCATATTGTATATTGTATTGTAAGGTCGTAAGTGTTTAATTATTTATTTAATAAGATTACATAGTGAACGTTAATATTAGTAGAATAAAAAGGTAAAATAAAAATTATCGTTTACTGTCATATTTGTAAAACATAAATATTGTCGACTAAAGGTCGTTTAAAATATTATAATGAAACTAGCATGCATTGAATTGCATTGACTAAAATTATAAATTTTTACATTTCGTGTATTTTTCATACAATATATGAACCAACTATCATGTTTCGATTCGTCGCTAAATTTGTTCCAAATAACATTTTTGTGGCCTTTATTCATGTATTTTGCACTGGACAAATCCATATTAGCATAGATCATATAGTTTAGCATGGCCGCAAACCAATTAACTGTTTACTCGTAATGAGCTGCGAAGTTCTCGTACAAATAATGCTCTCAACGTCTGTCTAGAGAATATCGACGAGTAATTACGCAAAATTTGAAAACCATGTTCAATTTCCTTGAAAAATATTTTTTCACATTGTCGACCGTATTACGACACGACCGTATTACGCGGAATAGAAGCACGTAACCATGAATGCAATTGAGGATGGGATCCGATCCGCGGGTGGGTGAGCAACCCGCTTAACAGGTATGTGAAACGGGTTAATCACAGGATTTGTATCTTTTTTAACACGGAGAATTATTTTTTCAACTTTTAAATTAACCTTCACCCGAATTCGTAACGTCTAATTGTAGTCTACTAACAAAGTTTGTACCTTTCTTGTTCTCGCAATAATTCTGGTTGACTATGCAGTTAACACATTACATGTATTAACATTTGAACCAACTGATAGTTTTGCTTGTGCAAGGTTTCGTTTTCCTCAACCAGTGGCAGCATTCGTCACGCGTGTCTTGCAATCAGCTTTCAATTATAATCGGAATGATTGTGTAAATCAAAACAACCACACACATGAAGCCCCCGCTGGCAAACACAAATTGGCCCATGTGTACGACTTCGGACTTCACACGATTGAATTGATACATGCAATAAAACATATTTTATTTATATGTCGCCAAGTACATTTTTTCTAAAAGTTTGTGCTCGTAAATGTAACATCAGTGTAAAACTACTATACATTAGTTGTTCTGACACGAAACAACGTAATTCCAGTAAAACAAAATATTTTTTTCTTTGTTTTGTTGATGGGTGTTTGTGTAAATACTGTAGTCTAGTGTAGAAAGAGAGATTTCTTTTGCAAGGGAGTTTGAATTGAAGAGCAAATGTGGGTAAGGTGGTATGTGCAACTAACAGACCTATACCTTCCAACCCCGCCTCCCACTCCATGTTGGTAACCTATTTTGAGTCAGCTAAAACATCATATCCTTTCTGTTGGAAGAGGAAAATGAAAAGCAGATCTACTGTTTGCATACTATTAAGATATATTAAATATAGACCAGTTACAGTGGTCAATGTTAAAAAAGGCGAGCCAGGGGATGGAATTGATATTGAGATGTAAATATCTGTTAAAAAACAGCTGCATTCATGATCCTAACTAACAGTCTGTAAATAAGAGCTACTAAACAGCGATCATGTTCCTCTGGAGAAAGATATTTTTAGGTCTGTTGCAACTCTGCAAACAACTGGATCCGGTCAAGGATTTGTTAGGTGTATGTATAAATAAAAATGTCAAAGCAGAAAGAGTTTTTGTGTAAAGTAGCAAGTTTGCAGTTCCTAGTGGCATTCAAGTTGCTGCAAGAAGCGAAAAGTTTAATCCTATTAATGGTTGCAGAGATTCTTTTGGTTGTAATATTAGCTACTGCAACCATAATTGAAATAAATAGCTTTCTCAACACGCAAGTTGATATCTTCAGCCGCTTATCAATCGTAGTAAATCTTTATCAACATTATGTAAACAAATGGGTGTACCTTGTTTATGTCCCACCGATGGATCTGGATCTCATCTTCAAACACTTAAGTTATCTCTCAGTAAAGTCTAAAATGGTAACACTTTCCCTATGGCAGTGAACTCTTTAATCTCTATATATGAGACTATGGTACTATTAATCCTCGAATTAACAATAATCCTGTATTGGTTATTGTACACCTCAAAACTATTTTCTAACAGTTTATTCATTATGAAAATTAATGCTAATATATTCTTCGTTTGCTTCATATGTCGCAATAAAATTTATTTTCGTAAGATGAGATAACTTGCGGAGATTCATAAATTTTTAATTCTCTAGAGCTTCCGTCTAGTCTTATCCCAAAAGACTACAAACCAAATACCGCTTATTCTTCTCATTGAGAACTTGAAGTCAAATTGCAAATACGTATTAGCTTCCCGAAGAAAGACAAGAGTAGAACTCATGAAAATTTCGAAATTTTTCCCTTTTGATCAGATGCAAAAGAAACTATTCAAGACTCACAGTTCAAAGTTTGCCAAAGCATCATCATCGTAAGAGAGAAATAAAAATTATTAACTTCTAGCCTCTCTAAAAAAATCGGGGAACGGACTTAAGTAACATTACATTATCTTCCGGGTAAAATTACAGCCAATAGAGTAGGTTGTACGTAAAGAAGGCACAGACAGAGCCATCGTTTCAGAGCATGTTATTGCCAAGAGATTAGTTTCTGATTTGATGTTCTAGGACAAATACGAGTGGAGATATGTTACTGCCCGTGGAGCTCTAAAATTACTGAAAATAACATCCCTATCACACACAAAAATTACCACGATCGCCAAAAGAAAAATTGCAAATTAATGTCAGTGTATTTTTACGTAATTAATTTGTAGAAAACGTAATAAAAAATTAAGTGGCCGAGTAACTAATTTAATTATTTTTGAACTAACCTATCACCGCCAGGTGTGTTAAGACAAATTATAAATTTGTTTTCAAAAAATGTCAAGAAACCACCTCTAGGAGACATCCATGAGGCTAGAATGGTATTTGCAGAGAAAGATACTCGTATGTCGTGAACTACCAGTTGGAATAGTTGGTTCACTGCCTCCGAGAATGAGCTTTCCTGTCACGAGAACAGGTGACGTGACGATTTGGTATTTTTAGTTAAAATTTCGGGGGAGGGGGATTAGATTTGAGTAGTTTCTGCATAAAAAGGACGTCAACCATCGCCTAGATGAACCCGAAAGTGATTCTGACGAATAAGCAGAAACACCTGAGTCGGAGTCGATCCGGATGTAAGAAGAATTAATTGATGTAGTATTCCAGCAAGATGCACTCATTCATAGATCTGCCAAATCGAGAGAGGTTTCAACAGAAGTAGGGCCCATGCTATATATGCGACCGCATGGGGTACCGGTGAAGCCTGCGATTTCGCCCTCCCACTTTCCCCCACAAAATAAAACATCTCTTTGTAGCACACCAACAGAGAAATGTTCTAAGCAATACTTGGATGATCGCAGACGTGCTTTGTTCTGCGAATCCAATGTGTCCAAAATTAATCACATATTTTTCTTCTTTCTCGATCGCTCGCGTGACTCTGCAAAATCATAAACCTTCAGCGATCTCTGCTGCTTAGTGTTATTCGGCACGAATTTCTCGGACCGACAGTCGCTTAAAAAGCTGAGATGGTTTCAACACTGTACGGTTCATAGCGATCATCGTATCGGTGTCGTATTCCCTCTCTTCCGCTATCTACATGTTGAAAGAGATTTTGCTAACGAAAAATTACTTCAAGCTTGTATTTTAAATTTCTCAATTTCTTATGTGTAAATTAAACGTGATTTTATAAGAATAAAAAAATTGCTCAAATATGTACAATGAGCTCAGAAATGTTATTATTTATGTTATAAAGTCGTTTATTTCCGTTTGCGATAAACAATCTGTCATTAACTTAACCCAACAACAGAGCGATCTTAGTTCGAAGGCCTACTTGCAGGGACATTTAAAACCAGTTATAAGGCTTTGTAACTAAGGTGGCGTGGGTACAGCGGATAACTAACCGAGCGCTCCCTAACCGGTCGATAGAGCTTGAGCCTTTCACCACGCTTATCCATCGGGTAGGAGATTCCCTGTAGCAAACCGTTCGACGTTGCCATTTTCGCGAGGATTAACAATGAAGGTACTTACTAAAGATGAGAACGTAGGGGATAGTGACACCGTTTGTTTACTAAACATCAGATACTGCCACGCAAAATATTACAAGACGCAAATTTTTGACTCGTCTAGGAGCGGACTGAAAATGAAGACAGTAAAATAATCAAGAAAAGGATGATTCCCAAAACCGCAATGTCAAACAGTTATCAATTAATATTTTTTCACCCCAATTTTTACCTCGTGACATACCGCAACAAAAACATTTCTTAAGTTAGGTGTACTCATTATAGCAACATCTCCTTTTCAAAGAATGAGATAATTGATGTAGTACAAAAATGAAACTATTCTTATCTATCTAGTTATTAAAAAATAAGATTGGCAACCTCCACGGCGACCATCGCCTATCGGCCATTTAAAGTTAGCTTTCCGGTAGCTAAGCTATCCAATGGATACAGCGTGGTGAAAGACTATGTACACATGTTGGACGGATAAGCGTAGTTCTGTGTTGTGCTACCTGCAAGTACGCTATCAGATATCTACATCAAAGAGTTCGAGAACTGTGGAAAAGATGACCTTTCAGAACAGTGTTAAAATTTCGTATTGAGTGATGATGAGTGTGAATGAACTACAACTCGACTAGTACCTAGAGGAATTTATTTTGGCACCCGTGTTATCTAAAGATTGTATGTTACCAGGAAGCATGGGTCCAGGCCGAAATAGTGGGAGCCGTTGTGACGAAATAGATGAGACTCGAACGATAAAAAAGAAGGAAAAAAGATACAGATGAGTAAACAAGATCAGAAACTCATCCTAACTCACTAATACACAAAAATTAGTTTTTGTTTCCATGGTTAATACCTATGATCTTGAAAACTAAGAGGGTTATAAACTTTGGGTTCTTTTCGTTAAGTGAAAATATTCAACTTTAAACATTGATAATGTTCAAATCTGATACATTGTTCAAAGACTTAATTATCAAATGTTAAAGAATTCTATCACCTTTAGCAGACACACAGAAGAGAATGTGACTTCTATATAAATCTATTGTTTAACTTCATATCCTTACCAGTGCGGAATCACGCATTTATCGAAATAGCGAAATGTCGGAATCACCCATTTTATTTATAATAGCTAGCAATAAAAACGTCTTCTGTACGTCGTAGAAAAGGGTCTCGATATAACGTCACTATCAGCTCCCACTATTTCAGCCCGAATAGAGACCGGAAACATTATCTTACATTATTACCAACTTCCTTGTTGATGTTTTACCCAATGCCATTGTAGCCTAGAGGATATTAAATGACTTTGCCGATGTCAGTAGCAAGTGGAGAAAAATGTTTTACGAAACTTAAAATGATTAAGAACTACCTGCGGTTAACCATTTTACTGAGTGCCTTGGTGGATTGGCGAAGTTAGTAAATTTGTCGAACCAAATACTATTGTTACTGACTCAATTTTAAAAGACTCGGCTAAGTCAAAAGCAAGGAAAATAGTTCGACATTTTCTCATGTATTTTTTTTTCTTTTCTACTTAAGGTCTAGTTGTTTCAACCTAGTACTTCTCTGTCACAAAATATTCTTCTTCACTCTTCAAGATAATCATAAATATTTAATTATACTTTTTTAAGCATATGTAATTGTACATACAAATACAACCATTAGGTAAATTTCCTCGTTATTTTAGCTAGGCATGTTAGGGAAAAGGAAGGAGTTGAGGGTGTCAAAAGCAGACGTCGCATGTGCCAAAAAATGTGCTTGGATGATCCCTGAACAGAAGGGAATATGGTTTCTGGACTGGTCAGCTCGATTTCCTGATTTAAACCCAATTTAAAATATGTGAGGTCTTCTAGCAAGACTTGTATTGCATCGGATGACAATTTGATACAAGAGAGTTGAAAAGTGCAATTTATACTGAGCAAGACACAATCTCAAAGGAAGGACTTCTGAAGCCTAACCAAACAGTGCCTAAACAAATTTATGAAGCAATTAAAAGGTGGTTGCATTAAATATTTGCACTGCATCGCAAAATATTCAGTAACTAATTGTATGGAAGCACCAATATGATGCCTTATTTTTATTTCCACAAGTGCAAAAGCTTGCAAGTCGGGTTGTCATCAGAATCTTATTTTACTATCCATATTATTATTTTAGTATTTGCCATTTATGTTGACCATGCGCAGTGAATGTCACATGTACTTCGAATAATAAATTCATGTTGGTTTCTTGCAAATCAGTCATGCCTTTACTATAAATTACTCTACTGTTTACTGTGGGTATAATGAAAATGATTTTTAACAGCTCTAGTATTTTCCAAGAGTTTGACACCTCTTCAACCAACTACATAAATGCTGTATATGAAAATTGTTTTAAAGCATTATAGCATAACAAGTTGATGCTGATTGGCTAGCCTGCTCCTGGCGTTAGCTGCGGTTGTGAATGAGCGCTCTCTGTTTCTCAGTTTAATCTTTCTAATTATTTTATTTTTTCGAGTTTTTTGTGATTCAGTAGTTGTATCTAGATTCTAACTTTCATTGTAGTGTAAAATTCTTTGTTCTGAGTTAGTTTAAGTGAAAAAAACACTAACATTTCCTAAGGTTTTCAAACCCAACGGACCAAATATAACTTCATATTGTTTTCATTCAAGTGCTTCATTCAAAGGTGTGATTAAGTTTACGTAAGTACAAACGGAATCATAAATTTAACTTCTTGGTGCATTAAAATTAATTATTTTGCTGTATTTAGATTTTCTGGTGCGTATACTATTAAATTATTATTAACTTACAAATAACGTACTCTATCGTTGCACTGCTCAAGTTTCGTCGTCGTAAATAGAATTATTCCCATATTTTACCATTTGTTTCGTGATCTTTTTGTAGTTATTCATTACAATCTAACATATTACCTTAGTTATTGTCGAATTAATTTATCTGCAGTTGTCATCCTAAATTATTTCTGTCATTTTAGTTGTCGGTTTGTTTATTTACTTATTTAAACCCTGCCTCATTGTTGCACCCAAGTTTACGTCGTCATAATTTCATAGAATTATTACATCATTTTACAATTCATTTTTCTTGATTCTTTCGTATTAATTTACATTTAACACAATATACGGTAGTTATTGTCGTATTAATTCATCTTCATTGGTCGCCCTAAATAATTATTTCAATCATTTTTGTCGTCGGTTTGTTTGTATATTTAATTTATATGCTATCTCATGTGTAACTTCCGTAGTACTAAATATATTATTATACTAGCATTCTTCATTCAGTGTTAGTTGTCAGTTTTCGTGTATTCTCATTTGCTTTTGTCGTTAAGTTGCTAACTTTCTCACAACAATGGACACTATCGCATTCCTCAACTCATTCAAAGCTGATCTTCAGAAGGCGTACAATAACTTGGTACATTATATTGACACACGAATCAGTGCGCTGGAAGAGATCAATAAGAAAACGATCGGCGGTTGGACTACAGTTAGGAATTCTCGCCGTCCTTCCAACTGCTACCACCCGGTTAGACCATCGACACATGCACCACCCCAACTCTTCACTCAGAATAGATTTAGTGTGTTAGATGACATGTCCCTATTTCCTCCCTTGCCTACTCGTTTCATTCCCTCCAGTCCAGTACCCAGACCTGTTCACACACCACGCACAGGTAATCACAGTCGCCCAAAATCACGTAAAGTAATGCTATCCAGGGATGAAACCAACACTTCCACGCCAAAATCAAACGTGCTCATACTATCTGATTCGCACGGTCGTAAGATGTCCTCCGTATTGCGTGGATTGCTTCCTAGCCAGTTCTGTCTCCGGTTTCTTTAAGCCAAACGCTCGTTTGGCTGAAGTTATTCGAGAACTGGACACTTACACTAAAAAACTCACTGAGCGGGACACAGTAATCATCATAGGTGGGCAGAACGATATNCGCGTCTGAACATCTACAAAAACTAAAAATGGCTTCCCTGCACACGAACATAGTGCACTCTACCCTGCCTCCACGCTTCAACGTTCCACATATAAACCAAGAAATTAACCTAGCAAACATCTCCCTAAAACATCCCCTGGAAGAGACAAAAATCACATTTTTTTTATTTGCAACCAGACCTGACTGCCAAGGAATTTACCCAGCACGGTTTACACCTGAGACCGTCTGGGAAACAGCACATCGGTTCTTTCCTAGCTACACATCTGACCTCACATCATCCACCTGCCCCATTACCCACTCCTACACCTCCTCCTGCACCTACCTCATCTCCTTCTCCACCTCTGTTTCAACCTCATCTCATCCTCCACCTCTGCTCCTACCTCATCACCATCTCCACTTCCTATCTCGCACACATTTCTTCTCCTTACCCCGTTCTTTCACCTACTGCTTCCTCATCTATTCCTCCTGCCGCCCCCATACACAGTTACAACTTGCGCTCAGGAGTACGATGTGGAGGAGTACGATGTGGTACTCGAAGGTGACAATCGCGTTCAGGTGCTGTGTGCAAGCTTCATCCGGAACTAGAAGCTGTACCAAATTCAAATTCCTCTCCACAATCTAACGTCGATTCCATTTCTCGTCAGTCAGAAACTCTTTGCGAAAATAAAATAATTATATTTCATAATAATGTCCAATCCCTTTTAATCAAATTGACAGACATTGAAATTCTGGTACACGAAAGTCGATTCGATTTGCTATGCCTCACAAAGCATTGGCTTTCAACTAACATCAACGATACTGCTATTTCTAATTATTATTTAGCAAGTTCTTACTGTCCGCAAAATTTTAAAGGCAAAAATCCCCACGGAGGTACGTGTATCTACGTTCGTAATGATATTTTATCTTCTCCACTCACAGGCTACGATTACTTCTGCGTAATGTGTTCGAATTTTCTGCAGTTAATCTGCCCGACACCCGAATTGTTGTTTTGTGTATTTATAGACCTCCTCAATCAGATCTTGACATATTTTTTCGTGACTTCGAAATTGTTTTAAAACATATCACACATAAATCTACTAAATCTTTCGTTATATGCGGTGATTTCAATATCGTACATCCGACTCTGCTCATTCACCAGTTAATCGATTCAAGAATCTTATCGACTCCTTCAACCTTATTACTACGATAAACGACCCCACTCGCCTCTCCGGCTCATCTCAAACATTGCTAGATCAAATTATAGTCAACAATGGAATCTCGTATCTCTC
>NNCF01128035.1:658375-694831 GCA_002313205.1 Laupala kohalensis
TGCTCAAGTATTGACTATTAATAATAAACTAAAACCTCTTAAAATCCTTTACAAATTTACAGGAGAGTTTAATGACATAAATAAATACATATTTATAAATTATTTGCGTGAAGAAACATGGAAAGATGTATACAATTGCCAAAACACCGACGACAAATTCAATGTATTTATCTCAATATTCCAAAAACATTACAACTCTAGCTTTCCCATAAAACGCAAGTTAATTAACACAAAGAAATACAATAGATGGATCACTCAAGGGATAAGGATTTCAATAAAAACAAACGCCGTTTATATTATCTTTCAAAACGCTATAACCAACCACACGATTCCCATGATTATTTTTGTAAATATAAGACTATTCTTCAAACAGTAGTGTATGTAGCTAAAATTATGGAAAGCGACGGGAAGGAACTAAAATCGAACAACCGGATGAAAGCCATGTGGAATATTGTTAAAAATTACACGTCAAATTCTGAAAACCGCGAAGAAAATGTTTGTTTACTAAACGATGGCAAAAAAAGTAACAAATCCTCAGGGCATCGCAAGTTTTTTTAATCCTCACTTCTCAGAAGATGGTAAAATAACGAACTCAATATATCCAAATCAATGTCCTCCAATTATATCCACCCACATACCCAATTCTATGTTCACTTCCGAAACTAACGCCAGTGAAGTCATGAGAATCATCAGCTCATTAAAAAACAAATTTTCAACAGGTATAGGTTATATACCTGAGTTTATTGTTAAATTTTCGTCCCACGCTACATTAAAATCCTCTCATAAATATTTTTAATAGTTCTTTATCGGAAGGGGTGTTTCCTAACATATTTAAGAGAGCTAAAGTGAAACCTTTACACAAGAAAGGAAACAAACTTAATATTGGAAATTACCGACCAATATCTCTACTACCCACTTTCTCAAAAATCCTAGAAAAATTATTCTATACGCGTCTTCTAGATTTCTTATAAAAAAATAACATTCTCTCTATCAACACGGTTTTAGGAAATCCCTTTCCACTACAGGCGCCATATTTTCCTTCTTAAACGATGTTACCACATCTCTTGACCGTGGAGAAAATCCTCAGAGTGTTTTTCTTGACTTATCCAAACATTCGATGTCATCGATCATGCAATTCTCCTTTCCAAATTGCATACTTCAGGCATTCGTGGACTTCCACATCAATGGCTAACTTCTTATTTAAAAGATAGATATCAACAAGACGAAATATCCTATACTCAAAATAAAATACTTCAGCGTTGTCTTTCAGAAACAAAGCCACTTACTTGCAGAGTACCCCAAGGTTCAATTCTCGGCCCTATACTCTTTTTATTGTATGTGAACGACATATCATCCACATCAGATTGCAAAATGGTCCTTTTTGCTGATGACACTAATTTACTATGTAAACACGCCAACGTTCAAAACGTTTTGTCTAACCTCTCGGCTTGGTTCCACACAAATCCTCTCATTGTTAACACTGACAAAACAGTGTCTACGTCATTTCACAATAGTAATACAAAATCTTTACCCCAGGTTTCTCTCTCTTTAAACGGAACACAATTAAAAACTGTTACGAATACAAAATTCTTAGGTCCCCATATTCAAGACAACCTCAAATGGAATTGTCACGTTGACAATCTTAATTCCCAATTAAGCAAATTGTGTTACGAATTCCGAATCTTAGTTAACGTAGTTAGTCCACGTCCTGGCCGGGGTTTTTCTATTTTCCTTCTGGTAGAGGCGGATTTATTATACAGGTTCTCTAGGCTGTTTATTGTATCAATAAATCGTGAATTTAGTGGGTTTTTTTCCAACTATTTATGGTTTTTAAACACTATACTCCGAATAATCTATACTTCAATAACAACTTGTACATGTAATTTTTTGCATAAAATTACTAACATATTGATATTATATTAGTATTATAACTCACAGCTAACTTTTTGTCTTATCTAGGAACTTATGCTGAATTTTTTTGAATCCCTTGATCGAAATTGATGGGATGGTCCCTTGTTTGCTTCCGGAGAGTAAATTAGAGTATTGTTCTCCACGTGGTCATATGCAGTTTGAATTGTTTTTTGACAATAAATTTATTATTATTATGCACTTAAGAGAATTATAGCTCTGTCAGTTATTACAAAATTTTAATAGGGTGACGTGCTTGTATGGGATATGCTTTATGGAAGTCCTAAAGGGAACCTGGGAAAATATTGTATATTTTGGATAAAGAATATGCAAGTAAGGCCAAAACCAGTCATCAAATTGATCAAAAACAAGAAAAGTTTAAAAATTTCTCAAAAATTATAGCAATTAATTGTGAAATCTAAAGATTGACAGCTTAATAAATAAAATGAAACAAGTATCACAAAACTATGAATAATATAACAGTTTTTGTAATTAAGAGTGAGAACTGCTAATATATGTTGTTATTAGTAAGTTTTTCTTCAATTTAATGACTTGCTCTGCTAACATTGCTCTAATAAGACTTTTCTTTTAGTAAGGATGTACAATGAAATATCTTCCTTTTGGCAAGGAAATTGACAGTCTTTATTGTTTCTAGTTTGAAGGACAACATTTAATAATCAATTATCACAAAATAGGGATCAAGGGAGTACTCAATTATGCCATATCACAAATTTTAAAATACATAAATATACATATACACTATGAAAATGAACTTTACTTTTGAAACAAACAAACAAAAATAAGTTTGTCATTAATTCTATGATATATTAATTGAAAAAAATACACAATACACTTTAAGTTGCACTTTCACAATACTACCTGTTCAATGGTCACGTTTGATTTGCATTACTTACTTTCCGTTACATACATGATACTGCAGATTTCATTGATCACTTTTATTTCATTATAAATAATAAAACTTTATTTTAATATTAAATATAGGTTGAGAAAATAACAGACTTCATACAATTCCACATATAACTTCTAATAATAATATAGTAGCATAACACAGAACCAATCCTGAATTTATAAGTAATGAATAGTGTTTTCCCTTCCCCCTCTAACTTGAATGCACATAGCACAGCAATTTATGAATTAACATAACCATCTAAGAAGGACATCATAATAACAGCTTCATTCAATATCACATCTATGGGAAGTGAACGATGATTCCTCTATAAACTGCACTCCACAATGTTCACAAAGAAGAGGGAAAAAATTATCAGCACAAACATGTTCCTTAAATTCTCTATGAGTACGGAATGATCCACCACACACACTACACCTTAGAGCCCTCAAATGTGATGCTTCATGTGTTTGAAGTTTTGAAATCCCACCAAATGTCCTAGGGCAAAAGTTACACTGGAACATGCTTTTTTCAGGAGAACCTTGCAAGATTTCTTCCTTCATGAACATAGTATTCAATTTATTAGAAATATTTTTATCTTTCATTTTATCAGTGCGATTCTTTAAGTTCTTAGGTTGAACATAATCAACTTCATCTGAAATATTTGTGTGACTACTCATTCCATGCTGTCTGTTAATATGAGTTCTTAATGCAGTACTTGAATGCACTATTGCTTCACATATATCACATTTGTAAGGTGAATCTCCTGAATGTAAGTAAGAATGGAATTTCAGGTTCTTTTTGGATAACAACTCTTTATTGCAAATTTTGCATTCATATTTCTCTGACCCTAGAGATCCTCTTTTTACTTTAAAATAATTTTTGTAATTCGTCCCTAGACTAGACAAATCAGAAACTGGTAGAACATTTTTAACTGACACTACATTTCTTGGTGAATGAGATGTTGAAGAAATCCCATATTTTTGTGATGTAGTTGTGAGTTGCTTGGAAGTTGCTCTCCTTACTGTAGTAATGGGTTTTACAGGTTGGGTGGTCATTAAACTTTCACTGTCTGCAAGGCATTGCAAAAATGTGTTAAGTTCTATTTCTTCAGTAAGTAAGGAAAGAAAGAAATAGCAACAGTCAATGTACAGTAATTACATGCACTCACATTCACACAATGAATAGAAACAATAAACTGAAAGAAAAACAGGACAGTAAACAACATAGAAAAGAAACAGTCAGCAGCTGAGAATAAAAATCATCAACATACATTAAAGTCATATAAATACTGTTGCAAGAAGACACTCATCCTACTTGTTATAACTTTAAATCTACTTCCATCATCTAATTACATAGAGAAATCTATTTTCAACTCAAATATTTTGATGGTGAAAAATAAGATCTAATAATTAAGTGGAAACTCTTACATACTTTTTCACTTTGTTTGTACATTTCAGGTACATGTTTTCTCTTAACTTTACTTCCCAACTCTTTAAAGAACAAAAGTAAATTTCATTATAAGGCTTAACATTTTAAGAACATTACTTTTAAACAAGTAGAAAAATCAGAAATAATACATTTATATGCAGATGAATAACAAGGTGAGGCACAATTACAGAGTAACCCTGTAATAAGACATACCTGTTACACATTTCCCTGTAATAAATCCCACTCAAGGAAAAAGACAAGTCTTTTTACATGAAAATTCTGAGAATACTTATATAGCTGCCCTACACATGCATCTACTGCAGCATTAGCAGTCAGCCCTGCTTCCCCTCACAGGGACTAGAAAAATTTATGATTTTTATAATATTTTACCCCAAATAGTTGCTCCATAGCCAATTATTAGTCTTCTTGCTCCTTAATATGACTAGGAACTCTTTATTCTCAAATACACAAGTCTAAAACCTATCCTACTTAAACTAGAATGAATTTTTTCCCCTTTGTCTCTTAGATGTCACGTATAAGAATTTATTATAAATTTTAATTTACAATAATTGGACACCTCATTCTATGTGGATTGTATCTTCTTGCAATTTTATTGAAGGATTTCTTTGTACATTTTTTCGTTGACCCAAACACATTTCTGTTTTACTTTTTGATATTTGTAACCCAAAATTTATTCCAAATTTTTTAAATTTGTGATTTCCTATTCCCAATTTCCAATATACTTCCTTCAAAAAATTATGTTATTCCCACATACAACAGTCCTATAATTTTATTCCATTAATCTTTCTAATGAGGGATTTATTATAACATTCCAGTATGTTGGCACAATACTGGAGTCTTGTACATATCAAATACCTCTGGAATATTGCTTTTCCTGTTATACTTGTCGTGAAAACCAAAATAGACAAAGACAGAATACAATCACAAAAGCTGTAAGCTGGGGTCATTCACAAAGGCTCCTAACAGAGCTATGTCAATCTAGAAGCTTTAGTTGAAGAGGAAGAATTTCATGGGGACATTCTCACATGCTCCACCATTATGGAATGCCTGAAGCTTTCAAGTTTTCAGTAAATGATACCTGAATCCTCTGTTAAATTCCAACAATATCATTTAACAACTATAGGACTAAACTAATAAAACCAGTAAGTATACAGTTCCGTAACAATTTTCCAATTTATTTGTGATTTTTTGACCAATTGAGTTGGTCGTCAATTAATTGACAGACAGGAACATTAACTTCATTACAATTTGACAATATTAACAACAAAATCACAATAAGCCATAATTTGTAACATTCATGCCCTCACATGACAATATGCAGTCCACCCTTGAACAACACAGACTAGGCCTTTTGGTGAGCCTTGATTCAGGCATGCACAGGCACACAATGACCAACAGAGGATGGGCTTCCAGATTCACAGAGAACTGGAACGATGTGATGGATTTCAGCAGAGTTGGATTTCCAACATGATGCACCAGGTACTTTTTGCAAATTCACCAGATTTTTTGGCATTACATAGTGCCAAATGGAGCAATGTTAAAATTGTGAACGTCCAGCTTAAACGTTTAATATTTTGAAGGAAAAAAAACAACAGAAAAATATTTGTTTGGGAAGCGCATCCATCCATTACAACACAGATTGTGATGACCAATCATGCTTAGTTGACAATTGTAGTGAAAAAGTATTTTAATTTATTATGGTTTTTAATACCAATTTTGGGTTTTGTGTGTGTGAAATATATAAGTTATAATATTATCAAACTTACCACTATGGTGACGTTTAATGTGAATTCTCCTTGCTTGGCTAGTACTCAAAACTTTACCACAAATGTCACATGAAAAAGACAAGTCTTTGGCATGGGTACGCATGTGAGACATAAAATTTTCTAAATTATTAGTAGTTTTCTCACATATGTGGCATTGTAATGTTTCATCCAACCGACTCTGTAATCCTGCCATCACAATATGGCGAACAGGACAATGAGAAAAATGTCCTGACAGTCCACGGAAAGTTTCAAAAGTCTTCTTGCAATTAAAACAAGTAAGTGAAGCTTCACCTGCAAGTAACAAAAAATCAGTAAAAGACATTTCTATAATAATTGTTGCATTGAACAAGTGATGTGCACCAAAACAATTAGGTAGATAAATCCAAATAATAATTTTTGTATCTAATAAAAAATCATCTTAAGTATGCTAATAATGACTAACTCATTGTCCTGGTCATGGTATTAACTGCCTGACATGTAAACACTATGAAGAAACTAAGACATTCAGAGAAAACAAAAGGTCACTAACTTTAGTCACAATGCTCATATACATATAGCTTCTCATCAACTCATTTAAGTAACTTACTTCTAAAAATTTAACTAAAGGGGAAACAGATTCTGAATTCCAAAAAGTCAAATATTAAAAAAGAAAATCTTACGAGAAATTAAAAATAAAATTAAAGATTCGTATTTACCCAAATATAGTTTCCATCCTTATTTTAGGAGGAAAATCTTAGGAAGAAAATTAACTTGAGTAAGTCATTCTGAAGGGAAATGCTCATTCAAAATTCCATGTGAAATGGTTGGCTCTGGTAAGTATAATAAGGACTTTTAAATGAAAAGCTAACATACAGTTCAACTTCTCTTGACATCGCCAGATCCACAAGGACTTCAGCGCTACTTTGAATTTGTATGCCAGTGCTTTATTTCCATGAGTTTGAGCATAATTTAGAACTTGCAGTTTGAAGTTAGTGTCGAAGCATCTTTGATCGCCCTGCTTTCGTTGCGTCGAAAGAGATCATAGTCTCTCGACAAAATTGTGAGTCACAGTGATGGCAATCGGTTATTGCTAGATGACATGGACCAGTTCGGTTTCCAATTCGAATGTGCATCAAATCCCGCCATCATTAAACATCAAAATTTGAACTAGCAGTTTCCTCATCCTAAATTCTAAATGTAGTACCCTCACAGGTTTTTCCACAAAATTTTGAGAAAAAAGAAGTGTGGGAATATTTTTGGGTAAATACGGTATTAAGTTAATATGCCACACTTACTAGAATGTTGGCGAAGATGATACTTCAGCAACACCTGAGAAGAAAACTTCTTACTACATATGTTGCATGCATTACTAAGAGGAACTTGTAATGCTTTAGGAGATTTCAACAGAATACTTGATACATTCTTTTCATTACTACTCCGTTTGATAGTACTAGGTGGTGTAAGAAACACGTTTTGCTTAATAGTATATTCTTTTGGTGATTCTCCAACTCTTGTAGAGGAATGTTCCAATGCAGAATTTCTGAACGGACAAAATCGCCTATGGCTATTAAGACCTTGGAAAGTTGTAAAAGACTTTTGACACTTTTGACACTTATGAGATGTATTACCTGTGAAAAGAGGAAAAGAAACAATAAATCATTTAACAGTTTAAGTATTACTCTCATTATGAAAAAATGATACAAAACTTGAAACACAAAATGTAGTTCTCTTAAGTAGAATGTAAATTAATCAAGACATAATGATTTGTTCACTTTCACAACATAATGATTGTCATCTCTTTGCTTTCCCATTTGTAGGAACCAACATATTCCATTTCCAACTTGCTACTCGGTGAATTTACTGTTACTCTATTAACTTACATGTCACCTGAAGAAATTCACTTCAATTTTATATTAAAATAGTCTCATTTACGTATTTTTGTAATGAGTAAATTTCAGGAAATATTCGATAAGGAAGTTAAACTGAACCCATTCCACAAACCAGAGATCACCATGAAGAAGTCAGCAGGTTTGTGCCTCAAATTCAAGATGCAGCTGAAGAACAATCCTCAACCAAGATATTCATAGAATCCACTGATAGGACTCTGTCTCNGAGAGCAAGAGAGGTGCATTACGATTGCATCCTGAAAACGAGCTATTAAAGAAGAAACACAACTGCAATTGCCCAAAAAAAAGACACAATCATATGTCTAATCGACATTTGCACAGTACACCCGCTGAAAAATATATGGAGTTTGGAAGGTGACTAAAGTAAACCCCAACAAGAACGAAAGAACCTCCACTCCAACTACTGAGCACTAGTCCATTTACTAAGGTGGGAGAAAAGGACACAAAGAGATGCTAGCTGACTTTCAAAATAAAATTAGACCACATGGTTTTAAAGCAGTTTCCCGCTTCCACCAACATCCTACACCATAAAATTAACCAGCTAAAGCCACACATCATGGTAAATTTTTCCAGATTTTATGAATAAATCTAAAGGAAAATTTTTACACATCCTCAGATACGTGAGCTAGATAACCTCAAGAAGCCACTTGGGAAAACTTAAGCCTATTGTATACAAATTACACACAAATATTGTTGAAAATCACAAACTATGTGAATCTTAATTTAAAGAAAGATAGAAGGAAGAATAAGTCTGAGGAATGATAGTGGGAATTGTCTAATAATCTCTTATATGTAAAAGGGAAATATCATTCACTGACAGACTAATCACGAAATCTCACAAACTACAAAGTCAACAACCTTAATATTTGGCAGATAAGTTCCTTTTAGGGTGTAGACATCCGCTAAGAAAGGGGTGGATTATCATGACATCCTATTAAGATGAAATTTTAGCTATTTATCCCACTAAAACTCTCACAGTGCGCAGGGCAATTTCAACCAAATTTGATACATAGATGACTGACTATATGAAAACAAGCACTGTCGGGATAACACATCCCTGGCACCCCTAGAGAGGAGGATGACATGTAAAAATTGAAAAATGAGATATAAGAATTGAAACGGTAGTTTTCGGTGTTGTTTAGTATGACAAGGTCACCTTCAATGCTTTGTAAGTTCAGAATTTGTCTACATTAAAAATATTATACCCTTAGCACCCTTGGGGTAGGGATGGGGATGAAAGGCAGGTAAAAATAATAAAAAACGGCCAATATTAGTATCAATTAAACATTTTTAGAACACCTGAAGTTAAGTGACACCTGAAGTTAAGTGCCACATATGTTCACAATCACACCCTATAAGAAATAAACACCCTTTGTTTTGGGGGAGAGGAGTGAAATATAAAAGCAATTGAAAGCGACCGATATTAGTGTTGAGGTCATAGTTTCTGGGGCCGCTGAAATTAATAGTGACATTCTCGAAGAGTGAAATCCTGATACCGTGCAAGTCTAAATTCAATCCTCATAGAAGAGAGAGACCACTAGCACTCCTCGGGGATGGGGTGGAAGTGGGTTTATGGATAAAAATAATTGAGGACTAATTTCAAAATATGAAAATTGCGTCAGATCATTAATTTTAGTGTTGATGAGATTTTTAATCTACCAATGCTGTTAAGTTCAAGTTGAGATCACATAGGGGCACATTATCCTTAGGGCAAGATATGAAAATAATGTAAAAAGACAAATATTAGGGTCAAGTCCATGGGTTTTTTTTATACCAAGATAAATAATGGTATATCCAATGACCCTTCAGACCACACAAAAATCTTTAGGTGAGGGTTGGGAAGAGCATGACTAGAAAAATTATCAAAAATGTCAGCTAAGAAAGGATTATATGAAAATTCACCCCTAAGAGGGTGAAATGGGAAATTGGAGCTTTCCAAAAACTTTTTCTCAATTATATCAGTAAAACAGGGGATTGAGGATACACACCAATACTATCAAACCTCCAACATTAATGGATAACCCCACTAGAAATCAATGGGAATGTGAGAAAGATTAAAATTTCTGAGATATTACAAAAACGAGAGCAAAGCCTCAGGGACTCTACTAGTAGTTCATATTCCTTTTTATTTTTAAAGGGTGACTTTCTCTTGAAGTACCAATACAAAATGTCCAATTCCACTAGTATCCTTTGTTTGTCCCTAACCCACTAGCTCACTCACTAACTCGCATTTCAATGTCCTAGTACAGGAGTAAACAACAACTATTTTGACAAATTTTGTTCCAAGTCCTTGATACATACCAGTGTGTGCACGACGGTGATATTTCAAATGTATTTCAGATGAGAATGCCTTATTACAGATGTCACAATTAAACAATTCTTTGTCTTCTGTGCGATGTGAATGCATATGTATTTTTAAATTTCTGGAAGCAGGGAAAAGCTTCCTGCAGATAAGACACTGAAATTGTTTCCCAACTCTGTGTAATCGCTCATGTCTTTGCAGAGTAAGGTTTGAACTGAAAAGGTTTCCACATATACCACAGAGTACAGTATTTTCAGTATCACTCACCATTTGACCTAAAACAAAGAAACATGAATAGGAACACATAAATAATAGTAACAATAAATTTGCCAAAAAGTAGTAACGAACTGTGTGTAACTCACCGAGGACGATAAAATAATTAACTAATATAATTATTGAAATAAATGAAATGCTGTACAAGACAACTTTAGAGCATGTAATTTCCATTGACTAAACACAAAAATAGTCTCTCTGGTGTGAGCAGTCACTCAATGCTCACCTCTTATTGGTGGGGTTGGGATAGGAAGGAAGACAACACAATCATGTGACCAACTACAGCTGATTGAAACAATGAGAAAGTGTGTAGTATTTTCTAAAAATTTGAGAAATTCTGCATTACATTTCCATACAGTTTTGCATTTCAGTTCTCTCTTGATTAAGCTTTTAGTTCCCGATATCTAAGCTCCAAGTTGATGATGGAATCTAACATGAAATAATAACAAAGAGAAGAGCAGATACCAAAAATCTACAACAATTAGAGCATCTCTGAATCATCAACAAAATACTGCAAGTTCTCCCACAAAAAGCACAAAAGATAGGGTTATTTTCCTCACAAAAACTTCATATCTCTCGGGTAGTGGTTTCAAAAATATTTTTGTCTCTGGGCAAATCTGCCACTGCCTTGTGCTCTTGGTGAGAACTGAAATAATGGTTTCCTGCTTGCTTCCAAAGCATAATTATTCGTTCACAGGCTAAATCATTCATTTATTTAAAAACTTTTTTTTTTAATTGGGGTTTTAGGGCTTGCCAAAATCTAGGTCATTAGAGCCCTTATATTAAAAATATATATATATCTGACTGACTAAAAACGAATTCTCAGAAACTACAAAGCCTACTAATATGAAATTTGGCACATAGGTTCCTTTTAGGGTGTAGACATCCTCTAAGAAAAGATTTTACAAAAATGACGGGATGATGTGGGGGTTGGAATGTTTTATATATGTATCCCACTATAACTCCTGCCTGGAACAATTTCAACCAAACTTGATACACAGATGACCGACTATACAAAAACAAGCACTATGGGGGTAAGAGATCCCCTGCATCTCTAGAGAGGGGGTGAGAATGGGATGACGTAAAAATAATGGAAAATTTGATATTAGATTCGATTTTTGGTGCCGTTGAGATGGGTAAAAGCATCCCCGGTGCTTTGTAAGTTCACAATCGCTCCACATTGCAGATAATATACCCTTGGTGTCCCTACGGTATGGGTGGGAATGAAGAATATAATATACAAAGGACCAATATTGGTGTTGAATAAATCATTTCTGGAACTGCTAAGTGAAGTGACACCCTCATTGCCAGATAAGTACATGATCAACCCCTATAAGGAATAAACACCCTTTCTGGTGGGGGTGAGGAGTGAAATGTAAAAATAATCTGAAGTGACCGATATTAATGATGAGATCGTAGTTTTCGAGGCCTCTGAAATTAGTAGTGGCATTCTCAAAGATGTCAAAAATCACAATCAGCCCGCATTAACTCCAGCACCCATTGGGAAAAGGATGCCACGAAAAAAATATGGAACGTGATAGATACCAGATATGAGTCCTTAATTTTCAGCATGGCTGAGTTGATAATGAAAGTCTTACAAGTCGTCAGCCTTCATGGAAGAAACACATCATTAGCACTCCTTGAAGGGGAATGGAAACGGGTTTATGGATAAAAATAATTGAAAATAATTTTGAAAAATAAAATAATGAAAATGAATCGGATACATAGGGTTGACAACATCAATGCCATCAACTACCAATGCCGTTATGTTCAAGATGAGATCACATATGAGAATTGTATTCTTGGAGCTAGGGATGGAAAGGGCAAGATGTAAAAAACTGGTATTTGGGTCGAGTCCATGGTTGTCATGTATTCCAAGACGAATAATAGTATTTCCACTGACATTATGTACCCATGTGAGGTGCACAACACCCTTAGAGGTGGGGATTAGGAAGAGCATAACACATTACTCCGCTAAGAAAGGATTTTACATAAGGTGTGAAATGGGAAATTAGTGTTTTCTAGAAACTTTTATTCGAATTACATCAGTGAAAACAAGGGTTTGAAGGTACACACCAATTCTATCAAACTTTCAACATTAATGGATAATATTCTCAGTGGATACCAATGAGGATATGAGAAAAAGTAAATTTGTAACATATAACAGTATTTACGTGAGCAAAGTAGCGGGTACTCGGGTAGTAATAAATAAATCACATCTACTCACCAAGATGTATCTGTCGATGGCGATCTAAATTACGCCGAGAGGAAAAAGATTTCTTACATAGATCACATTTCATCAATTTGGATTCAGAATCTTGCATAGGTGGCAAATCAATATTTTTCAATACTTGTGGAGTTTCTTCTCTCTTTATCTTTATCTTAATTTTACTGTTTAATATAATCACTTCATTTTGTACAGGTCGATAATTATGGAATTTGGATGTCATTGTTGACTGATCTCCAGTTAAAAACTTCTTTTTCTTCATTCTTTTCCCTCTGCAGTGTGCAGAATGTCCCCACAGACCAGAGATTGACGAATAAGATTGGTGACATTTATCACAAGTGAAAGTTTGAGTACTAGCAATGTGACCTACAGAAAAAATACTCACATCAACAAAATTTAATAAAACGAATTACAAGCATTTAAAGTAAATAAGGGTAATTTTTCAAGTACAAATAATAATCACATGAACAATAACACAATTACTATGAAACAATCACAAAACTCTGGGATTAATTTTCTCTCTTGAGTTCTCTTTAACATAAATTGAGTATAACATGATAATGAAACAAACTAAAGTCAAGAATATTTACTATATATGCAAGTAACAAGTAAAACATCATAGAATCATTCACCAAAACAATGAAAAGAATTGTCCATTCAACCCAACTAACGAAGAAAATATGAAAATTTAGAAGGTTATAGTTTCCTAATACATCACAAGGAACACAATAAGCCTGAAGAGTGAAATAAAAATAAGGAAGAATAAATATTTAAGTAGCATGTATTTATGGTAAAGAAAAATAGAATTTATACATGATATTATTATTCACTAATAAACAAACACAATAACACCAGAAATGTTCACTTCAGTTACAACGAAATAATATTAACACTAACCTTACATGAATATTTTGAGGCAACTATCACTAACCTGTATGGCGAAATACATGTTTTCTCAAATATGGAAGATTATCAAACACTCGATCACACATGTCACAGCAGTATTTTCCTTCTGCTTGATGTACTATCTTATGTTGCTTCAAATTATTCTTGTTCAAAAACTTCTTTTTACACACAGGACAGGCATTATGTTTCTCATTAGCATGCCATTTCATGTGACGAATCAACCTTTTCGCTGATTTGTAAGTTTGTCCACATACAGAGCATGAACAACTATTAGTAGATTTCTTAAAATCATGGAAATCCTTTTCAATTAATCGACACTGTTCTTGGTGCTTTTGTAGTTTAAGAGCAGTTTCAAAAGATTTGTCACAGGTTGCGCAGCAAAATAAGTAGTCCGTTTCTGCAAGAAGGAAAAGATACAAATTTAAATATACAAACCATAAAACTGCATATGATCTATTATAGTTGGTATTCTATTAAAGTATCTTTACCTCTTGAACTAGTGCATTAAGCAACAAAAATTTAAAATCAAATACTTTAAAAGAATAACAAGCTTCATAAAAACTGGGGATGGGCGGGTTCTAAAATTCTTCGGATCTGGTTCTGTGAATAAATAAATAAATTTGTTTATTTGCTACCAGAGCTTACAAACTATAAGTTCTGGTTGCAAATAAACATATTTATTTACCAACCTCATATAATACATGTTCAATTTTTTAAAACTATTGTTTGTCAAATAAGCACATGTTGCTTTTTTATATAAAATTCTCCTGTTGATGTATACAATTTTAAAATGAATAAACAATATATTTTAGCATCTTCATTGTTTTATAAAGGGAATTCTAATGTAATTCTTTTATATTTGTATAAAAAACTATCACCCATGTAACAAATTTAATATGGACAAAAAATAGAATGAAATTTGCCTAATCTTTCAGGACAATAAGAAAGTTATTTAACAAGAGCTGTCACAAAACTAGAGAAATCTAGTCAAATTGGAGACCATTTTACAAATTCACGGTTTCAATATAAACAGAATAATTAATGAATTTTTAACTAACCATACTCCATGAATTACTGTTACAATGGATATTGTTACTATAAACGGAATAAATAATAGTATTGAAAATTTCATAAAACCGTTATGTGCTTGACTAGCACCCAGTGCACTCGTACAACCTTAATTGGCCTCAAAAAATCAAACATAGGGCCATTCCACGTCAAATCAACACAATTCTTATAGATTTTTCACATGACCACTTTTAGACTTTTTGATAAAATTTTGTAGGGAGTTAACTGTAATATAGATTAAGGAAAGTACCAAGAATTGTTGTGAAATTTCCATGTGTTTGGAAGTTACAACAATGTAAAGTTTGAACAAAATGTCTCAAATTGGCTCTACACAAAACTTTTGAATTGCTCTAGAGATTACCTAATCAAGATAGGAGATGTGGTAGAGGTACCATTTTACAGCTTATTTAATGATCTTTACAATGATTTGATATATGACATAGGTTATAGAGAAAAAAATTAACTAGTTCAAAATCAAACTTTTGATTTTTAATTTTAAAAAACGTGCCACTTTGAAAATTATCAAATTAATACTAGAAATAGTTTATTTCTCTGTTAATCATCTGGGAAAATATGAATGTGGGATGAAAATGGATTCTGTGTTAAAACAATAAAAGAATGTAGGTTTCTTGTTGCGTACAGTGTGCAGAACAAGAATATTTCTCTCAATTCTTGCTATACACTATTATTAAGTTAAATATTGCTCCAGTATGGTAATGCAACGTATATTATCAAAAAAGCGTCTCATTTTGGTATAGTTATGGAAAGTTCAAAGTGATGTTGTGCTATTGAAGTAATAATTCATTCTGATATAATTAGGACACAGAAAAGTTTAAAATAAGGTAATATTATCGATTATGTCACACTCAACAGAAATATTCACTATATATTGAACATAGAGTAGGTATACATAATAAATATTATGCACAAAGAACAGATACTCAGGTAAACTGCCATTGAAATGTATCGCAGATGAATGGTTTCCAATCATTAAGGATGCTGTAGGATATAAGGAAATCAAAATAAAAAATGACATCACAGAATATAATTTCTTTTGACAATTATTTTCTAGGAATTCATCCTTAAAGCATATATCGATATTAGATTTATCTAGACTGGCTTGTAACAAGTTCAACAAGAACCCTGTTGTGCGAATGCCACAACCTGGATGAGTGAATCATTCTTCAAAATGGCAAAATACTAAAATATTTGTGTCTTGTGAAGAAAATTAAGCACAAGTAATAAATGACAATGTAGGTGAAGATTAAATTAATAATTAAAAACTTAGGACCTATGATATAAGAATAATATTTCTATTAAAATAGAAATTTTATTTGTCCATCAAATGTTTTTAATTATTAATTTAATTTAATAACATAATGGATGTTAATAGTTGTAGAAGGTTGAAGATTCTTACGACACAGACTCCGAGATTAAAATCAGTACTTCATGATAACAAGAGATGGTTCAGATACATACATCTCTTCAAGAAATAGGCTAGACTCCCATTGCCACATGAAGAATGTAATATATATAGTATAATACATGTAATTAAAAAATATTCCTTTTGTTCATTATAGAACATATAATTCTGTAAGAGTAAATCTGAGCATTATCCATTATTTCACTGCATATTAGAAGTGAATATTTTGTCGAATTTGTCACAAAATATTACATCAACAACACTACATTACTTTGAACATTCCATAATTATATCAAAATGAGACACTTATCTGACTATATGCATTGCATTATCATACTGGAGCAATAGTTAACTTAATAATAGTGTATAGCAAGAATTAAGAGAAAAATGACCACTTCCTCACAAGGTACGCTGCAAGAAATCTACTTTCGTTTCTTGTATTAACACTGAACCCATTTTCATCCCACATTCATATTTTCCCAGATGATTAACAAGGATATAAACTATTTCTAGTATTAATTTGAAAATTTTCAAAGAGGCACATTTTGAGAAATAAAAAAACCAAATGTTTAATTTTGAACAAGTGTTGGTTCTCCATAACCTATGTCATATAGCATATTATTGTAAAGATCATCAAATAAGCTATAAAATGACACCTCTAGCAAGTCTCTATCTTAATTAGGAGAACATTTAGAGCAATTCAAAAGTTTTGTGTAAAGCCGTTTTGTTTCAACTTTACATTGATGTAACTTTCAAATGGATGGAAATTTTACAACATTACTTAGTACATTTCTTAATCTATATAATAGCTAACTCCTTACAAAATTTTAACAATATCTGAAATAGTGAGGTGTAGACCTTGTTTTGATTTGACATGGAATGAACCCATAACAAGTTCTTAAAGAATTTATAAAAGTGATTCAAACAATTGAAAATAGGAATATATTTTCATATTCACTAGTTAAATTACTCTTAACTTGATGTAATATACATAAACTTTGCAAAAGAAACATCAGCTAACATAATTACGTACAAAAATTAGTCAAATTACTTAAAAGAAGTCTTACCATGTACTTGCTCATGTTTGCTTAGTGATAATTTTGTGTAAAATGTTTTTGAACAGAAGGAGCATTTAAATTTTTTACAACGATGACCGCTTCTCTTACAATGTAAGCTCAGTTTCTGACGTGTGCTAAAACTCTCACGACAGTTAAGGCATTTAAAATCCTTTCCAATTTCTGCATGTCTTCTTGAATGCAGTGAAAAGCCTTGCAGAGTAGGAAATGCTTTTTCACATAAATCGCAATCATAATGAAGATAATTTTTTTTGGTATTGAATGAATTTCTCAGTTGAACAGTTGGTTTAACAGAATCTTCACATATTTCTTGACTACTGGGAAGGCTGAGAAGTTTACTTTCAAATTTTTTCTGGTTCTGTTTCTTTCTCCTTGAACTTATAAAATTTAATTTCTTAGAGCGATAACTCTTACGCTGTGGACATTTTGACAAATGTCCACGCTGCGCTGCTGCACTTCTAAATGCCTTTCCACAAAATTCGCAAGCAAACACTCCTGGCATTGTATCTAGAATAAGAACAGAAGTAAAGATTGAAGGAATCAGCAATCAGACACCAAGAATAAACAATTATTTAATTTTTTGCTTGATATCTTAAATATTGTTTATTGTATTTGAATAAATGAAAAAAAAATGTATCTCACCCATTTTACATTTGTTGAATCCCCGAAGAGGAATTTTTACCATGTAAGAGTTCATGGCCTGCAAATTAAAAAAACAAATTAGCATAACTACAGGATCACTAAGGTATAAACATTTTGAAATCATGTAATTTGAAAATAACAGAAACCTAATATTTATTGATTTAAGATATTAAAATGTAGACATGACATATAGGGTGAAGACTTTTCTTACTTTCATATTAGTTAATATAATTTAAGGTTTATAATATACTTTCTATATTATAATTTCAAAAAGTTTGTAATTAGAAATTTTATCCTTTTTTCTTTATAATACAATTACAGTTGTTGCTTTAAAAAATTTAATAATAAATATTTCCTCTCCAAGTTATTTAAGAAATTAGATTCATTTATATCTCTAAGTGAAGACAATCAATAGTGATTACAAGATGAAACCAAAATTTTCATTACTTCTTGACAAAAAGACACATTTATAAAATACATGTAAGTACAACAAATATTTAAAACAAAATTCACTAATTATGATTTATATTTTATACCTGATTTCTATTGCTGTTGACTACATTTTGCTGCCCATCCTCTTGCTTCATAATAGCTACAGAATGCCATTTATTCTCCTGCTTTTCATCAATTTCAAATTGTTCATGTCCCAAAATGATATCTTTTGAGATGCCTGCAGAAGGCATATCAAAATCTTTTACACGTAACTTTGACACATTGTCTAATGTAGAAATTTCTGAAGTGAAATCATTTGGGGTTTGCAGAAATGAATCATAGTCATTTTTAGAACAAGTAGCAGGTTGGATGTTGTCCAGATTCGAATTCTGAGCATACTCCTTGTCTCCAAATGAGACTAATTCACCAAAAGCTAATGAATGTTCATGTACATTTTCAATCTTAATACATATTTCATCAACAATATCCTCAGTGGGAAGTATTTCATTCTATAAAGAAAAGCAAACCATACAAAAGCTTATTTTAGATCTCCATTAAATACTGTTTAAAAACAATGAATATTATAACTAATTATATGGTTAATCTCTGCAATTATGTCTTTTAAGAAATTTAACTCTGGCCATTTGATTCCATAGTGTGATAGTTTGTAAAGAAGTGCAATATGATTGGAGTCAAAATCCTTACTTAGGTCAATGAGCAAGCACCCTTTTCTCAAAACCTTGCTGCATATTTCTTACTTACCACTTGTACATTTTCCTATACTGAGCCCCCATTGTAAAAACATTATAAGTAAAAGTTAAACAGACTATGATTTTCTGAATAAAAAACTGAACTAATAATATAGACAGACCACATATTTTTTCTGGGTTTTTTTACTCTAGAACAACTAAAAATTTCAATTTTTAGAAGTCAAAATTGGTCATGGACAATTTTTAGAAGTCAAAACTATTTTTAGAAGTCATAAATATTTTAAAATACTTTCAACTTAGCCACTTGTTACTTAGTGAAGGTTCAAGAGAGGTGAATGAAGGAACTCTTTGTGCAGATTATTGACTGTGGAGAAGGAAATTACTTCCCACTCTGCACACTCTTCTATGAACTATGATAGTTGGCGAGGTGGGACCTTGCCTACATGATCCTCAACATAGCAGCCGAGTCCACTACACTTCCATGCAAAAATTGAAATCATCATCTAAATTAAGAATCATTATATTCTTTCAATGGATTGCTACAATCTCTTTATGACCTAACTTGGGTACAGCATTCTCAATTGAATCAAAACCTCACTTCAGTTTGCCATGCATCTGAAATTATCCATGTCCTCATTCCATTCGTGTGTATAAAAACTCAAATGGTTTCCCAATGAATCACCAGACATGCATGAGACAAACCCACCTCGTTTTAGCTAGCAAATTAAAGGTTTCAAAACGCGTCTTCTAAAATCTGCATTCACACCAAGTCTAAGAAATCCAGAGAAAATGTTTGATGTAAGAATAACCGTTATTTTTAAGTAGAAAATCTAAGCCCTTAATTCATTCAACAACCCTTACCTCTTCTCGATCATCAATGGGTTCATCTTTGATGCTTATAGATGAAGGATCACCATTCTCCTGATCAAATGCTAACGGATCAGATGACTGGCTATCAACACTCTGCAAAGAGTTTAAATTATTTAGATTAGTTCCATCAATTATCAATACACATAGTGGCATACTCTCATATTCTTTGAACTAATTTGTGAAGTGTCATTTAATACAAACATACTAAATAACCTATAAGTAAAATAACTTCTAAGACTTGAAATAGTTCCGAGTTTCATCACTATCTCCGACTCGTGTACTCCATGCTCACCAAAGGTTTCGTAACACAATGTAAGAGTCAGTCCCATTTCCACGTAGTTTAACCGTCCGTCCATCCATTCATTCATTCATTCAACGATGACTCAAGAGACCATGTTAATGAATGTCCCGATAGAGTAAAGGCCAATGTAATACAAATAAAAAATTAATGAGAAACAACTAAACCAAATAAGTAGTAATGCAACTGATTAATATTCATTTTAATGAATATCAAGAGTCGTGAAGCCAATGTTCATCAACATAAAAAACTATGCCAAAAAACGCCAATTTCAGGAAACACAAAGCAATGAAAGTAATAAGACACCTTTAAAGATAATTCCATGATAAAGCTCCACAGGGGTAAGATACACAGATATAGCTGTTCACAATATTCCAAAGCCTGTGGATCATTAGAATAACAAACCACACACAGTTGTGTTTGAATTGATCTTTGATAGTTATGAAGAATTAAGTGAAGTAGCCCAATTTTAAACTAGCATGTTGTTTGCAATAAGAGGTAGATAAAAAACTATTTACAATTCTGAAGGACTTACATATTGTAGACTATCTACATCATGGCAGTATAAGGTAACAGCTTCTGCAAGAGGAATCTCCTCCTAGACAAAAGAAAATTAATAATAATAATAATAAAAACAAACTGTGCACAAAGATTATGAAGATCTAAGGACAATCTAATACAGAACTATTAAAAAACTAAAGAAATACAAGGAAATAAGAAAATTAATGCATCTCCCTAGCTAAAAAACTATACATAACGTGGATTCTGCGCAGTGAAATCTTTTTTTAACTGACTTCACTTTTACATACATATCTCAAAAGCACACTAAAATTCCTCTCGGTATAATAAAACCATTTCACTTTTACTCATTACTCATTGCAGAGTTCATAATTTTCTGTACACTCAATACCGAATTGGATGGTCTGTCCTAATGATGTACCAAAACCGTGCATCAATATATTTTTACAGTTACCGTATTCACTCCAATATAGTCCCCCACCTTTTTTCAGATAAAAAGCACCCAAAAATCCATTGGGCGGGGGAGGGGGGTAGGACTTCGGAGTTTAGGATGGGAAAGCTGTTAATTCAAAATTTCATGGGTGAAAACTGGTTAACCGAACACATGTAACAACACAAAGAACTTTGATTGACGATTGATAATATCAAGATTCAAAGTGGAAACCGAACAGATCTTACCAGAGTCAACCATTTCAAATGGAATTTTGAAAGAACATTTCCCTTCAGAAAGACTTTGATTTTACTCAACTTCATTATTTTCTCTTAATTTTGCCTCCTAAAATAAGGGGTGGGGGATTATTTGGGGGAGGAGACTATATTCGGGTAAATACGGTAATATACATTAGACAGAATACATGTAAGAAAGTGAAAATAGTAAAAGTATAAGAAAAGAAAAAAAAAAAAAAAGAAATTACCTCTGTAACTTCATTCTCTTCAACCATTGGTGAAGCAGGTAAATTAATACAATGGGAATTTTCCTGCAAAGAGAAAAATTGAACAGTGATAGTATAGGGGGTGGGGGAATACATATAGTGGAACCCAGATAAAAGAGATTCCCTCTTAATGGACAATATCCAAGGTCCCGAGGACAAACATAAAGAATCAACGCATTTATTTCCCAGATAAAAGAGATCCGCTTATAGTAGACTAAGTACAGTCAATTCCATCCAGTTTGTAAGAGACAAGCAAGGAAATTTCCATGAAGTCTCATCTAGAAATTATTAGGAAGTATCCATTAAGTGGCATACACAACAATATGACACGATTTAGGGGAAAATTCATTGATTGTGTCTGGTCAGAATTGACTGTGCTCATTTTCCCACTATGTTGCTCAAGTATGATAGTAATCATTGCTTGAGTGAGTTTGTCCCACATAAAAGATCCTGCTAGGAGACAATTTTCATTCTCCCTGGTGTCTCTTTTAAGCGGGTTGCACAAAGAAAGATATTTTGTGATGAACTATGAATATTGAAGACAGATAAAACACAACCAACCAACATTTAACTCATTGCAGTACATATACACGTTTCTCGATATTAACATATCAAGAATAACTTATATGTAATGCATACTTATTTCACTTTTTTTACCTTATTCTTTTCATAAGTCACAGGAACATCTGTTGGAAAATATGAAACCTTTTCAGTACCAGATGAAACGGACTGCTCATCACGAATTGGGCCTCCCTTTAAAGCAGTAAACAGACAAGTTCCCAACATTCAATATTTTTGAAATAGATGAAACAAATACAAGAATATAACGAATATACTAAACACGTATTTTTCCTCATAACTCAATTCAATTTACCTCGCAGGGAAACATTTTTCGAGAGACTTTAACATGATGGGAGTTCTGCCAATGTAAATAATTGGTGGCTCAATATATCTTAGAAATTCTTACAGAGAAAAATTTGTTTCCAATTTCAACAATCAGGATTTTAATTCTGAGAAGTTCCTGAACATTAACTTCTACCTGTTGTGTTTTTAATAATTTTGCTAAATAATTAGTCTTCACATTCATGTTTTACTGGTCAATAATATGCTGCTTCTGCAGATTTTTCTGTTTGCTTCAACCCTAAAATGTAATTTTTGTCAAATGCTTCTCTTTCTCTTTGTTTGGCCAATTAAAACTGTGACAATCACCACATTCATTTTTGTACATATCATGGTTGGAGGGTTCTTTATCCTTAAAATCTGCCATGATCAAACTTTAACATAGTGGTAGGTTTTGTGGTACCAAAAACAATTTCTGTTCTCTGAAAATTTTACAACCTCTCAAAGTACTGGATATATATGTTCCTGTCAATAACCATATTGGCCCGAGTGGTGGGATCCTAAGTATTTTGAAGGAAAACTCAGAAAGACGAAATACCCATTTTATTTTATCCTTTTTAATTATAACTTTTCTCCTAAGTCATGAACAATGCAAGCTCCTCTTATTCATATCTCATTTCCAAACTTGGTCAATATGTTCTCACAGTCCTCAAATGGCAAATGGCAAGAAATGATAAATAGTAGAAGGGTCTTGGTGAAAGGGAGATCAAGAACTAGGCTACCGCAATACCACGATCGCAACAACATGTATGTGTGAAAGACAACTTCCACTGAAACAACAATGCTGCATCATAATAATCTTGGAATACTGTGAATTCTCGATTGGCAATTACAAATAGATGTGCCAAAATGATGGTTGAGGTGCACAATACCAAACAATACTAAACTTGCTGAACTTGCTATTGCTGCTAATCTTGAAGTACTCGATTATAGTGCAAATATGACTTCCGAAGTAATGTATTCAGGGAAAAACTGTCACACGTGCCTGTAAGGTAAAGAAGGTTTGTATCATCCTGTCAAACAACCCTCGAGACCCTACAAAACTATTCAAATTCAGAGTGCTGACTATGTGCTCATATTCCAAATTATATTCATTTCCTATTTAAATATCCAAAAATGTTTACTGACTGAAAGATAATGTGAACGAAGTTGTGGAGGTAAAAACATGGAAAAAGCAATTTATTATGATTTGAAGACTCTACTGAATGAAATTTCTTAAGAAGATTATTTAAAACACAACACATTTAGGTCCTCAAAGAACATGGTGAAACAATGTATTCTAGCAATCTAATCAGTTGCTAATCAAACCGCAACAATGAACACTATTCCTTTCCCCAACACATTACAAGGTAATCTTCTGAAGGAGACGCTCAAATGACCCACTAAGGAGGTGCATACATCAATGAAGGAATTTCACATGTAACACAACTTATTTGGTAAATAAAAATTCAGAGAGAAAGTTCCCATGGGTTTTTCTTTGTGGGGCTTTAGGGCTCATCAACATCAAGGTCATTAGAGCCCATGGGTTATTATAGAAAAACTTTGTCTGCCATAGAAAGCTAAACCAGGGGTTTAGAATGATTTCGAGAGGAGAGGGTTGCAACAACAATGGTGCAATAAGGAGGATGCTTGGTCAATGGAGGCTTGTCTAGAGAAATCCATTTGATGTAAGAAAAAGTTTCCTGTACTGCATATGGTTAGTGGGCCACCAGAGGGATAGCGCTATTCTAGCTGATGATCTCACCTTTTCTAAATTGGTTCCAATAAAGGTTGATTTGGGTATCATACCATACTGACAGTTCTCCAGCAAAGAAATACAAAAAACTACATATAAAACTGGTTTTTTTTCTTGAGTCAAGACTATACATGAGGTGAGAACAAGACCATTAAAATTAACAACTTAAAGCAGAAAACTAATTTTATTTCTCTCACCTCGTCTACAATATCCTTTTCATTTGGGGATGAATTTAACGATTCCTCCTGAAATGGATTTACCTGCAAAAATATAACACCCAGGGTTATGTAAAAGAATCAACAGCTTTTGGAAAGTGTTGTTTGGGGTACTAATTTGTGTATTTTGTATAGCAACTACAAAGATTTGATAATTTTATATTTACAATTCCATGTGAAACTTTTTCATAATTCTAACATATTCTACTAAATATAAGTCCCTGTTTCTTAAAACGAAATTAGTTAAGATAAATATAAGATACTATGGGATGCCACTGAGAAATTTTTTAGAAAATACAAAACCCTAACCTCTAAATATGTGAAGTAAAATTTTTCCAAATTTGAATAACAAATTACTATAATACATTCTTATGGGAAATCTTTTGCGTGTTTGATATTTACAAATATCTAAGCACATATGCAGAAATGAAAAAAATGTAAATAAACTGACAAAAATTCAATTGAGAATGTAATGATACAAAAAAAAAATTTGTGGGGCTTTAGGGCTCGTCAACGTCGAGGTCATTAGAGCCCATTACAAAAATTTAGGAGTGACATGATAAAGATAATACTCATCTCAGCAGAAGAGGAAGTCATTTATCTCATCAAACATTTCACCCAATGTTGGTAAATAGTTACATGTACACACAAATTACAGACATTTATTTCAATGCAGAAACACTGCTTAACTTCCAGTATTGCCAAAACAGAAAGAAAAATAAATGATATACATATCCGAGATACATTTGCGTTTGCTATTTGATTCAATATTGAAAGAATTCTTCCACTTCTACCAACATCTTTGCATGAGAAAATAGTTTTAAATCTTGGTTTATTATTGTTATAAACCTCTGTTACAAAACACATATAACACACTAACTTTAAATCTGTATAATGAAGTTATATTTGAAGGAAATAATAATAAATATTTCATTATGAAATATATTTCAAGTTTTATTTAGAACACAACAATAAATGGTTGATCATATGACTTTAATGGAAGCACCAATTCTATGATTATAGATTTAAAAAATTGTAATTTGAATGTAATTGAAGTCATGCTTGCAGCAAAAATGTTTAGCGTGCTTAAAGACTATATTAGACACACTTTTGCAATATTTTAGGAATACAATTAATTCAATCTAAACAAAAATGAAAGTTACCCTCGTAAGAAAACTTACCTCTTCAACTACATCAGTTGCAAGAGATTCTCCCACAATCTCACAACAGAAGTTTTCCTGAAAGTATTATTCAGTAAACAGTTTAGTTGCATATACTTAAGCAAAAAAATTATTAGTACTCCAAAAAATATATACTCCAAAATTACTGTATCATATTAAGAAACACTTCAACATTAAGTGAGGAATACAATTCAAATTAAGTAAAAATAAAAGTTGTTATCATAAAAAAAATCATACCTCATCAACAGGATCAATTTCACCAGCAAGAGATTCAGCCACTTTCTCACAATGGAATTTTTCCTGAAAGTATTATAAAGTATAATTTATATTAATAATTATTATAAAGTCAATTGCAATACGCAAGAAAAAACTTGGCACTACTTCAGGTATATAATTAATTCAGAACTAAAAAAAGCGAGAGTTGTTCCCATAAGAAAATCTCACCTTATCAACTGGATCACTTTCAGCTCCAAGAGGTTCAGTCACTTTCTCACATCGGAAGGTTTCCTGAAAATATTATTCAGTATAATAGTTGAATACAAAACAAATTTTTTATCACATTAGGAAGCATTAGCATTATTTCAGAAATATACAAAATTCAAAACTAAACAAAAATGAGAATTGTTCTCATAAGAAAATCTCACCTCAACTGGATCACTTTCAACTCCAAGAGATTCAGTTACTTTCTCGCAATGGAATTTTTCCTGAAAACATTATCAAGTATAATAGTCAATTGTATTACACAAAAAAAATACTTGGCACTACTTCAGGTATATAATTAATTCTGAACTAAACAAAAATGAAAGTTGTTCTCATAAGAAAATCTCACCTCATCAACTAGACCACATTCAGCTCCAAGAGATTCAGTTACCTTCCCACAATCGAAGGTTTCCTGAAAATATTATACAGTATAATAGTTGAATACAAAACAAATTTTTTATCACATTAGGAAGCATTAGCATTATTTCAGAAATATACAAAATTCGAAACTAAACAAAAATGAGAATTGTTCTCATAAGAAAATCTCACCTCAACTGGATCACTTTCAACTCCAAGAGATTCAGTTACTTTCTCGCAATGGAATTTTTCCTGAAAACATTATCAAGTATAATAGTCAATTGTATTACACAAAAAAAATACTTGGCACTACTTCAGGAATATAATTAATTCAAAACTAAAAAAAGCGAGAGTTGTTCCCATAAGAAAATCTCACCTTATCAACTGGATCACTTTCAGCTCCAAGAGGTTCAGTCACTTTCTCACATCGGAAGGTTTCCTGAAAATATTATACAGTATAATAGTTGAATACAAAACAAATTTTTTATCACATTAGAAAGCATTAGCATTATTTCAGAAATATACAAAATTCGAAACTAAACAAAAATGAGAATTGTTCTCATAAGAATATCTCACCTCANAACTCCAAGAGATTCAGTTACTTTCTCGCAATGGAATTTTTCCTGAAAACATTATCAAGTATAATAGTCAATTGTAATACACAAAAAAAATACTTGGCACTACTTCAGGAATATAATTAATTCTGAACTAAACAAAAATGAAAATTGTTCTCATAAGAAAATCTCACCTCATCAACTAGACCACATTCAGCTCCAAGAGATTCAGTTACCTTCCCACAATCGAAGGTTTCCTGAAAATATTATACAGTATAATAGTTGAATACAAAACAAATTTTTTATCACATTAGGAAGCATTAGCATTATTTCAGAAATATACAAAATTCGAAACTAAACAAAAATGAGAATTGTTCTCATAAGAATATCTCACCTCATCAACTGGATCACTTTCAACTCCAAAAGATTCAGCCACTTTTTCACATAGAAAGGTTTCCTGAAAGTGTTATTCAGTATAATAAATGAATACATAACAAAATTTTAATCACATTTGGAAACACCTATGCATTATTTCAGGAATATAATTAATTCAAAACTAACAAAAATTTAAGTTGTTTTAAAACAATCCCACCTCATCAACTGTATCACTTTCAACTCCAAGAGATTCAGCCACTTCTTCACATGGGAAGGGTTCCTGAAAATATAATTCAGTATAATAGATGGATATATAACAAAATTTGAATCACATTAGGTGGCACTTAGGCATTACTTAAGGAATATAATGAATTCAAAACTAAATAAAATGAAAGTTGTTGTTCTAAGAAAATCCCACCACATCAACTGGTTCAGTTTTAACCCAATTGATTCAGACGTGTTCTCAAAACAGTTTTCCTGCCAGAGTAACATAAATCACTTAGAATGCTACAAATTGTAACATTCTTTGTAATACATATCTACTAACCCTCCTAGATGATATAATGTCATTTTCACCAACTACGAGTTTCAAATTATGATTAAGTTGTTATACCCTGCCTATTAAGTATCTTACCTCTTCTACAATATCCTTTTTGATTGTTGATGGAATATATTCTCTTTCTGGAGGGAGAATTTCCTGTAAATTATTAAGAGAAATATTTAAGGTAATAACCCATTGCCCTAGGAACACAACAGGCAGGTATTTTTTGTTTCCCTCACACTATAGGATAAATATGTGGATGGACATGCATGTGAACTAATGCATGAATACATTTAAATCGCTTTTTACAAATCAATTCTTTTGGAATTGTGTGCCAGTAATTGGCTGGTACCAATTGTTTCTAAATTACTTTTGTTATAGCATCTACCAGTTATTAAAGTATGGTATTTCATGTCAGACAGTTTTTGTATGATTTTGATAATTTTACAAAATTACGTGCTAAATAATAAAGAAATATCTTTTTTGCAAAATTTATGGACATCATGATGAGAAGGAAATACTGTATGTAGGAAATTGAAATTGATAAGTACGGTTAGTTTGAGAAGAAGTCAGTTCTTTGCCAAGGATCCTAAACATTTAATTCAAAGATAATGGAATTTGTACACTTGTTTATACATGCTAACTGGTATTAAATGAGCATAATTACACTTTTGAAACACTTTCAGAATAGAATTAAATCAAACCAAACTAAAATTCAAGACCTCCATACAAAATAAGTCCTGAAGTCCTCACCTTTTCTACTGGATCAGTTCCAGTTGGAGGAAATTCCAACACTTTCTCACAATGAAAGTTTTTCTGTAAATATTACACAGAGGGTACAAGAGTTAAAATAAAATAATCTTAACAAATTGTCTTACTGTTATAATGAAAAATTGAGAAAATTCTTCCAAACTACCAACTTCCTAGAAGATTTAATACCATTATGTCATGAACTGTCCTCAATTCATGTTTATTTGTTTTCACGAGTTTTGAAGTGATCTTTCAGTGCAAATGCATGAAGACTTAAAATCAAAACAACTAGTGTGTTAGAGAAAGGGAGTGACAACTGCAACAATACTATTTAACTTACCTCTACTACAGTATCTTTCTCAATTAAGGAAGGAAGAGACAAATCCTCCTGAGGTGGATTTTCCTGTGAAATTACAAAAAGATAAATTAAGAAAATAGCTCTGTGCTATGGGACTTTGAAAAATTCAGACACGTATTTTTGTTTATAAAAGATGAATTGACTGGAGTAAATGTGGACCAATACAACTAAAACAGTACACACTAAAACTGCATTTAACCATTCAAAGTCTGCCAATTGCCTCCAGATTACCTTAGGTATGGTATCTACAGCTCAAAAGTTTGATTTGTCTAGTTCAAGAGTTTATGAATGATTTCGATTATTTTATGAACTGAATTGATAGATAATGATATGTCAAATAATCAGCTTCCCCCCCCCCCAATATATTGTTTATATTATCTGAAAACGCCACAGTTCCAGCCATTATGTTTTGAACATATTTCACATTTTGTGTACATATCAAAGAATAAGCAGAACATGTAACATAGTGACCAGTATTTTCAATAACAAATTTCCCTGACTTTTTCAGAGAATATTTTCAAATTTCCCAGATTTTTTTGCTAAACAGTTTTCAAGCCAATGTGTGGAACATATTATACTGTTGACAATAACTGTATAGTAGGAAAATTATTAAATAATTGTAACAATTTTGAATGTTGCAACAAAAATGAAAGAAAAAAAGTGCAAAAGGTCAAGTTTGTTTATTTTTGTTTTGGACATTCAACATAAATGAACTTGCAAACCTTGAATAACATAAATCATCATTGATGTCAAGTAATTGTTTAATTCTTATAAAATAAATATGGTGCTCAAATTATTAAACCAATAAACACAATAACTCATAATCCCAGTCTTGTTTTATTTATTAGAGAAATTTTCTTTCCGTCTTAATTCATCAGTTTTTCAACATACTCAACCCAAAATTTTTATTTTTTACGAACAAATTCTCTCAACTGTCTGCATGTTGGAGTTTTCTTTGTCTTGATAACACTCATACATATTTCAGATGGCATGAAGTGTGCAAGGTCAATTAGCAAGAAGAAGAACAAATATATCCAACTTTTTTTTTAATTTTTGAAAATCTTATTTGATACACCATTATCTAATATACTTCTACACATTCAATTTGGATGTTCCAAAGTATTAAGTTGCAAACAGAGATAAATGAAAGGAATAACACAACAGAAAAATTTTAATTCTTTGAATTGATAAAAATTGCTATTTTTGAATGCTATAAAATAAATACATCTATATAAAATTTGGGTATTATTTAGACAAACAAATTTACCATAGTTTGGTTATTTCCTTAACTTTTCCCAAGAATTACAGACTTTGTCCACCCTGTGTACTCTCCTACAACAGGATGAACTCGTAATCAACAACAATATTACTCAACGTGAGATCTTTGTTACCCTTTTGCTTTTTCACACCACATTCTCACATTTCTTTCTTTCTTTATTTATTTATGTCTTAATGCAAGGTTTAGCCCATGAGGCTCCCTCTCCCTCTGAACCATGCTTTGGATAATGAATCAGGAAGGAGAGATTTTGGGTTGTGAGGGTGTGTCAGGTACCAAACACAATAGTTCAATAAACTAGGTAATCAGAGCACTAACAGAAAACTGCACAACAGATACATACCCCACAAACGTACCTACATTTCCTTCCAGTTGATGCTACTCACCACTTTAGACACGATTTAGATAAAGAACATAGTTAGTTCATAACATGCCTAGAAGATACTACTCATTTCACAGAAGTATCTTCTAGGCATGTTATGAACTAACTATGTTCTTTATCTAAATCGTAAAGTGGTGAGTGTTGGATAAAGTCAACAGAATTTATTGTTCAAATAGTTAAAAATCTTCAGTATTAAAAGTAATTTTGTTGAGCCACAGAAAGTATTACATTTATATAAAAATTATGTTTATTTACCTTAAAATCAAAACAAATAAATAAAAAACTGGATAAAGATTGTTTTAACTGTTTTTGTGACATATGTTACTTGGAACTCTGTCAGTATAACCGAACTCTTCATATATGTTCTTAGGATAACAGTCTGGCATTGGAAGGGAATGATGTCTAGGTAGGTTCAATTTCTAGAATCTGGAACAGGGTAATGGGGATAATGCCAGTTGATGAGATAACTATTGAGATTATATTATCCTATTATTATAATCAAGAATGATTTTCATTTGTTGAAGCATGAATATTTACCATTTCTGATGTAGTGACTATATTATAAGAATTTAATGATCCTGGTAATTCACTGCAAGATGCATTATCCTGTAAAATGAAGAAACTATGAGAAGTTGACTCTCTACAAGTCAAAAGAATTTACCAACAATTCTTGGCATATTTTAAAATATAAAACAATATTGAATATTACCTTGTATATTAGACCCTAGAAATTGTGGGAATAAAGTTGTTTAGAAAAAAGGAATAGGCACATCTCCTTGCAAATCCTCTGTAGTCACAACTACTTTTTTTAGCTCTAAAAGTAAAGTACAAAACCCCTGAATAATAAAAATATTTTTAAAACAATGGGTGGGAGGTTGATATAGTGCTTGGCACAATAAGAAATATTATAACATTGTGTGGGAATACTTGAACAAATTGTTACATGCAAGTTGTTTCGTCATTTTTCCACCTAAATTGTTAATATTTAAAGCCTTTTTACATCAATTTTTTCTACCTCTTTTGTAAACAAATTTAAAACTTATATGATAAACCCACTTTTGCTAACAGAGGAAAGTTTTTCTACCACATCTCTTCTTTTGGAGTATTTTATATTAAAAACAGAAATTTGCACGAAAGCAATATTTATTCATGCTTTACGTTACTAGATAAAAAAATTTAAAAAATCTTTTGAATAATTACCTTCTGCCTCATAATACAGGAATATTTACTGTTAGTTATACAAACCTTTGATGTTCACCCTCATATAAAAAGTTTCCCGGACAGGAATAAGGATATTTTACATACATAACAATTACAATCTACAAAATTCTTGAGTGTATTGGTTTTTGTGAGTGATTTTTTTCAATTAAAACAACTATCTAAATACTATATGTGTTTCTGCCACAGTGAACCATAAAAAGCTCCCTCAGTTTTGGATGGAAACTAATCAAGTAACAGTTCAGGATTGACTAGTTTCTGCATTAAACACAATCTTCAACATGGTACTTTGTCACTATATGAGGGTGGCACATAATTAATCACTGCACTAGAATGTGCACTCACCCCTAAAGAAAAATATTACACTAATCCCTCAGATTTTGTTGGGGTGACTCTTTGTCCGAATATCATCTAGAATATGATGTTAAGGATCAACAACTATCTAATCTCAGGCTTTTTTTAAAAATGGAACAAACCATATAAAAATGACAGTATTCTATTAGTGTTAAAATTCCAATAAAGTACACTTCAGTTATTTTTTAAACTTTCATTGTAGTTAAGACTTGTGGGCAAGTTTGTCAACTCAACTTTTACCTATGTTGTGAAGAGAGAGATTCAATCAATCAGAAATATAAAGAAATATAGCAATCATTTGAAACATCTGCGACCTCCAAATTAAGTAATATTAGACAAATAATTTGCTTGTTATTTTAGAAACCAAGACTTAGACCGGGCTATTGGAATAAGTACACGAATTTCGGGAAACTCGTCCGAATAAAATAATTTGCCTATGGTCATCGTTATTCGCCGATGAAAGTAAAAGGCATCAAGTATTTTAGTAATTACTAGATATAACAAGTCACAAACTTTTACTTACTATACGCACACTAAAACAGAATTAATTAGTTGTAATTTTTTGGCCAAGTTCAAAAAAGTTTAGAGAGGGGTAACAAAAACAGGGAGTGTACCCTCTTAAAAGGACATACGAGTACGTTTAATAGTATCAAAATCATCTCATAATACGTAAACTCAATTTCCCACAACACTAATATCGTTCAAATATATTTAATATTTTATATTCACTTCGCAGTAATCAATACTACAATCCGTAGTATCAAAATACGTTCCATCTTAGGCAAGCTTCCATTTACCAAAAACACGAATTGCAGCAACAACTCGTAGCTAAACAATTACTAATACGTTGAATTCAGAGTGAAGACTATATATTATAGGTGATAATTGAAGAATTGTAAATAATATTACCCCGATAACGAAATTTAGGGCTGGAGCACGCGAAGTATATAACAACGAAGTTTACTTATATGCCAATTTACTTCCACAGAAATTAAAGAATGCCGCTACCTTCCATGTTTCCATCATTCTCTGCAAGAAACATTTAAATAAGATTTAACGCCTTCATTCATTAAGTTTATAATAACCGGGGAGAACAGGTTTTAGTCCCAAATACTGAAATGTTCCACAATATTACTATTGTGCATTGCACCTTACGATTCGCTTAACATTAATCCACCGTAATTACACTGTCACATAATTTTGCAAACTTTAACGTCGTAGGGAGTTTCTTGATGGACTTTCATCCACCCATATAATTGAAAATATGCAAAATAAAAATATACTAATAAGGTTGAAATCAAATGTTAATTTTAACGTGAAGTGGAAATGCTTTTTAAACAATAGAGAAAGATCTCCATTGCAACAAGTCAATAAGCGATCTAGTCTCGACAATAATCATGTTCCCGACGAATGATATTGTCAATCAAACAAAAAACATGGACATTGCGTCAATGAAAGTGGAACCGGAAGTTCCAATACGACCTGCAATATGAATTACAAATAGAAGCAACATGAAAACGACAAGAAAGCTAGGAACCTTCCGTTACAACCTCATAATTCACACCACCAGCTTGAAACGCGAGCTTCCTTTAGACAGGTTATTTGGCGTACATAATTTCGGTACAAAAAGGGAGCCGAGAAAGTGATAGAACATTATTGTGACAAGTACGTGAAAACTGCTCTACTGGTACTCACCTCTCCTGCCACAATCCCAGAAACCTCCATGGTGCACTTTCTGCAGGGTATCTTCCAATCAATCTTGTTTCAGCCCAAAACACAACATTAGACTACCAACACATTCTAAAAATTTATCCGCCCCCATCACTATCAACAGAACACACGATTGCCAAATAAGTGCACCTCACAAACCAAAACAACACATATCTAACCACCGAATCGTGCAATAGTCACAATTTTCCCGGATCTATTCTCCATTAGAGCATCGCGGCTTCACACTTTCACTGAATTCCATTGACTTTCACACGGTACTCCTCAGTAGGTCCTCAGCTCAATGCATGAAGATGGTGCTTTAGCAGGTTATGCTCTGGCGCAGCTTTGTCCATGCCAAGCTAAAGGTAGCGGTCAGGACAACCCAGGTATAGCGGTAGATTTCCCGCGTCTTCATCTCATTCCAAAATCGGGAGGAGCAGAGACAATTCTACGAACAATTCGATATCGATAATATCGATAACTTATATGTCGAAGTTTTCTTTGTTCACACATCTCATTCGTCGATTTCGGCGCTAATTCCAAACTTTCTCTACAATTTACAAATTTTAGATAAAATATTTTAAAGTGGAACTTTATAGATACTTATATCTTTTCTCCGAATCATATCCCAATTTTCCCTAATCTTTTCTCAAGAAATCGTGTGTTTAAAGTGTATTTTACAATTAAACCCTTCACCTCAAGTTAACTGAAATTGTATTAAATGCTAGGATTTCAATTTATTACTTATATGCAATTTGATTGGTGAATAAATCTTTTTGAAGACTTTCTGCTGCAATTGTTTCAGTCAGTATTTTACAAGCATGATCTCCTACCATGGCTCAGGCATGGTCTCCTACCATGGCTCTGGTCAGATTTGTGAATGTTGGGGCTCAGTTTGGAATGTCTAGTAAATATATTTTATTGAATTTCCATTAATGGAATATAACAATAAATAGAGTTTTATTAATCCAATATCATTTGATTCTGTGATAAAGTATTTTTTACTCTTGTTTTTGATCAATTTTCAGAGTGATTTGAGTGTAAATATATTTTCATATTACATTGATTCTTCAGTTTACTTAAGATTATTAAAATGTCAGCTATGTTATAAGTATGTAGTATGTAAATATTTTGCATTGATGTTCATTATTTTCATTAAGATGCACAAAAATAATGGGAAGTACATATCTAGATACAAATATTTTATACTTTTCACCTATACATTGGGTTTACATTGCAGGCACTGCTGTAAAATGTCAAAAGTTTTGTCAGACACACACTTGACTCACCTTCATTTCCACCCTTGACTCTAGAGGACTGTCTTTCAGATTGGCTATTGAGAATAATAATGCGTCCTAAAAATTATTCTTTAAATAGAAAACCCATGAAATCCCATGAAAGTTTTTTAAGTTAATATACTAAATTAAGCATATTTAAAAGACCATGCCCTTTGTTTCTAAAGACCATCTATATTGTTTGGTCTTTTATAGCCCTCTGGCAAGTTCTACAAATGGTTTTTTAAAATAATATTTACATAAAGCTCATAATCCAATTTAAACTTTTTTCCCTTTTTGCAGACAGTTTCCCTGATGCAATTGATTTACTAAGAAAAATATTTCATGGAATATACAAATAAATTAAGTTAAAAAGGAAGTTGCAAACTGTATATGACCATTTTGGTAAAAATAAACTTAGTTAATATCCAAAACCAAGCAGGGGACCATCCCATCAATTCTGATCAAGGGCCCAAGGGCGATGGGGAATTTTATACACATGAAAAAAATTATGTAAAAAATACGTACTGTTATCCATTTATTATTCCAAAATGGTATTATGTGCAGTGAAAATTTGATATTTATAATAATAAAAGTATTAAATGACACTCCCGCCTACAAAATATCCGCCACTACCCTGAGAAAAACTGGAGAAAAACCCGTGCCAAGATAGGACTAGATAATGTGCCAAGGTTGCGTACAGTTAGAAAAAGAATTTCTTTTTTAATGTATGAAAAAAGAAATTTAATCAGTATCAAGAGTACTTTTAACAATAGTATGATAAAGTATAAGAGGAATTAACATCACTTACATCACAGGAAAACAATATTTATTGGAAAACTGAAACACTCATTAATTTCTTTTATTAAAATCAGTAAATTCTTTAACATTATAGAAGCAATAGCATATAAGAAAACTCTTAACTCTAGATTTGAAGAGATTCAATTTATTTGTATCTTTTATATTTTGGGGGAGGAAATCATACGAAAGTATTTGTGAGTGATACAGCCTTTTTGGCAAAGAAATTTGGTTGCGTGGTCAGGTTGATGAATATTAGCTTTATTATTAGTGTTGTGTTCGTGAACTAGATTATTAATTGTCATAATTGACCTTTTTCTAGGTAAATCGATTTTTTCTCTTTTTCTATTCAAAAATTTCATTTCTTTTCAAACACAGGTGAGATTTTTTTTTTTTTTTTT
>NNCF01128035.1:695102-963604 GCA_002313205.1 Laupala kohalensis
CCCCCCCCCCCCCCCATCACCGCCACTGGTGATAACCACTAAAGAATTAAGCTATGGGACCTCTAGAGTGACTCCTGCTCCCTAAAACAACCCTAGGAGAATTAAACCACAGAATCCTGTAGTGACCCTATGTGAATTCCAATTGTTTCCCCATCATGGTATTTTAAAAATATGGTTATAGTAATATGCAAATGAATAATTATTGATGACAAAATCTAAAAACAAATATAAGATATTTGTATTAATTTGATAATTAATCATGTAACCTTTTTCAAAGTAATTAAAATTTTCATGGTGACTATGGTAGAACCTTCCTCTAGCTGACTTGAGCCATGTAGCATAGAAATAATAAAGAATTTTTTATTTTTTTTATTTATTCAATCTTTGAGAAGATGACTCCATTCAAACTTCACAAAAGAGAGAGTGTGTACAATGAATAATTAGGAATAATAAAACTCTGGAATAATAAATATATAATAAATTAATAAAAAATAATAAATAGATAACAAATAAATAATAAATTAATAAGTATACCTCATTGTCAAAAAAGCTGTGGTAAGCTGCATACGACCACGTGGGGCATAATAAACTAAGTTACTCTCCGGAAACAAGCTGGGGACCATTCCATAAATTCTGATCAATGGTCCAAGGGTAGTGGTGGTCATATTTATACAACAGATAAAGTATTACAATAATAAAATTTCAATAATTCAAGTATTTCAATTAATGAAACATATTTTCCATAAAACACAAGTTAATTAACACAAAGAAATACAATAGATAGATCACCCAAGGAATAAGAATTTCTTCAAAAAACAAATGCCATTTAAATCATCTTTCAAAACTCTATAACCAACCACACGAATCCCAAGATTATTTTCGTAAATATAAGACTATTCTTCGAAAAGTAGTCTATGTAGCTAAAGTTATGGAAAGCGACAAGCAGGTACTAAAATCGAACAATCGGACGAAAGTCAATATTGTTAAAACTTACACGTCAACTTCTGAAAATCGCGAAGAAAATATTTCTCTACTAAACGATGGCAAAATCGTATCAAATCCACTTGACATTTTATTGTTAAACTTCCATTTTATTGTTAAACTTTCGTTCCAAGTTATATTAAAATCACTCATAAATATTTTTAATAGTTCTTTATCGGAAGGGGTGTTTCCTAACATATTTAAGAAATCTAAAGTGAAACCTTTAAACAAGAATGAAAACAAACTTAATATTGGAAATTACCGACCAATATCTCTACTACCCACTTTCTCAAAAATCCTAGAAAAATTGTTTTATAAGCGTGTTCTAGATTTTTTATCAAAAAATAACTTTCTCTCTGACGATCAACATGAATTTTAATTTTTTTTAAATTTATTGTCAAAAAACAGTATAGACTGCGTTTGACCACGTGGAGGACAATAAACTAATGTACTCTCCGGAAGCAAGCAAGGGACCATCCCATCAATTCCGATCAAGGACCCTAAGGCAGAGGCGGATTCAAAAATTTCAGCAAAAGTTCCTAGATAAGATAAAAAGTTAGCTGCGAGTTATAATACATATATAATGTCAATATGTTTGTAATTTAACGCAAATATGTTTGTAAATTTACAAGTAAAAGTTATTATCGAACTAAAGATTATTCTGAGTATAGTGTTTAAAATTCATAAGAGTTGAAAAAACACTAAATTCACGATTTATTGTTACAATAAACACGCCCTTAGACAAAGCCTAGAGAACCTGTATAAGAAATCCGCCTCTACCCGAAGGAAAAACGGAGAAAAACCCGGGCCAGGATGGGGAAATGGTTTTAGGAAAATGTTATTCCACTACAAGCGCCATATTTTCCTTCTTAAACGATGTTACCACATCTCTTGACCGTGGAGAAAATCCTCAGGGTGTTTTTCTTGACTTATTCAAAGCATTCGATGTCATCGATCATGCAATTCTCCTTTCCAAATTGCATTCTTTAGGCATTCGTGGACTTCCACATCAATGGCTAACTTCTTATTTAAAAGATAGATATCAACAGGTCGAAATATCCTATANATGTTTCTCTTTCTTTAAACGGAACACAATTAAAAACTGTTACGAATACAAAATTCTTAGGTCTCCATATTCAAGACAACCTGAAATGGAATTGTCACGTTGACAATCTTAATTCCCAATTAAGCAAATTGTGTTACGCATTCCGAAACTTAGTTAACGTATTTGGTCCACGTATTTCCCGTTGCGTATATTTTGCAAACGTTAACTTCTATTTACGTTACGGCATTACCTTCTGGGGCAATTCCGGTCAAAGTATTCAAACTTTTAGAAGTCAGAAGAGAAAAGTTCGGATAATTTGTAAATCTCACCTCCTAAACTCTTGTAAACCTTTATTCAAGGAATTAAATATATGTACACTTCCCTGCATTTATATTTATATTTATGAACCAGTTGTGTTTATTAAGAGCGAATTACTGAAGCACCACCCTTGTTTCATACAAAACAGTTTTGTTGACGTACACAATACTCGCAATAGGAATAATATTCATCGTTCGAGATTGTCAACCGCGCTTTGCCAAAAAGGGCCGTATCGTTCGGGAATCATTCTATATAATTCCCTACCCAAAATATAAAAAATATTATGAAATTGGATCTCTTCAAATCCGCGGTTAGAAACTACCTCCTGCACCAGTGCTTCTACACTGTAAAAGAATTTATTGATTTTAATAAAAGTTAAATCTGTCTTTGTACTTTATCTCACCATTGCTGTAGTACTTTTTAAATAACTTATAACAATTTTGAAAACTATTTTCTTGCATGATTGTGTTGTCTTATGGCTCATATTAATTTAGTTTTATATGTACTCTACTTTGGCATGGTTGTGTACATTAATTATGTAGCCCCATCTTGGCCCTGGTTTCGCTCCGGTTTTGCTTCCTGTAGAGGTGGATTTCTTATACAGGTTCTCTAGGTTTTGTCTAGGGGTGTGTTTATTGTAAAAATAAACGGATTAATAAAATAAATAACAATTTACAGATTGTCGACATCGATGTAATAATCTATAGTTCGATTATAATTTGTACATGTAAAATAATATTTTTGTGTTTAATTACAAACATATTGACATTCTATTATTATGTCTCATACCTAACTTTTTATCTTTTCTATGAATTTTTGCTGAAATTTTTCAATCTGCCTCTGCCTTAGGGTCCTTGATTGGAATTGATGGGATGGACTCATGCTTGCTTCCAGGGAGTAAATTAGTTTATTGTCATTCTTATAATTCATACTCAGTTTGTACTACTTTTTTGACAATAAAATACCCATTATTTTATTATATCAATATTTTTACTATTATTATTTAACTATTAATTATTTACTCCAATATCACTGATCAACCATTTCTACTTATATATTTATTGATCTTCCATAGCCGTCATCTTCTTTTAGCTTTGGGGTAAAAATAAATTATATATGGTCCTGAATTGTAGCTATTCATTTGGAAATGTGTCAATACAATATACTGAATACTCCAGGAAGGAAAAACAAAACAAGCACTAAATGTAAAATGGACATTATAAACAGTAATGTGAATGGAAGTATATACGACAGTATCATTGTGTATTTTTATGTTGAAATGCTGAAAAACTATATTGCAGAATTTTCAATACTATAGTTTGGATGTTTAAAGTTAAATCAGGTCACAACAACAAAAGATGCATTAGAGCTTCAAAGATTACAACATACTATATGAGTAATGAAATAATGCAAAATAGTTGTGTTTTTGCAAACAGTTAGCATTGTAGTATAACCATATTTTCTTGCATATTTTATAATTTTTTTGGACAACAAATGGTCTTAAGGTGTGAAAATTAAATATGGTAGTGTGATGTGGTTCCTATTATGTTGTTGTTATTTATTATTTATCACATGTCCAACTAGGACATAATCAGACAACAAACATTATGCTGCATTTTACATTTCGATGACAGCTTCTGAAGAATGATGATAAAGATACTTTATATAAGTTACATAACTATTTTTTTTTTAAATTTTGTATTCCGAGTTTATGTATGTATAATATACAATAATTTATTATGCATAAAGATCATGTCACTAACTAGCTGATTAATATACTTCCTGTCATTGCAACAAGATGATTGAGGGCTCATTGGAATCACAATGAAAGAAATGCTAATAAAATATTTTTTATTAAATACCAAACCTATTTTAAAAAATACTACACCAAACAAAAAACAATTCAAACTCAAAATAATATAAATAGTGAATTTAAAAAAATCTAAAGATCACTTCAAAGCATGCAACATATTCCATTATTTTTTAAAATCTTTTTCTTCATTTGCGATTCCTCAATTTTTCTCCCTTACATTAAAAATATACATGTTTCCGCTTTACCACATTATTTGCAAATCTCTAAAAGTCTATTACATAACATTCCCATGAATAAACTCTCCTTAAAATGATGAATCAACTTTATTTGATACATCATATGTGTATAATAAACTCATTTTTATGTAACATGGACCAATTATGGGCCTAGAGATCAGAATTGGACAAAAAAAATTATTAGACAAAAAAATGTATTTTTTTGGGGGAAAATACGTTTGTCAATCACATGCTTTTTACTTACATTAGATAGTAAAAATATATTCTTAAAGAATCTTCTGAATTGCCTTAAATTTATATCATTTTACACCAAACTTATTCATACTCCAAAATACCCAGTACCAGCCAAAATAAAATCCTGAATCTGCCACTGTTAGGGGTTGACATTTATCAAGAGTTAAGGTTATGAAAAGAAATTCAAATTGAAAGGTCAAGAATTGCTTGTTTAGATGGTTGCACTAAAAAATTAAACAATAATTCATCTGTACTTAATAACACCTTCTTAAATTTATATAATAATAGCCATTTCATCTCGGCTTTCACAGGAATTTTTATTGTTATGATACAATTAATATTTTGTTATGAATTAGGATATGCAAAAATGGCATGTTTATGAACACAAATCATAGTGATAGAAAAATTTGTGAAAATTCAAAAAACACTTTTCGACTTAAATCACTTATCTTCAAACAGAAAATAGAAAAATACTTTCCTGAGCCTCTACAATATAAAGACACATTTCTTCACTATTTCATACTTCTGCAACATTTTTCGTGTTGTTGAGTCAGTAGTCGATCGGTTTCTCATTTCTCCCAAAAAAGTGGAAAAAAGTGGAAAAAAAATAGCGTGATTCGATATTTAATTTACAACATTTATATACTAAATCAGAGAGTGTATCAAAATTAGCTCATGAGATGTAGTGAAAATATGTACGACGCTGTACGCATGAAAAACAAAAACCTGATAATGTTTTACTCGTTCCTATGAAACAATGAAATATTAAAAAATCCACAAATTAGGTTTTAAATATTTGAATTAACGATGTTTATCCACGAAAATCAGGAAGGAATTTTAATTAATTTTTGAGATACTTATAATTTAGAAATCATATTTCTCCTTTTTTTACTTAAGAATGTTGAGAAATCCATTCTTACTGAGACTCTACAACACGAAATCAACATTTTATCAAAATTTCAAGTTCTCTTCATCGATAGTTATCTCTGTACGTTAATGTATCAGTCAACCATTACAACGCCACTTACAAGTCAAGTAGCGGACCCTGTCCGGCCTCGTACGGGAGTTTTTATGGTATGAGTACCGAATCTTTGAACGATCGCATTTGCCCCTAAATAACCTCTTTAAAATTATAATTTCAAAAAATCATTTTTATTGAGCTTCCACAATACAAAAGCAACATCGCCAAAACTTCAAGTTTCTATATTTAATGAACGCCGACAGAAAAACATTTGAGTTAGTTGTTAAGAACAACGTGCATATTTCCACTAATTTTCATAAATTTAAGAGAGAGAGAGAGAGAGTGAGAGTGAGAGAGTCAATTAGGACAACGTCGCTTGTATAGAGAGATACGATATGGTCGGCTCAATACTACAACTCGAAAACGCGAAGTTGGTTTTCAATTAAACGAGTTTGAAGATTTTTCATAACTTTAACCTCGCCCAAAAATCTTGAAGGTTCACTTGATTTTGTTCTTGATTCCCATTTCTCCTAGATCTCCAGAATACTATGAAAGGGAAAGAATATCATTAAAATCTTACAAAACGAGTTGAGTTGTCGAGTAGTTGCATAATGATGCTTATGTGAGTTAAAATGATGCTTGTGAAGAAAAAAAAATAAAAAAGATTTCAGCATGCAATGGAAAAAACAATGAATTAAATGATGTATTGTAAAGACATGTGAAACACAGAATTATTCATTTTTTGTTTTGTTGTCTGATTTTAAAAGCGAAAAGTTTGAAAGACACTATTAAAACTTATAAATTAATAACACGATACTAACAATTTATTCTTTGACATAAATTTCGACTGAAAGTTGTAAAATTTGATTGTAATTGCTAAAAATGAAAGGCGATTTTATTCATTTCTTGGAATTAACTTTATTACTAAGAATGAATGTAAACATTAGGAACCAGAAAAAAGTACGGCAACACTAATAGTAATTTTGAAATTCATACTCAAAATAATTACTCACAATGTACCATCTTCTTCTCTATCATTGCATACCCTCTATCATGAGGTAGACCTAGGAGAAGTCGCTGATAAGAATTTTCTAATGCCGGAGGTTTCTTTGAAATTGGTATGGGTCGATACAAAATTTGTAGTGAGGGATGTGATAACCAACGACATATTTTACTAAAATGTGACAGCAAGAAAACAACGCCAAAGGTTTCTTTACATTCTATTATGAATATCTGCGATTTGGTGAATCTCAACCATCACGTTATTCACATACTATATCGTTCTGCAATTTTCGTCCGTGTTTCTCGCGTTCAGATTAACCTTCATAAATTTTGTGAAGTCTTATGATATCTCCTCTTGAATCACGGACAAAATAATATTTTTCCTTGTCCTATGACTCAACTTCTTCGGGACATGAGACCCACCATCGCAGTCCTCCACTCTATCATCTAACAATACATAAATAAGCGACGATGTCTTGAATCCTCAGTGACATACTGATACACTGACAGACTTATGGACACTGCATAGCAAAAACTATTACAGATAAGAACTTAAAATTTGCATTTGTGTTGTATAGGTTCACAACAAAAGTATTTCTTTAAATTCCTATTTTAAAAGGGAAGAAATGTGATTCTTCGAATTTTACTATATTCCACTGTTTTTACTACATCCCACGAACAAACTGAGATTTTATCTCGGTTTTGGGTGCGAACATTGGTAGATCAAAAATCTGAATACTAGTTTGTAGGTTTTCCGATATTTCAATTTTTATTGAGTGGAAAGTAGAAGAAAGTGTGAGCGACAAAAATCTGAAAACCTAACGTCATGGTCTATTATTTTCTTCGTAGCTCAGAAGCTAATTGAGATATCTCGGTTTTCGAAAGTACACGAAATTACATTTGTATTGTAGATACGCAATTAGAAAGGAATTTTCGAAATTCATATCGGATATGATTGATTCAAGTTGAATTCTTCGATTTTTCGCTGAATTTCACGAACTAAATATATCATCTCTGTATACTCGTATGTATAAGCGGCGTTATTCTGACTAACTCAATCAAAAACGCGAAGCCTATACTACTAAAACTAGGAAAACAGGATTTGAACTATACGTGCGTTTTGTAACGTCATCACCCTCTTCTTCTTCTTCTTCTTCGATGGCTCTACAGTCCAGATCGGGATCGGGTCTCGCCTATGAGTCGCCTCCAATTCCTCCTATCTTCTGCCGCCCGTTTCCACAGTCTAACTCCCAGCTGCTCTCTTGCGTCTTGGGATATTCCCTCTGTCTATCTCTTTCTCGGCCTACCCACCGGTCTTCCTCCCAAAATCCTTCCTTCAATCACTCTCTTAGGTATACGTGAGCTGGGCATGCGTTGCACATGTCCAGCCCATTCCAATCTGCGGAGTTTTATGTGTGTGATCACCTCTGTCGAGTCATACATCGAGTAGAGTTCTCTGTTGTTGCGTCTTCGCCACTGCCCATTATCATGCACTGGCCCATATATGGCTCTCGATATTTTCCTTTCATATATAGCGTTCCTATTCTCTGCACTTTGTGTTATAGTCCAGGTCTCACAGACGTAGCATAGTACTGTTCTTATTATGGTTTTATATAATGTGATTTTAGTTTTCCTACTCACATTTTTATTTTGAAATACGCATCTAAGTGCGTAATATGACTTGTTTGCTGCCGTTATTCTTTGGTCGGTATCTACGTCTTCCTCGTTCTCCGCTGTCATGACTGAGCCTAGGTATGTAAATTCCCTGAGTAACTCAATTTTTTTCCCTTCAATGATGACATCAGGGGTTACCACCTTCTTCCTCGATTGGAACATCACTTTAGTTTTATTTGTATTGACTGTGAGACCCATCTCTTCTCCTATTTCTTGCAGCTCTAGCACAATCTTATTTGCTTCCCTTACTGTCCTTACTATTACGTTCAAATCATCCGCATACCCTACTATTTGTACTGTCTTATACAGAAGGGTACTGCTCGTATCTACGTCCAGTTATTTCACTACCCAGTCAAACATTCTTATCTAGGAATTTTTGCTGAATTTTTTGAATCCGCCTCTGCCTTAGGGCCCTTGATCGGAATTGATGGGATGGTCCCTTGCTTGCTTCCGGAGAGTAAATTAGTTTTTTTTCCTCCACGTGGTCATACGCAGTTTGTACTGTTTTTTGACAATAAATTTATTTATAACACAAGGTTAAATAGCAGGGGTGCTAATCCATCTGCTTGCTTTAAGCCTTGGTGTATTTCAAAAGCCTCCGTTCTACTGTAATGCTACCTCTGCCTTTGTGGTGGCCATGGTTAGATGCAGCAGTATTATAATTTTGTGTGGTATCCCTTGATTTTTTAATATTTCACATTGTTTCTCCCTTCGTATACTGTCATACGCCTGTTTGAAAACCACGAAAATGTGGACTATATTTATGCCATGCTCCTAGCATTTTCAGCTAGCTGTCTCACTGTAAAAATGGAGTCTATTGTTGATCTTCTGGGTCTAAATCCCGCATGGTATTCCCCTAATATGGAGTCCGTATAGTCCTGTAATCTTTTCTTGATGATATATGTGAGAATTTTGTATACAGTACATAATAGCGTTATAATTTTGGCATTCTAACTTATCGTCTTTCTTATATATTGGACATATTATGCCAGTGTTACACTATGTTGGTAAAACTTCTTCTCTCCACACCTTCTGTATAAGCTGTCACATCGTTGTAATCACCTCTTCGCCTCCAACCTTAATCAGTTCTGTTAGAATCCCATCTATACCGGGGGCTTTATTTTTATTTAAGTATCGCACCGCTTCTTGTACATCTCCCCTGGTTAGTTCTATAACCGGGTTCTTGTCCCCTTCCACCTCTCCTTCCTTGCTTGCTGCCTCTTGCTCGTATTGATTGGGGTTTAAGAGATTAATAAAGTACTCTACCCATCTCTTTTTGGTTTCCTCCTGCTCAGCTGCTATCGCTCCCTCCTTATTCCCAATGAAATTTGTTTTGGAGGCATATCCTATTAATTACTTTATATACTTTTGGGGGCATAAAACTATTAATTACTTTATATGCTTGGGCCGTCTCATTCCTCTGAAAGTTGTCCTCAATTTGATTGAGCTTCTCTTGGATGTACGTTCTTTTATTTTTTCTACACAATTTGGTCGCTATCCGCCGTTTCTCTTCATATCTAGCCTTTTTTGCCCTCGTTGGTCTTTCTATATATTGTAGTCTGGTCATCCTTTTTTCCTCCAACATTGCCACACACTCTTCATCAAATCATTTTTCCCTTTTTGGTTTTCCCATATGTCCGATTGTCATTTGGGCTGCCTTGGTGATACCATCCTTTAGTCTCCCCCACAGGCTTTCTATGTTATGTGTTGTTTCACATTCTTCTTCTACATCACCCAGTCGTATCTTCACCTCCTCCATGTACTTCATTTTCATCTCCTGGTTCAATAAACCCTGCACATTCCATTTCTTACCCCCCTCATAGCGTCCTCTGCTTGCACTTGCAATGCGACTTCTATAATGGGTTATCACCAGATAGTGATCCGATCCTTCTGCTCCTCCTTTTGTTCGAATATTTGTTATGTTTGTTGATCTTCTTTTATCTATTATTTATATATTTTGTTATCATTATGATTCCATTGTTACTGGTCTTGTCATGGAGACTGTGGTTTCCTATCGTCCCTCTACAGCAACTTTCCTTGCCCACTTTTGCATTAAAGTATCCAATAATCGTTATCTGGTAATCTATTCAGTTCTTCCTCTAGCTGGTGATAAAATGATTCTTGCTCTTCCACTTCTTCCTCTGCCATCTCCTCCTCTCTTTCCCCCGTTGGTGCATGTACGTTGACAATGCTTATATTCCAAAATTTGGCCTTGATCCTAAGAGTCGCAATTCTTTCGTTTACCGGTATAAAGTCCAGTACACTTGTCCTTACATGTTTCTTTTTAATATAACAAGTAGAAATATCCTATACTCAAAATAAAATACTTGAGCGTTGTCTTTCAGAAACAAAGCCACTTACTTGCGGAGTACCCCAAGGATCAATTCTCGGCCCTATACTCTTTTTATTGTATGTAAACGACATGTCATCATCCACATCAGATTGCAAAATGGTTCTTTTTGCTGATGACACTAATTTACTATGTAAACACGCCAATGCTCAAAAAGTTTTGTCTAACCTTTCGACTTGGTTCCATGCAAATCGTCTCATTGTAAACACTGACAAAACAGTGTCTATGTCATTTCACAATAGTATCACAAAATCTTTACCCCAGGTTTCTCTTTCTTTAAACGGAACACAATTAAAAACTGTTACAAATACAAAATTCTTAGGTCTCCATATTCAAGACAACCTCAAATGGAATTGTCACATTGACAATCTTAATTCCCAATTAAGCAAATTGTGTTACGCATTCCGAATCTTAGTTAACGCAGTTAGTCCACGTATTTCCCGTTGCGTATATTTTGCAAACGTTTACTCCCATTTACGTTACGGCATTACCTTCTGGGGTAATTCCGGTCAGAGTATTCAAACTTTCAGAATTCAGAAGAGGATAGTTCGGATAATTTGTAAATCTCACCCCCGAAACTCTTGTAAACCTTTATTCAAGGAATTAAATATCTTAACACTTCCCTGCATTTATATTTATGAAACGGTCGTGTTTGTTAAGACCGAATTACTGAAGTGCCACCCTTGCTTTATACGAAACAGTCTCGTTCACGAACACTATACACGCAATAGTAGTAATATTCATCGCCCTAGAGTGTCAACCACTCTTTGCCAAAAGGGACCATACCATTCGGGAATCGTTCTATATAATTCCCTGCCCAAGAATATAAAAGATATTATGAAATTGAATATCTTCAAATCCGCGGTTAAAAACTACCTCCTGCACCAGTGCTTCTACACTGTAAAAGAATTTATTGATTTTAACAAAAGTTAAATTCGTCTTGTGCTTTATCACGCCATTGCTGTAGTACTTTTTAAACAACTTATAACAATTTCAAAAACTATTTTCTTGCATGATTGTGTTGTCTTATGGCTCATATTAATTTAGTTTTATGTGTACTCAACATTGGCACGTTTGTGTACATAAATTCTGTAGTCCCATCCTGGCCCGGGTTTTTCTCCGGTTTTCCTTCGGGTAGAGGCGGATTTATCATACAGGTTCTCTAGGCTTTGTCGAGGCGGGTCTATTGTAACAATAAATCGTGAATTTAGTGTTATTTCAATTTTTAAGCACTATACTCAGAATAATCTATAGTTCGATAATAACTTACATGTAATTTTTTGCTTAAAATTACAAACATATTGACATTCTATTAGTATGTCTCATACCTAACTTTTTATCTTTTCTATGAATTTTTGCTGAAATTTTTCAATCCGCCTCTGCCTTAGGGCCCTTGATCGGAATTGATGGGATGGTTCCTTGCTTGCTTCCAGAGAGTAAATTAGTTTTTTTTCCTCCACGTGGTCATACGCAGTTTGTACTGTTTTTTGACAATAAATTTATTTTATTTATTTAATGAAGGTCACCCCAAACTCACGCTTTCCTTTATCTTTCCCACTGTAGAGTATTGTATGATCTCTCAGATCATTCACCTCACTGCCCAGCCACCTTGTTTCTTGTATGGCGCATATATCAATCTTATACTTGTCCAATTGGGTAGTTAGTTCTTTGGTTGCTCCTGTCTTGAATAGGCTTCTCATGTTCCATGTACCAAATAGAATATCCTGTCCTTGCCTTGTCGTCCCCTTATATCCGTCCTGTCTCCGAGACTTCTCTTGGCGCTTCGCTACAATGGTCTTTTTATCGTGCTTGGTTGTTAGCCATGCGCCCAACCCCGTACTTGGAGGTCCAGGATTTTGTTGAGGTTTACTCCCTTAGGGAGGTTGGCTCCACTACGTCTACGGAGGCCCCCCTCCCCCTTGGTTTTCTGTCGGGGTTTTCCTTCTCTTAGCCTTTGGGGATCCCTCCCCCTCCTACAAGGCAGTTGGTGGTAAGGAAACGAGATTGGTTGGGGAAGATAGGTCGTTGTGGAACACACTTCGTTTGGTACCTCAGCTGAGACCAGTCCGGCTTGGGTGGCCCTGCTGGTAGTTACACTAACACCGGCATACCTCTCAGCTTCGATGGTACGCGCAAACCCTCGCCACCCGCACGAACAGTGCTTCGTTAAGGTGGTGTTCCCTGGGAGGGGTCATCACCCACTAAGAAAGGAAATTCGAAAGGTTTTCCGAAATTCTAATTTTAAAAAGGGTGAAATATAGAAAAAATACGAAAATGCACATTTTACCCCATCTCACGATTAATCGAGATATCTCGGTTTTTGTATGCAAAAATTGTAAATATAAACATCAAGAAATCGGTCTTTTTTCGATATTTTATTTTTACGAGTGTGAAGGGGAAGATATTATTTCATGTTTTTATGGTTCACGCTAAAGGCATGAAATAATATTTTTGCTGTATCCCATGAACTAATAGGTTTATCAACCCCAGAATAAAAATATATTTATTTGCATATTTTGTACGTAAATGTTACTTGATTAATTATCTAAATCATCCGTTAGGTCATGGTGCAGTTCCTGTTGGTTAGTCAGACGCGAGGAAGTTTTACTGACCTGCCTTCGCCTAGGATATGGTCGTCTCAGTCATCGGTATCACTTGGAACTTGGTGATCAACTCGTACGTGACGAGTGTGGTTCTTCTTTGACAGTGCGTCACCTACTAACTGACTGCAGAAAATACACCAGAACATTGCGAATATTGGTCTGGCTGCAGACTTACCAACAATTCTCGGAAATGAAACCGACCATGTTAATAAATTATTGAAATGCATAAATGGATCGGGGCTCCTTCCACAAGTTCTCGGGAGAGTTGAAATTTACATTCTTATTTCATTTTCATTTTCTTCTTTCCTATCAATCTTCTTTTTCCTTTGTTTAAAAAATTAAAGTGTTCGGAATTTAGCCATTTTTATTTTTGTTTTAATGTAATATGTTGAACAATTGTTGTCTCTCCTTTCATATTATCTTTACGTTTAGATATGTGAGGGATGTAATGACTAGATGTTGGCGAGCCTTAAGCCCCAATAATAAAAGTAATAATAATAATGTAATATAAATAATAGAAACAATTGTATTATTCTTATTATCTAAAACTTGTATTTCTGAAATTTTAGATATTTTACTTTTTAACTGGTAAAAAGCAGTGAAAATATTTGGTACGTTGTCCTGAATGACTGACACATGTGATTTTCTATCTGCGTTGATTAGAGATAGAAATATACATGAATTTCTGACAGGGAGATCGAATTTATTATATGTGAACTGCGAAAGTTTTTGTAAGAGATTTTCGAAAAAAGGATTTTTTGAAATTCAGATTTTAAACGGAATTTTTAGATGAATTGTGATTTTTATTTCTTTTTTTGTTGATTTTTACACTACATTTCATTAAATGATTATTAATCTGTTATTTTTCTTTTTCAATTGTAACATAGAATCGGGTTTTGTTGTTTAAAAATTCTGCTCCGACCTTCAATTTACGCAAATAAACTTCACTTTAAGATGGATCATCAATATAGAAACATGTTTTATTCCCTTCAAAATCGCCATTATTGTCAATATCTTGTAAGATGTTAAGTCTTGAATAAATACATTTTGATTTTAAATATTGAATACCTTGTGTAAGTTCACATTTACAAATTATTTACGTTAAGTTTGTTAATGTAGCAATATGTGGCGAAGACCAAACTGATTTAGTCACACTCCAGCTATCTCCCTATCACTCTCAATGGATAACTGTATTATGAATATTACAATAACGTGCACAACGTGATGTCATGTTCTCACAGATAAATTCAGTAGCACAATTAGATAACTTGTCGAGTTTTGACGTCAAAATATATAGTAATGTAATGGCAGCAATTGATAAATTGTCAAGTTATAGCTTTGAACTCGTGATGAAAGTTTGAAGATATCGAGTTTCAACTTTTCGAAGTAATTCCAAAACACTCATAGAGATGTCAAGTTGTATCACAGTACAGAAGAGTACGATATACCCTATGGGACACTCAGGTCACTCGATAACGTCAATTTTCGAGTTATCAAGTTGTAGTATTGTATTACTAACCAACGATTTGTATTATTAATTACGTGTTACACAGCTTCACTTGGATCTAAGAGAAAACTACTGTGTCTTTTGTTGATCGAAACAAATGAATATTTTTTTACTTAATCAGAAAATATCTTGAACAACCACAATGTCCAAGCTTCAACCGAGCGATTGGTAACAGGACGTTATCAAGAGGGTGGGGTAACAGGTCATAAACTGTGCATGGAGCTCAGTCTATCTGGTTGAATTCTAGGAAGATGGGGATGCTGTGATTTCAAAAAAGAATTTTTTTAAATATTGAAAACATTTGAAACATTACACACATTGGGAAAAAAGGCAAAAGAAACTACGCAGAAGAAATTAAATGTAAGATTTTAGTCGAAACTGTAGGTCTGTGAGAGAAACATGGAAGTAAAAAGATAAATTTATTTTCGTATTTGACGAAAGGCACAACAAAATTGTATATAAAGCTACAGAAGAAGACGCTAGAATTGGTGGGGATTAATTACTATAATACCGAAATTTCGTGGATTTTGGATCTGATTGTTCAGACGTTAGAGCGCGTGAGAGAGACAAAACTGCAGCGTGCGCGGACTAGCTTGATAGCGGAGTGTAGTTTACCACGCATAAACCGTATCAATCACAGACCCTGTTCGAACTCGTGCTCTCCTGGTGACTTCGACACACGAGACAATCCAGTGGTAGACGATAAACAGAGTCGGATCGTATTACACTAAGTTACTGCTTGTCACTTGTGGCCGACTTGGTGAGTTTTTATAGTGAATCATTGTCTTGCGGTTAGCAAATATAAAGATATTTTTTCGTTGTAGATGTTTTCGATCCGACGGGATGAAATATTTATGGTACAGTTGCTGTGAGGAAGACTGCAGAATGGCAGTCGAAATGTTGACACTTCGACACATCACAAACACCTGGAAGCCAAAACTAGTCGGATACCACCCGCGGAAGCCTAAGACGACTTACTATTTTTTTTTCTTTTAGTGGCTGATGCACCCGGTTCGGTATTCCTATCATTGTCTGTCTATATTTTTTATGTTCCTCTTCCATGGTTCGGTTGTTTTAAATTATGTTTCTCTTTGTCTTTTAGTGTGCCACTTAGGCGAGCACCATCTACTATCTTCTTTTGGTATGTTTTTGATTATATATCTTATATGAAGCATTCTGGTTACAGTGTCTTGAAATTCCAGAAATGTTTTCTCTGTCTTTAAGATGTTATGAAGGCGACTTATCAGTGTTATTCTCTTATTCAATGAAACATTACGAAGATCTTTTTAGTGAAAACCTGGTGGATTGGTTAAACAAATTAATGTTCTACCGCTATTAGAATGCAACGAATATTGAGTAATGAGATATAATCGTCCATTGGCGGCTCCAGGATGGCATTTGAATATCTAAGACATGCTACAATCGTTATATCACGTGATTTTATTTATATGCAATTTAATGAGATAAACATAAATATCTTTTTTAATGAAGCATTAGTGAACAAAACTATATAAATGCTTATTAATTGCCCTCAAATAAATCAATGTTTTTTTTACAAAACAATGGTTTCTTAGTGAACCTTTAGAACACAAAAGAAACATCCCATAAATGTCCCTTCTTATTTCTAGTAGTTTTCTCTCCACGTTGATGAATTTGTCCCAGTCAGTCAGGAGTCGGCGCCAGATACAGTGACACGAAATTAGCATCTCGCTATAAGTTATGTTTCGGGAAGTAGCGATGTGAAATATTGTATGAATGTACTCCTATACGTTTTCTAAAGAACTTAATAACCTTGAGATTCTTGTGCCACCCTATTTCCACTTGACAGTCTATATAGTGTAATAGGGGGTGAAAATTTCGCAAAACTTGAGCGAAAAACACACATTCAGATGTGAGGAAAGGCTTATCTCCAGTGAACTGTCTCAATGAAGTTGAATCTGGAAGATGACATGAAAACATCACTTACCGTCTAAAACCACCCTCTACCCCATTTATCCCACCCCCGTTGAGAAGTGAGTTTTCCCAACGTTCTAAAACTTCTTAGGAGGGTGTGTGATAGTCTCACCAACACATATTACGTATTCCCCCACCTTTCGGAGTAATCCTGTTAGCCGCTTCTTCAAACAATTCAACCTCGTTTCTATAGTGTGTTTTATTTTAATCATTTGAGTTTTGTTAAAAAAATCTTTTCATTTGATGTCAATAAGTGAAAGTAATACATTACCTTCCAAAAACTTTGAACCTGGCACCTGATAACCACTCCTATAGATGTCCTATAAGTGTCCAACTCATCCATCCCCTCTTTTTGTTACATAGTTGGGGAAGGGTAATTGCAGGAAATAGATGAGGATTCCGCAGATGCACTTGTACACCAAATTTGAAGTCGACCGCTCAAATTATTTTTAATTTATTCAAAATCTAAATTAGCTCTCATACTCAACCTCTGTTTATACCGTCACAACTATAGAACGGGTTGGGGTCGAATCGAGACACAAATACTTCGAGAAGGACACAGCTTTAAGACGTCAAAAACGCAGCAACAAACAGTACAAACTGTTGAAGCTGAAAACGACCGTACGATCATGGGTCAGTTTACAGACACTGTTAACTTTAAAGTCTCCGAGCAAAATATCTGTTTCCTATAGGTTAAATGTTTTTATTATTAAGAAAGATACAATTATAATTATCTTCCTATGTATCAAATATAATATAAAGTCAATAATTTAATTTATATCATTATTTAATCTGTCTACAAACGAATGGCTATTAATTACTTCCGAGGACAGTCTGGAGTGTAACCACCTATTATGCTCAAGCGATGTAACAAACCATAGAGCAAAAATAATACTAAAACTGATATAGTTATTTATTTACTGCACAAAATTAAAAGGAGTTATTTTTCAGTGATATAATTAACAATCATAACACGTTTCTAAGAATTGCTAATTAATTAATTATAAGGCGTGTCTTTTATTTTCCAAGTTTCTCTGTAGAGAATACAAAAAGTAGCAAAAAATTAATTATAGTTTATGTCTGATGGCCTTATTGGAGGGAAAGTTGCCACGATACCTTGTCCTTGTTGAAATCGATGGCTGGATTCGGATAATTATATTTAAGATAAGTTGATATAAGTATATTCGTCAATCTTACTTCATCACATCTGTTACCTGACAAAACAAGATAAGCTGTTACAGTGTTAATTAAATATATAATTATTCAGATAGTTGTAAGAGTTTGATATGTAACCTTCTTCCTAACCAATAAATTGCTATTGTAAGATTTCATTGCAACTAAAATCATCACTTCTATTGACACCACTTCTGGACGCTCTCCGCACAAATGATCCAAGTCCACACAACTAGGACGATCTGATCATTCTTTTGAATTTCATTTTGCCTTTTTCATTAATAAGAATTAGGTTTCTATCTCTTACGTGAGCATTATAGTCACTTCCGTGAACAAGGTTCGTATAATATTTCTATCCTAAGGCTAAATTTAAGCTTGACAATTAGTTGATTGCATTTCAAAATATTAAGAAGGACAAATTGAGAGAAGTTTTGTAGTCTTTTATAACTTTTTATTTTTATAAACTTTTGTGCTAAAATTTTTCGCGTTCTGTGAAACTACCTAATGACCCCAGCACACACACTCTCCGTGGGCTCCGTCTGTTTGGTACGCAACCCACAGTACTCTCTCGCTAAGCGGGTGGAGTACGGGAAAAAACAATTATGTTCCTTAGCGAATTCGAAGATACTACCCTGTTTATTTACCATCCTTTTCGCCTATGTGAAGTAGCGTGGGGGAAAGAGTAGCACTTACAAGTTTCTCAAACGCATGTAGCTTAAGAATGGTCGGACAGCTCAAATAAGGCTATCATGTCCATATAAAAGAAAAATATGACATTTACCTGACCCTTCATATTTTCAAATCTTCGCAAACATGTTGCGGGACCTTTGCCCCATCAGATGAAGAAAACATCCACTTTTCATAAAATTGTCCTCATACCTCGAGAAAAAAAAAGAAAAAGGATTTTCGCTACAACTACAAATCATGTCCTTTATTTCTTGTTATAAAAATATCTTATTTGCCCAGAAAAGACGCAACACACATAACTTTTATCGTATAATAAGTTATTAATGCAAAATATAATAATAAGAACCGAACATTAAAAAATAGATTGGGGCACTTCTTTGACAGGATTCTTAATTTTGATTTTTCATGGCAAAGACTCGTTAGTGCTTTGTTCTAATCTCTAGGGCTTGTTTAGGAAGAGTTTCAGTGAGAGGGAGGTAGTTTATTGGTGCAATTATTATCCAAACAAAACACGAAATATTTATATGGATTAGTTTCTTAATGTAATAATTAACTTAATATAATAATTGTGACATGTACTCAGTAGAAAATAGAGATCTGATTTCCACTGTTCCAATTGAGAATATCGAAGTGATATTCCAGATCACATCAGAGTTATCATTGCACCTGGAGATCACCATTGGTTTGCACCAGTGCAAATGGAGATAAACATTACAACAAATTCATAAAGAATTGTCTATTTTCCCCCTACCCCCGTATCTCTTTGCCGCACATTATCCCACAGATGAATTATCAAAAATTCAAGAAATCGGGCTCTGTATTAAATTAGTATTTAAATGCAAAGAATTAGCAATTTTAAAATACATAATCGAGATTATATCTCTATAAGTTCGTGAATTATAGCGAAAATAATACACGACGCCGTTAGAGTGCATAAAAATATTCTGAAAATATTTCTACTCCCTCGTAAAAATTAAAGCAACATATCAAAAAATCCCCAAACCAGTTTCCATACATTAATATTAACGATGTTTGAATATAAAAGCCGAGATCATTACTCAATTCTTTCATAAGTTATACTATTAATTGTGATAATTTCGAAAAATCCTTTCTTAGTGAGCCTATATAATACAAAGCAAAATCCTGTCAAAATTTAAAATTTCAGTTTGTCTCTCTAATAGTTTTTGATCTGCGTTTATGTGAGTGGATCAGTCAGTTAGTCACTCAGGATAACACCGCATGTATATTTACCCCCTTCTAGAATTAATTTTGCTAATCCTAATCTATTAGCAACTTTCCACCAAAAGTACATCAGGCTGTATCGTTCTATACTCAAATAACCGCACGAAGGTTTCCATGTTTTTTTCACCATATAATGTAAATACTATTCTGGACAATAATAGCGTAAAACGGGAAGAGTTAGGTTTTGCGCATTGCGCATGGGAGAATGTTTTCCCTTCTTGCTGAAAGAAATAAAAACAATTCTTTGTTTTTTGTGATTTTCCTCGATACATTGATACGCGTATTACTTGTAAAAATTTGTATTCTAATATTCATCCAGTTTATTTGATTTTGTTGACAAATAGTTGACGATTTCTTTGTAATCCAAGATTAATATTGAAGAAACGGAACGTCAACGCGCGCAGCGGGTATTCAATGAACTATTGGCGCGAGCGTCGTGTATTATGATGTCGGCCCACCAGTGAGCGCCAGTACTTCCGCGGCGCGCGGTCTGGAAGGACGGACTTGATCACACCGTCCCGCAGACTCCCCTGAGCGTGGTCGCGCGACTGTTGAACGGCCACGAAACTGTTGTGAAGCATGAATATTTTCATCTTTATCTATGGTTTGGAACATGTTTGACGCTCTCCAGTTATAGTGCAGTGAAAGTGACAATTTTCGATTCCAAATTAACCCGCTACGAATCATCCCCTGAATCACTGCAAATGTGAAGGTGTTTAATTTGGTGAAAGAACTCAAAGAAGAGGTTCATATGAATATGTGACAGTTATCTTCGAAAAATTCTTTCGGGGAATATTAACAGAACTCAATGTGACTTGTCATCGAATTTTTGGTACATCTCATTGGACCTGTGCCGATGGTCAACTGAGTTTTTAAGGACTCATTATTAACAATACTGAAATACTTGTGTCCAGAAATTGCGCAATTTCTCAACGCGAAAGAATATAACTCCTGAAGAAAAAGATATAGTTGCTCAAAACAAATAAGCGATAACACAGGGGAAAATAGAAAATTCAAACTACAATTAGTAAATTGCAAACTAAAACAATATAGTGATATATTCTTTTTTTCTGAAAATAAACCAACATAAAAGTTATGTGACTTACAGGGGAAAAAAGAGAGTGTATCAACACTTCCTCATCTAACAAAATTACCAGGCTCATAATAAGAAATGAATATGAATAGTCTTAATGAGAATATGATGAGGGGCCGAACATATCCTCGGAAAGTTAATCGCCAAATCTGGGGGAAGAATAATTTTTGAAATGAAAAAATGGGAAATTCAATATTGAGTGTTCCCTCCTCAAGTTTGGGAAGAAATTTAACTTCTAATTGGATAGAATAAGTATTAAAAATCGGGAATACACTTCAACATACTTAATTTTAAAATATTGAAATTGATGAAATACGATTTTTTAACGATCTTGATTAAATACTTTCAATAGTCTTGTATTTACTGAAATAACAATGTTCTTCGTTCGTGTGAAAATTGTAATTGATTTAGAGAATATTGTAAAATATTGACGTCATCAAGTATTAATGTTGATTGATATTATATAAATGTTATTACGGGGGGTATGGAGAAAATTGTACGAATCTGTCTAAATTTGTTGAAGTGAAACTCATACTAAGTCCTGTTGCAAAGGGCACATATGATTTTTAGTTTTGTGGCGTGTTTAAGACCTTTTTGAATTTACTCTAAAATATTTCTTCTAAAATAAAGAAATGTCTTAATTTGCTGATGTTTGCATCGTAATGCACACTACTCTCACAGGGGGAAAAAATGAAAAATTACTGTATTGATATTGTTGCTGAAAGTATTTCAAACTGATTGGAGAAAAAAGCAGACACACCGATTTGATATATATTGAGACCGCAATTGGAATAAAAACCGTTTCAACTGAAATTCTTCACTCGACTGGTACGAGTGGCAACGAAGCGAAATACTTCACGTTTTGGTGGCGCGGCCGATGCGCAGCGCGCCGTACGCGTGAGCGCAGCGCTGGAGCCGCGGCCCGCCGCCATGTCCCGCCGAGCGCTCGCGCCGTTGGCGCTGCTGCTCCCGCTGGCGCTGTTGGCGTCGCTGACGCTCCCAACCGCCGACGCGGGTGTCCCTAAAGACGCCTTCCCTTCGCTGTTCCTGGCGCAGCAGCGTCCACCCGATCCGTGCTACGACGACGGCCGACCGCGTCGCTGTGTGCCGGACTTCGTGAATGCGGCTTTCGGTCGCATCGTGGAGGCGTCTTCGACATGCGGCGCTCGGGGCGCTCAACGCGTGTGCGACGGCGGCGGCGGAGGAAGCTGTGCTCTGTGCGATGACGCCGCCCCGCGACGGCGACATCCAGCGGCGCATCTCACCGATCTCAACAACCCCAGCAACGTCACGTGTTGGCGCTCCGAACCACTGCCTCCGCCGCGCCCTGGGGCAGGTGAGTGCAATGAGGGGGACGGGTGGGTTTCATAGAATTACGCTTGTTACAACAAATCTCTTGGAGTCTCAGACTTCACATTTTGAGAGTTCATCGGTTCAGATGGAGAGAAAACTCCTCTTTTATAAATAACCAGATCATAAAATTTCGCTCTTCCTTTTGACACTTTGGTCCACTTCGCAGTTCTGAATTGGTTGTTATATATTAAGTAAATATTCCTTGTAATACAAGCAATCCATTTTTAGAGGGAGAGGAACTAGTACGAAGAAGTATATAAGGAAAATTAGTTGAACCACTATCTTCCGCATACTATTAAAAAACAAAATTATGGTAGCATTCTTTATCTTCAGTAATTTTACAGTCGTTTCTGTGCCCGTTATATGGAGATAGCCATTAAATGAATCTTTTTGTTTCCGGTAAAGGAGTAAAAATTAAATTAATATACATTAAACTCACATTTTAGATATAGTATACCATGACAAATACTAGGGCACAGTTCATAAAGAATAATTTTTTCATGCACTGAAAGAATCTAAAATTTGATTTACATTGTTAATAATTTTTACCACAAATTACCAAAGACGTGAAAGAAAATCGAACTAGAAATATCGTCAAATTTTGAAACTTTAGTTCTAGTGAACAAATTTTTTTTTGTTCTTCTTGTGTACAAATTTAAATGATAATGAGATAGTTTAAAACCATTGAGATATAGGTTTTGTCGCCATTTCAGCTGAAAGAATACATGTTTCCGGGTACTTTGGCATGTTCAACTTAAACTCATAATTTCAATTCTCCCCACCATTGCTCCGAGAAAACGATCTATTACCATGTCTTGAGTTGAAATCGTCTGCTGCATTTACTGCGCTTCACACAGAATTTCTTTGAATAATATAACGCTATTCAAAGACTCGAATAGTTTCACTAATTATAAATTTTCCGCCATCTGAAAGAAACGCCTTTTTACACGAGTATTTTGATCACCGCCAACTATTTTGCCTTCTGATTTTCTCTCTGGATTGGATTATTATGTTTCTTACTTAATTTTCATTATCAAAAGGTCCCGACAACGTGACCCTCAAGCTATCGTTGGGCAAGAAGCACGAGATCACGTACGTGAGCATTCAGTTCTGTCCACGCTCGCCTCCTCCGGAGTCACTGGCCATCTACAAGAGCGTGGACTTGGGCGAAACTTGGCAGCCTTTCCAATTCTACTCGTCCGAATGTCGCAAAGTGTATGGTCGTCCCAACCGTGCAACCATCACCAAAACCAATGAACAAGAGGCTCTGTGCACGGACGCTCATCGTCTGAACGGTGGAGCAGGCATGGGTGGCCGTGGCGGGGCGAGGGTAGCGTTCTCTACGTTGGAAGGTCGACCGTCAGCGTCAGACCTGGATCACAGCCCAGTGCTACAAGACTGGGTCACTGCCACAGACATCAAGGTGAGTCTTAATATTTCAGCTTTACTAACATTAAGTTCATAAATTGGATGACTAGAAATAATCGTCAACATTTAAGTGTTATCGTCATCGCCAACAATGGTTTGAAATATTCTTCATACGAGTTTCGAACTGGAATATGACCACTAGTAAACATGTAGATCCTCAATTACTCCTACCAAGATAATTAACCATCATTCAGGTTTTTTAGCGATGTATTAAAAAAATAGCCTTGTCTTCCCGAAATGTTTCAAAATCTTCAAATAAATCTCTGGGTATTTATCTTAATCGCAAAGGTAAAATACAGAAGGGTTTACAATAATCCTGGGCAACATAATCCTTTCTTATTTCAAATTCAACTCTTAACTCTCGCATGAATACTTTCTTGAATACTCACACATGAATTACTTTCACATGCCTTTTGATCAATCCTTCTATTTTGATCTATGGTGATTGTAGGTGTGGATGATTTGTTTCGTAGTTGAACATTCGAAGGCGGTGACACGCAAGAAAACACTACTTCGTAAAATTGTTTTTCATTAAATTTCGTCCGGGACACTACATTCCATTTCACGTTAAATGACAAAGAAATTGTAACTAATACGTCCAAAACTATCAGTTATTTAAAAAAAAAAATCGAAAGGCAAATTAATTACTGTTACAATATATTTCACCCACTTCCATAAATTGCGTCCCTAGCTAAATTTAAGCTAATTAAGGAAAATATTAATTTTTAATCAATTATTTATTTCCTGATTTCATTTTTCGTCGTTTCTCCATTCACAGGCATTCCGTGTCTACACCAATTGCATAAATTCTTCCTTAGTCTATATGTGCAATCTGAATATGTTATTTCATTAGAGACTACCTTGAGATGACAATGGACTGTTATCATCTCAGGTTGTGTTCCATCGTTTACATCTGCCACCGGCCTTCGAAGATCCGCTTCCTTTGCCGCCGCTGGGGCCGAGCAAGAAGGTCCTTGGACTGGAGGCGCACTCCACCTCGGCCCCCGCATTGCCCGTCGTCGCCGCCAGCATCGCGGCTGCCGCCGCCGACAATGGTTTGGCACCTCTGCCGCCCTCGCCGCCTCAGACTTCCACCACCATCCCACCGCCGCCACCACTGCCGCCTTTGGTGCCCGGGGGCGGTCTGCACTACGCCGTGTCGGATCTGTCGGTGGGTGGGCGCTGCAAATGCAATGGGCACGCGGCGCGCTGTGTAGCCGGCACAGGCGGACAACTGCAGTGTGATTGTCGCCACAATACCGCAGGACGTGACTGCGAGCGCTGTCGTCCTTTCCACTTCGATAGACCGTGGGGCCGAGCCACTGCACGCGACGCTCATGAATGCAAAGGTAAGATTTTTTTCACAATTAGCATGAAATTCTTTGAAATTTGTGGTAGATACACGCTACTTACCGGGATGGGCCTTAGCTTGTTTTCCCAGTAGTAGGTATAGTAAATACCCTCCCATTCAAACTAATTTTGTAATGATATTGTAAATATTTTTAAAGTGGTTAGGCGGAAGAGCAGTCCTCGGTCTGAGTCTCGCCAATAATAAAGTTATTTATTTATTTATTTACTTAATTTTGTGCTAAAATGTATCTTTTTTCAACGCACTTCTCAATATCTTTTCTCAAAGGTCAAATTTTGCAACCAATTTCTAAGACACTCTCTGAAATACATTATCTTGATATATTTATTCCAGAGCTGCACTCCCATATCATTAATTACTTTCATTGATGAGTAAATCAATTCGTTTATTTTAATTAATTTAATTTTTCCACGGAAATATTATACCACAATAATAAATTAGGCAGCACTAGATTTAATATATATGTCGGAAGTGCGGGTTGCATTTATAAATAATACATCGAGCATAGAATGATTCTCCGAAACATACTAATGTCTATTCTGTGGCAATTTGTAACTTTCAAATACAAGTAAAATAAAGTTTTTTAACTTAAAATATGAGAAAACCAGTTGCAAATTATTTTTTTCGATAACACACTGAAAAGTGTTGGTTTTTAAATGCGTTTTACATAGTCTTTTTAAGTATCCAATTGTTTTTGATTTTTCTTTGGGATAATACTACTATTAAGTTCCTGGTCTTACTTGTCTTTCAGTAAATATGTTGACACACGAAAATTTGCTCATCATTGCTGCTCTGAGTAAACGGGCAGATTGTCGATGTATTCGTCTATAAGCGAGGAATTTGCTGATTTCTCATTGATACATTGATAAACGGATTCTTGTTGTTGATGATCGTTCACTAGATGGGCAACGATGGTGAAGTAAACATAATTATGTTTTTTTTTCACAAACGACTTAATGTAGTTTCTACATTAATAGAATCCCCAGTATTAATATAAAGTCATTTTTTTTAAATCAGTGGTGGTAATTAATAGCCATCATGTAACAAGAATTTTAATATTCTAAGAATTCATGAACATTGCTTTTGCCACGGACCACATCCAACTTGTGCAACTTGTGCTTGATCAATATGTGCAAAGTTTGGTGCATTGGTTTTGTGTAAGTCACTTCAAGGAGTTCATAGACATGCCTAGAAACGTAAGTGAAGCAGAAATATGGAGTTTCGACGCCTGCGAGTGTTTCATCTCGTGCGTACGAGAACGAGGAACGCCTTCGCATAAGATGAAAGCGATTGTTCTTTAGATCGTTGTGTGTATTCTGGGATCCTATTATACATATGAAAGCCCAAGACGATAGCATAGAAACTTATCATTCTTGCTGCGTCATACGAGAATATTTTATGAGCAATAAACGTCCAAGTGGAAAATATTAGCTTACAGGTTTGCACTTACTGGATAATATTCCTACTTCACTAAAAATTTGTAGAATTACAAGAAACTATAAAATTAATTTTTATGGTTATTTTAATATACTACATTTTGTTGCTCCCGAACTCACAAATCAAACGAAGTGCGTTGGTAAAGATGAATTCGTATAATTCCAGTATTAAGTCCAAGTAGGTGTCCTTTTATTACGAACGGTCATGGAATGATTGAGTGAAATAGGCCTTTCAATATTAAATCGCAAGTCTACGAATGATGATATTGACTTGTACCATTATTAATGATGATATTTATTGTTATTTGATTGCGATAGAAATACTGAAACAAAGAGTAATATTTGACATTTTTTCACACATATTGTTTCCTCCTTCAATTGGGAAAGCAACACGGGCGAACCTTTTGCGAAATAGAAGACGTCTCAAAACATGTATAGTTAAACTGTTCTTTGGGGATGCTACCCAAAGAACCCTAACAATATTGTTTTTTTAAATATCATAAATCATTTCTTCAAAATAAAAAATAGTCATATTAATTTTAAAATGTAAAATATATTTTAACAATTATATAAGAACAAAATACTTTCCTTCATGAAGAACAAATTTGTTAGATCCAAAAAAGCAGATTACAAAAATAGAGAATGATGATGTCTCACTTCCTTGTATGATTTGCTTATATTTGTTTAGACATTTAGATAGGAAAATTTCAGGTAACCACGAGACATTGAAAGCAAGTCTACCCAGGAGCAGATAGAACTGGAAGAAATATTTTACAGGGTGTAGAGCTAGTGTCTGAAGAAAATATTACTTGATATCCGTGAAAGAGAAGTAGAATCAAAGTAATTCCTTCCGGTGTTGAAGTACAGCCGAACCCATGAAATCTACGACAGCTCAAAAATTTTGAAATATTTTGACCACGCGTGAAGAAATACGGATATAGCTTAATTATCCTTGCATGTGAAGGACAGTATCATTGGACTTCACCTCTCCTCTGACGAAGAAAATTCTTTTCAAATACTCTGGATATGTTATATTGATTATATCAGAATATGATCAGGATTAGGGTAAGAAGATTGTCAATGATACCAACCAGTCCTGCCACATTCAATGGCACTGTAACAATTGACCGACATCTTGAAGGACTTAGCTCCGCGAGAGAATGCCAAGGTCAAATCCGCGCCACCCCTGCCGCTCATTTTCTCCTCCCCTTTTTTCTTCCCCCGCCGGCGCTTTTACAACCCCGCGTCATCCATCAAAGCCGCCCTGCCTCTCCTGCCTCGAACAAACGCAATCTCTCGTAATGTCGGCTGCTGCCGTGTGATCGCTCGCTGCGTCGAGGGGGGATTATTCAGTGGTGCGATCTTCGATTACAGAACGATTGGTAAAACTCTCGAACAGGAACAACGGGAGGAAAGCTCTTCGAAAGATACATGGATAAGGAATCTTTGAGAAATCGAAATTCAAGACAATTCATTCTTCCAATTATGTCGTGATTATGCGAAATAGAAAAATAAGACGGGTAAGTAATGAAATATAACTGGCATTAAAGTATGTCAGGCTTGTTTAGAAAGCATGAAATGGGATTCCTATAAGTCTTTCTCCCGAGTATCTACACTTTGCATAAATAAACAACTAGTCGATTGTGTAAATATATAATGCAACAATCTTCATGTGGCATTTTGAGAGTCAATAAATATTATGATTTGCTATTGTTATTACTATTTCATATCTCGATTCGTTCAAAAAAGCAGTCCACTTAGAGAGAAAATTGTCTAATGAATGTACTTTGCGTATTTCGTGTGCAATAAAAAATTACGGTTGAAACTATTTTATTTTTTGCATTTTTATTAGCAAAAACATTTTCTTTTTGTCTTTGTCATCGGAAAACAATAATATTAATCGTCAAGATACCTCTTTATTTTGCAAACCTATACATTTTGCTTCGGTATTCTGAAAAGTTATGTATTCATTTACGACTGGTGAATTAAATCTTTGATGATAACCATAAATTTAGTACCTGTGGTTGCCTTTGTCTCAGAGTGCTCAGTTACCTATCACTACAGAGGTGCGGTCACTTGATATTTCATTTTATCAAATTGTTTCAACGACACAAAAATACCTGACGACTCTTCGTAAAACACGCCAAATAATGTCGCTGTCAGTTCTGCAACTCACAGTAAAACATTATCTGAGATTATAGGACATCAATTATCAATGGTGAGAAACAAGTACATTTTCAGATAAAAAAGAGGAGACGAAACATAAAAAAGGAAAGTTTCGCTTTTAGTCATAAAGAGGAAAACGTCTTAATCAAAACATTATAGTCATAAATGTTTTGTTTTTTGTTTCGGTAATGAATGACAATTTTTTATGAATGGCGGGATATTCATATGTTTTAATGACTAACTTCTTTAGTGCCGTCATATTTTTGTAACGCTGTTTACTCTGAGACGCACAACCAATGGGAAATTTAAGTAAATCAAGTACTTTTTAACATTGCAGGAAATGATTAAATATTATTACTTAAATTCCAAAACATTAATTGTTTTTAATATACGTATGCGTGTCGAAGGAATATGATGTTTTCGATTGTCTTACGCATCCAACCTATTAATGTGTCGTTAAGAAGACATAAAAGGTTCGTCTCATAAAGAAACGAACAGAACGTTTCTCAAACTGGTATTCTCATCCTGACTGGACCGCTACATAGACGCGATTAATGTTATATGATCAGATCACAAAATTATTCTGTTTGATTATGAGATATGATATCAGGAACTTGATGGTATGTGTGTCTGATACATTTAATTTATCACATCTGGTCCTGTGAAAAACCCAAATTTAATAAGTCGAATATGAATGTGGAGGAAAGAAAGAATATAATGACACTGAATCAATTACTCTTTTCCATACAAAGATTAAATTCCTTTTATTCCCTTTCATTTTGTGAACAACAATTTTTCTATTTTAATCCATTATGAATAATAAATGAAAAAAAATGATAAACGAAAATAAAAAGGATTATGGAAAGGAACTTAATCCAACCTAGAATGCGATATTTACCATATATAAAGAAAAAGATCACAATCATACGGTGAAAGACCTTTATTTACGATGTTTGTGCTTCCAATTGTACATGAGGATCAATGAGGAGAGATGTACTTATTCAAAGACCATCCTATCGGACCAAATGGTTTTCTTTGAGCGATCTGAATGGGATTCATTTATTATAGCCTATAAACGGACAGCGTCCAAACCTTTCAGATTGATTATTATTTGAAACCAGATCTTTTTAGAATAATGGTTCAAACTAATTGAAATGTATTGTGAAATATATTCTTCATCTTGCATTTACTAGCAATATAGCAGAACACTCAGTTTTCATCCAAGCGTACGATTTTCATAATATTGAAGTTGTGAATAAATACACAATTTTCTGTAAATTATTTCTATTACTATTTCATTTATTTCTCAAGCATGAAATAATTTCAAATATAAGAGATTTTAAATTAAAGATTGAAAGAGAAAACTCTTCATGAGATTACTTGTGGAGAAGTAAGAACTATGGACGTAACTGTTGGTGGTACTTGTACTACAATTAAGAGCGTGTAAAACTATGAAAAACGTTGCTGGTGGATGATAAATATGGTTTAAGTTTCAGAAGAAGAAAAAGTGTTTTGAGATTTTTAATATTATAAATATTGAAGTATATTTTTCTGTCAGAATAAGATAAATGAAACTATAAATGTGTTATAGTGATCACGCTCGGAAACAGAAACAATTGTCACACTACACTCGCGGAAAGGAGAAAAATTGTTTATTTGGTTGTGTGAACAATGCGATTTTATATTGTGGTCAGTGCATGCATTGAATGCAGAGTTTTTAAGGGCTCTAATGACCTTGACGAACCCTTAAGTCCCAAGAAAAAAAGTAGAGTTTCAAGAGCATCCATTGATTTTTTCGAAATTTGGTTTAGATTTTTCTTTTAACAACCATGATATGGAATAATGGAACAAAAACTAATACTTGCACGCTAACAAAGCAGTAGATACTCAGTTAGTAAAATATAAAATGTTTATTAAAGAATTTATGAACTTTACAAGTAATGGTCAAGGCCCAACGTGCTTCGAAAACAATTTTATGTTATCTGTTATCGGAATAGGTTGATAGTTGTCACAGCCGATATCGCGACCTCTCATTATGATAATGTAAAAATATGAGCAGTTCTGGTCATTATGTAGGACTCTGCACTCCTTCCAACATAAACTATTAGCATAAACATAAAAGCCAAGGAAAAGAAAAGTCCCTACTATATTTTACCATCCAAATCACCGTTATTTTCGCCTATATCAAATAAAATGAATCGGGAAAATCCTCCTCTCGTATAGGATATTTATTTACAAAGAATAAAATGCAAAATTTCCTTGTCATGTAAAAAGTATAATTATGAAAAATGACGTCGCAAATCGCTTCCCAAATATAATCTCCCTGGGATCAAAAAAGTTGGTCTTCAATTTTGTCAATAGCTGAATAATTGAGATAGGGAAGAATAGGTGAAGAAACTAGTATGATTTCACATTCATATAGTAGCAGCATTAAACATTCTTCCATTTTCCAAAGAAAAGGGTTTGTGTTGAGTGTATGTTTTCTGAACGTAGTTTGCTCAGCGGCTCTCCTTCGGCACGATTCGTACGCGAGAGTATGCACAGACAAAGAGCAGACTAGTAGCGCGCCCACAAAAGGGTAATCAAATGGCATGTTCCCCAGTGGAATGCTTGAAAGCTTCATGTGGAATGTATATGCAGGTCTTAGTTTGCATTGGTTTACGGGGTTTTATTTATCCATATCCCGTTTCTTCTTATTTGTCCTCTAAGCGATTTCAATAGTGAGCATTGTACGTAGCTAAGGAATAATTTGTTCACTTGTTTAATTACTAATCACCATTTTGCACTTAATCAGCATCTCATACTTGGAAGAAAATTTCTAATCGACCATTTTCTCATTTCGAAGCGAGAAGAAATATATATGAGAAGAAACAAAAATTGAGATAGTATTTTTATGAGTAGATAATACAACATATAGAAATAAACATATAAGACACATTTAGGCAAAACAGTTTCCGCTTGGTGATCAATCTACCCTTCTCATCAGTGGCGGATCTATGTAGAAGGGGCAGGGGAGGGTTATAGTCCCCCTCCATTGGACCTGAACTCTCAACATATAAAGGCATATTTTGCCACTTTAAACAATTAATGAATTTGGTCACTATTCAATACTGTTAATTGTTGATTATCTATTTGATAAGTCGATGTTTTTTGTTTAAAAGATAATATTGATAAAATTTGTGTTGTAAAACAAAGGTTTTCAAACAGAAATGCTTCCCAGATCTCTCCCCGGTTGCCCCCCTCCCTGGACTACGGTCTAGATCCGCCATTGCTTCTCATCAAGAATACATCAATTTCTCGTCAAAATCGAACTTTCTGAAAGTCTATATTTTGTTTATGGGTGTTACATGGAAGTGAAGATATCTAATTTTATCGTACTAAATCATTAATTACTACCGCATATCATGCAATATACATTATCTCATTTGACTAAAAGATTTATTTTTGTGATGAACTTAAAAACAAAAACGAAACATCGATTTTAGCGAATACATTAATATATTTAGTGTATTACACATATGTAAATTTATCCCGAAATGTGCAGTATAGTATAGGACAAGGGGCATGTTTTCCAAATCTCGCCTCTGTGACAGTGTATCATAATTTGAAGATATATGACAGCTGAGAAATACCACAATCATATTTTTCGTTGAATTATATAAGTGAAAACTATACTGTATAAAATTATTGCAGTTGAACAAGAGATTTATTGTGGTAGAGTATGGTACATAAAAAAATCTGCAACTATCGAAACAGTGAAATTTGTAAAACACAACTACGCAAAATTTTTGCTATGCTTTTCTTATTTCTTGTTTCATTTTTCAAGACGAGCTTAATTACTGAGAGGTATTTCTTTCCGAATGAGGATATTGCTGAGGACCTCATATTGACCAAAATTCCTTGATATCGAGACTATTTGAACTGGATATTATGTTTTATTTGAATCTAACAATTATAAAATCTATTTGCCTCTCGGGATTAGGGAGAACTCAAACAATAATTTCTCTAATGTCGAAGTTAACCTAAACAGTTTTTTTATTATCAAGGCTATTGATGTATTCAACCAAGTGTAAAATACGTTTTTGTTGCATAATACTTCAATCATCACGTTGTATGACCCACTTTGATTTGGGTTCTCTCGTAAAAAATACTTTCAATCATTGAATGACACTGTCAGAAACAATCGTTTGGATTTAATGAAACGTTTGATATTCGTAGACAAAACAAAATCAAATTTTTCCCTTTATTTTTACAAAAAAATTTAATATCGCAAGTAAATAAATTAATTTTTAATACTAAACCCCAGTTCTTTCTTTAAAAAATTGGTTTAATAGATTTCCCATAAGTTTTATTTCTTTCCACTGGATGCCTGAAACCCCATCGAATCCTAGTGAACTATTATAGCTACTTGAGGGCGTTGTCCGCTAAGTGCGCATGTGTGCCACTAAACGGCGAAGCGCCATTGTCGACCGAGCGACCGTCCACGACGAGACGCGTTGGAGAAGACGTTCGGTTGCAATGCCGCGTCGGAGACTACGTTAGTGACGCATAGAGGGAGGGAATGAGGAAGGGAGAGAGAGAGGAAGAGAGACGCGGTCCTCAGGAGGAGACTGCGCGGCGCGGATGCTGCTGCTGCTGCTGCTGTAGCTACTGCCTCCGGCGAGCTCAGAGTGGAGGAATTGCTCCTCCTTGCTCATGAATTCATCGCCTTAGATTAGTAATGGAAAAGACGGGGACGATGTTCAATATCGAGTTTTCAATTTAGATTTTTCGAAAGGGAGAAAGTGCTTTTAACATTCATTCAAAATAGTCCATTTTGAATTTTGATGCCGAACGATTTAGATCAACTTGTTCGAAAATGCAACTCTTGGCATTATGTCTGTGTGTACGTATTCACACTACGTAGCTGGAGTTCGCTTTAACTTCGGTTAATTTTTGTTACACTAAACAAATTAAAAACTATTATGACGTTTCGTGACGGCTCCAGAGTTTTCAAACAAGAAAGACTAGCGTTGTTACATGACATGTTAATGTTACTTCTTTTTATTTGGTTGTTGTCGTGGTTAAGAAAAATAAAGTGCCACAACCACAGCTGAGTTTGTAAAGCGCGGTAACTTGAGTGCTATATCATATAATGTTGGAGCCCAACATATAGGCTTCATCGTTTAACCTAATAAGGCCCATAACATTATTATTATTATAAAATATATATTGTTGAGAAATCCCAATTTATAATTGCCATAATGTATAAACTGCTCTATTATTTAAAGTATGTAATTGTTTTATTTGAGATTCAAATTAAGTGACCTATTTCTATTTGATTACGTGTAAGAGAAAGATGAAAGGAAACTAATTCCGATTTATTTCTCACAATTTCAAGGAGTCATCTTTTGTTTCTCGTTTGTTCAAACAAATTTATATTGTTGAGCATTGGTATTAAGTAATATCAATTAAGTAACAAAATGATTAAATATATTTAATTTCATTTTTAATCAACGTAGTCACGTGGATGAATCACAGATACTATGAACGAAATATGAATTCCCTGTAGATGAATCAAGAGATTTGGTTTGCTCAAAACAAAAGGAACCAGAGACAGTGAAGGATCTCTTTTTATTCTTTATTAGGCGAAGACAATCGAAGACGAGTATGGTCGTTGGCGGTAGGATCGTCCTCTCTTCCTCTGTGTGAATGGAAAAAAGACGGTGTACAATAATGTTTTGGAGCAGAAACATTGGATGTTACTTATATGAAACCAGCTGATTACACGGCGTTGTCCGTAATTTTTTTTTACTTGTTAGACCAACGAACCCACTCGTCGGGAGCCGCATAGTTCGAATTTTCGCTTCCGAGGCAAGACAACGGCGGCAGCGTGCCTGCACCAATTCATTAAAACGCTTTTTACATCTAAACCATTCGTCCAAATTTTACGATTTAAAGATACTTTTAATCTTTGTTGAATGCACAAAACAAAAGAAAAAACTATTAAATTTGATGATGATTGATTTATTTCTTCTTAAATTATTATCTTAACCTGAAGTATTTTAACACTCCTATTTTTAATAATGTTTTTGATAATGTTGGGATTGTAGACAGACATATGCTGTTGCGAACGTTTTTTGAAAAACTCTTTGAGGTGAACAATATTGCCATTTATACTTGTCACCTATCTCTAACTGTTTATGCAGCATAAGTGAATATGCCTTTATTTCGATTTCATCGATATTTATGGTCAAAATCATTTTCTGTCTTTCCTTTTACGCATTTTACAAGAAAAACTAGCCTATGTTCATTCTGAACATCTTAACTATATCCTTGCCAAATTTCACGATCTGTTCAGTGGTGTATTCGTTGTCAGGTAGCAAACAGACAGAAACACTTTCGCATTACACATTTATATATTTTTGTATTAATTAACTTAATTCACTCCTCGGTTTTACTAATTGGAAAAATCAAATTAGTTTGTTCAAATTGGAAAAATCAAATTGAGAAAAATGAAGTACTGGATTCACTGTAGATACGCTATATAAATCACTTGTGAGGTGATTTTTAAGGGCACTAATAACCTTGACCTTGGCGAGCCCTAAAGCCCAAGAAAAAAAACAGGTGATTTCAATTCAATCTTCGTGAAATCATCCCAGCACGAAAGGAATCATTAAATGAGCGAAGAGAAAAAAATTCTGTAATGCAACGAGTAAGAACACCAGAAACTATCGAATCGTTTCCTTATGCTCCTTAAACCCAAACAAACACAAAGGACTATTATCCCTGTAGTGTGTCTTATGATACAATAAGAGTATGCTGAGATCGTGAGAGCTTGTATTCTATTTTGAAATACTCACGTAGCTATTTTCATTGGTGTATATGTTATCGATGCACCATTATTTTTGTTCATTTAGTTTTTTTCATACACTTAGTAAATGTAGCTCTTTATTGATGAGCATTGATTATACTATGAAGAGAGGGCAATTGTAACAAGCAAAAATACGCCATCTCTCTAATTCGTGATTTTTATTTTCTTTAACAATTTAGCAGTACGTCTCTGAGATTCGCATGGGATCTTATTCATAAATTTCTAGCGTATCGAGATATTTTATTTCCTAGATCACCTGGACACTCTAATTCAGTAATTCAAGTTCGAGGATCAGTAAACGATACGATATCGAACATTAGAATTGATTCCTACATTAGAATTAATGAAATAACATTTGACAATTATTGAAATTATACAAATGGATAAACATGATATTTTTACCATGGACAGAGCTACCCTACGCAGACAGATTTTGACGAGCAATCATTAACCTTCGAGAAGACTTTGTTTTTTATTTAATTATGAAATGACAATGTACAAAAATGTTTTCATAAATTTGTTGAAGATTAATTCCCCAAGACACCTTAATAATTATCAATGCAATTAAATATAAAAAGTGTTCGTGCGTTGAAAGACTACTTCCTTATTATTTGAATAAATATGACACTCTACAACAATACAATGCATCTATAGAAAATTGGTACAATATCAATCAAAACAGAACAGAATATTATTAATTTGAGTATATGTAGCACTAATGTGGGTCTTTTCTTGATCACTTTCTATACAACCTTCAGATCCATCATTTTTACGAGAGTAGGGTATTCTTGGTTCCTATAAATATTGTAAAAGATAATACTGATAAAACTCATTATATTTGCTGCTACATGATACATTTTTTAATAGGTTGCGGTTGCCAAAACTTCAGCGGGCAGTATCATAACTCAATTCCCCATGAACTGTAAATTAGAGCAGCAAAAATTATTTTTATAAGAGAAATTAGATAACTAAAGAAAATAATATGTATTATAATAAAATTCTAACTGTTTCCTGGTATAGGTACCTCGTTTCTTTCTTATTAGTTTTGGAAGAGTAGGCTCAAGCTTCCCATCCCCAAGTTATTTCCCCGACCCCTATAGAACTCGGGTATATATTTTTCTTCTGGAGGATATTCTGAAGAGTATGACTCTTTGTTTACTGTACACAAATATATCTATAATGAAACAATTCTTCCGGGGAGATACCTTTTTCTGATGACGTGATCTATGAATATATATCTGATGTTCTGCACATGTTTGGTGTGACACATACGCTCAAAGCTTTTCCCAGATATTCTTGATTTTCATTAACAGAAACACACAGGCAATGCAAGTTCTGAGTTATGGTAGAACGAATGAGGTATGCAGGACCTTTCTTATATTTAGTGTCTATTCAGGAATTCCTTCGAGGAATAAAAGTCGTTAGCGACGTGTTCAGTAGGTTCTATTGCGATTCGGCAATTACTTATGTTAATTACTACGCCAGTTTAAGCGTTAGATAAAACTAAGCATAGGAACGGGGAACAATCACATTCATAGTACATACTCATATTCAGCAGGTTAAAGACTCGTTAGCGCTTTCAAACAAGTGGAACGTTATGTAACATAGCGTAAGGAAGGGCGGCTGGTAATAACGGTGTTCTACGTTTCCTCCATTTCTCCTTCTTCCCTCGTGCTCGCGACATCCGCCCCTAATGAAATTCCTAATCTTAATCTCACGCCTTATCGGGAGGGGCGTGCCTTGTCCCATTAACAGAGCAGCTACCGAGCATCGTGCGTTCTCTACGTTGCAAGCGCTCTTCCTGTGGAGGTGCACAACGGTCGCTTGCACTCCACTCGTGCTCTCCGCAGTTGCTCAAGATGAGACAGCTACTTGAAGGAAGCATGTGCATTTCTAGTGTATTATCAGAACGTGGATTGTACGTCAATTCGATCAGTCAATTTTGTTAATTACTTTCGACAGCATGGCCGTTAATCAATGCTACACACTGCGCATGTTAGACATGGAAAATATACAAATAAAATCATGAAATACAAAATAAGTAAAACTATTTTAAAATATGATATTAACTGAAAAAAACATTTCGGTGATTACCAAAAAAATAGAAATTTATAAATACTTATCTGGAAAATTCAATGCATATACGCTCTTCTGAATTAATAATAATCAAGAAAATAACAAATATATAAAAATTTTCATTTTTCTCACATTTTCTCCCCTGTAATATGAGATCGATTGTGATATTATAATAAATTTACTAATAAATTTATTGTCAAAAAACAGTACAAACTGCGTATGACCACGTGGAGGACAATAAACTAATTTACTCTCCGGAAGCAAGCAAGGGACCATCCCATCAATTCCGATCAAGGGCCCTAAGGCAGAGGCGAATTCAAAAAATTTCAGCATAAGTTCCTAGATAAGATAAGATTAGCTGCGAATTATAATACTAATAGAAAGTCAATATGTTTGTAATTTACCGCAAAAAATTTATTTTATATGCAAATTATTATATAACTAAACATTATTCTAAGTATAGCGTTCCAAAATCATAAGAGTTGTAAAACCAATAAATTCACGATTTATTGTTTCAATAAACACGCCCCTAGACAAAGCCTAGAGAACCTGTATAAGAAATCCACCTCTACAGGAAGCAAAACCTGAGCAAAACCAGGGCCAGAATGGGGCTACAGAATTAATGTACACAACCGAGCCAAGGTTGAGTACATATAAAACTAAATTAATATGAGCCATAAGACAAACAAACATGCAAGAAAATAGCTTTTGAAATTGTTATAAGTTATTTAAAAAGTACTACAGCAATGGTGTGATAAAGTAAAAGACGGATTTAACTTTTATTAAAATCAATAATTTCTTTTACAGTGTAGAAGCACTGGTGCAGGAGGTAGTTTCTAACCGCGGATTTGAAGAGATCCAATTTCATAATATCTTTTATATTCTTGGGTAGGGAATTATATAGAATGATTCCCGAACGATACGGCCCTTTTTGGCAAAGCGCGGTTGACAATCTCGAACGATGAATATTATTCCTATTGCGAGTATTGTGTACGTCAACAAAACTGTTTTGTATGAAACAAGGGTGGTGCTTCAGTAATTCGCTCTTAATAAACACAACTGGTTCATAAATATAAATATAAATGCAGGGAAGTGTACATATATTTAATTCCTTGAATAAAGGTTTACAAGAGTTTAGGAGGTGAGATTTACAAATTATCCGAACTTTTCTCTTCTGACTTCTAAAAGTTTGAATACTTTGACCGGAATTGCCCCAGAAGGTAATGCCGTAACGTAAATAGAAGTTAACGTTTGCAAAATATACGCAACGGGAAATACGTGGACCAAATACGTTAACTAAGTTTCGGAATGCGTAACACAATTTGCTTAATTGGGAATTAAGATTGTCAACGTGACAATTCCATTTCAGGTTGTCTTGAATATGGAGACCTAAGAATTTTGTATTCGTAACAGTTTTTAATTGTGTTCCGTTTAAAGAAAGAGAAACCTGGGGTAAAGATTTTGTATTACTATTGTGAAATGAGATAGACACTGTTTTGTCAGTGTTTACAATGAGACGATTTGCATGGAACCAAGTCGAAAGGTTAGACAAAACTTTTTGAGCATTGGCGTGTTTACATAGTAAATTAGTGTCATCAGCAAAAAGAACCATTTTGCAATCTGATGTGGATGATGACATGTCGTTCACATACAATAAAAAGAGTATAGGGCCGAGAATTGATCCTTGGGGTACTCCGCAAGTAAGTGGCTTTGTTTCTGAAAGACAACGCTCAAGTATTTTATTTTTAGTATAGGATATTTCTACTTGTTGATATCTATCTTTTAAATAAGAAGTTAGCCATTGATGTGGAAGTCCACGAATGCCTAAAGAATGCAATTTGGTAAGGAGAATTCCGTGATCGATGACATCGAATGCTTTGGATAAGTCAAGAAAAACACCCTGAGGATTTTCTCCACGGTCTAGAGATGTGGTAACATCGTTTAAGAAGGAAAATATGGCGCTTGTAGTGGAAAAGGATTTCCTAAAACCGTGTTGATCGTCAGAGAGAATGTTATATTTTGATAAAAAATCTAGAAGACGCTTATAGAACAATTTTTCTAGGATTTTTGAGAAAGTGGATAGTAGAGATATTGGTCGGTAATTTCCAATATTAAGTTTGTTGCCTTTCTTGTGTAAAGTTTTCACTTTAGCTCTCTTAAATATTTTAGGAAACACCCCTTCCGGTAAAGAACTATTAAAAATATTTATGAATGGATTTAATATAGCATGGGACGAAAATTTAACAATAAACTCAGGTATATCATCTACACCTGTTGAAAATTTGTTATTTAATGAGCTGATGATTCTCATGACTTCACTTGCGTTAGTTTCGGAAGTCAACATAGAATTGGGTACGTGGGTGGATATAATTGGAAGACATTGATTTGGATATATTGAGTTCGTTATTTTACCAACTTCTGAGAAGTAAGAATTAAACAAATTTGTGATGCCCTGAGGATTTGTTACAATTTTTTGCCTTCGTTTAGTAAAGAAACATTTTCTTCGCGGTTTTCAGAATTTGACGTGTAATTTTTAACAATATTCCACATGGCTTTCATCCGGTTGTTCGATTTTAGTTCCTTCCCGTCGCTTTCCATAATTTTAGCTACATACACTACTGTTTGAAGAATAGTCTCATATTTACAAAAATTATCATGGGATTCGTGTGGTTGCTTATAAAGTTTTGAAAGATAATATAAAAGGCGTTTGTTTTTTGAAGACATTCTTATACCTTGAGTGATCCATCTATTGAATTTCTTTGTGTTAATTAACTTGCGTTTTATGGGAAAGCTAGAGTTGTAATGTTTTAGGAATATTGAGATGAATACATTGAATTTGTCGTCGGTGTTTTGGCAATTGTATACATCTTTCCATGTTTCTTCACGCAAATAATTTATAAATATGGATTTATTTATGTCATTAAACTCTCTTGTAAATTTGTAAAGGATTTTAAGTGTTTATAGTTTATTATTAATTGTCAATACTTGAGCAAGGTGATCACTTTATCACAGAGATACGAGATTCCATTGTTGACTATGATTTGATCTTGTATTGTTTGAGATGAGCCGTAAAGGCGAGTGGGGTCGTTTATCGTAGTAATAAGGTGGAAGGAGTCGATAAGATTCTTGAATCGATTAACTGGTGAATGTGCAGAGCCGGATGTACTGAGGAAATCGATGTTGAAATCGCCATAGATAACAATAGATTTAGTAGATTTATGTGTGATATGTTTTAAAACAATTTCGAAGTTCCGAAAAAATATGTCAAGATCTGATTGAGGAGGTCTATAAATACATAAAACAACAATACCAGTATCGATCAGATTAACTGCAGATAATTCGAACACACTATCTACGCAGCAATTCTCGTAACCTGGCTGTGGAGGAGACAAAATATAATTACGAACGTAGATGCACGTACCTCCGTGGGGATTTTTGCCTTTAAAATTTTGCCGACAGTAAGAACTTGCTAAATAATAATTAGAAATAGCGGTATCGTTGATGTTCTTAGTTGAAAGCCAATGGTCTGTGAGGCATAGCAAATCGAATCGACTTTCGTGTACCAGAATTTCAATGTCTGTCAATTTGTTTGAAAGGGATTGGACATTATGATGAAATATAATTATTTTATTTTCGCAAAGAGTTTGTGACTCACGAGAAATGGAATCGACGTTAGATTGTGGAGAGGAATTTGAAATTGGTACAGCTTCTAGTTCCGGATGAAGCNACCTTCGAGTATTACATCGTACTCCTGAGCGCAAGGTGTAACTGTGTATGTGGGCGGCAGGAGGAATAGATGAGGACGTGCGAGATGAGGAAGCAATAGGTGAAAGAACGGGGTCAGGAGAATAAACGGGTGTGGAGATAGGAAGAGGAAATGGTGATGTGGTAGGAGCAGAGGGAGGTGGAGGATGAGATGAGGTAGATGCAGAGGGAGGTGTAGGAGTGGGTAATGGGGCAGGTGGATGATGTGAGGTCAGATGTGTAGCTAGAAGAGAACCGAAGTGCTTTTTCCCTGACGGTGTCAGGTGTAAACCGTGCTGGGAAAAGTCCTTGAAGTCAGGTGTGGTTGCAAATCAAAAAATGTGATTTTAGTGTCTGCCAGGTTGTGTTTTAGGGAGATGTTTGCCAGGTTAATTTCGTGGTTTCTTTGAGGAACGTTGAAGCGTGGAGGCAGGCTAGAGAGCACTATGTTCGTGTGCAGGGAGGCCATTTTTAGTTTTGTAGATGTTCAGACGCGTTGAAATGTCCACCCAAGTTAATATCTTTCTGCCCACCTATGATGATTGCTGTGTTTCCGCTCTGTGAGTTTTTTAGTGAAGTGTCCAGTTCTCGAATAACTTCAGCCAAACGAACGTTTGACTTAAAGAAACCGGAGACTGAGAACTGGCTAGGAAGCAATCCACGCAATACGGAGGACATCTGACGACCATGCGAATAAGCTAGTACGAGCACGTTTGATTTCTGCGTGGAAGTGTTGGTTTCATCCCTGGATAGCAACACTTTACGTGATTTTGGGCGACTGTGTTTACCTGTGCGTGGTGTGTGAACAGGTCTGGGTACTGAACTGGAGGGAATGAAACGAGTAGGTAAGGGAGGAAATAGGGACATGTCATCTAACACACTAAATCTATTCTGAGTGAAGAGTTGGGGTGGTGCATGTGTCGTTGGTCTAACAGGGTGGTAGAAGTTGGAAGGACGTCGAGAATTTCTAACTGTAGTTCAACCGCCGATCGTTTTCTTATTGACCTCTTCCAGCGCACTGATTCGTGTGTCAATATAATGTACCAAGTCATTGTACGCCTTCTGAAGATCAGCTTTGAATGAGTTGAGGAATGCGATAGTGTCCATTGTTGTGAGAAAGTTAGCAACTTAACGACAAAAGCAAATGAGAATACACGAAAAATGACAACTAACACTGAATGAAGGATGTTAGTATAATAATATATTTGTTACTACGGAAGTTACAAATGAGATAATAAATAAATTAAATATACAAACAAACCGACGACAAAAATGATTGAAATAATTATTTAGGGCGACCACTGGAGATTAATTAATTCGACAATAACTACCGTATATTGTGTTAAAATGTAAATAAATACGAAAGAATCAAGAACATTGAATTGTAAAATAATGTAATAATTCTATGAATTATGGCGACGATAGCGTGGGTGCAACAATGGGACAGGGTTTAAATAAGTAAATAAACAAACCGACAACTAAAATGACAGAAATAATTTAGGATGACAACTGCAGATAAATTAATTCGACAATAACTAAGGCAATATTATGTTAAATTGTAATGAATAACTACAAAAAGATCACGAAAACAAATGGTAAAATATTGGAATAATTTTATTTACGACGAAACTTGAGCAGTGCAACAATAGAGTACGTTATTTGTAAGTTAATAATGATGTAATAGTATACGCACCAGAAAATCTAAATACAGCAAAATAATTAATTTTAATGCACCAAGAAGTTNAAGCACTGAATGAAAACAATATGAAATTATATTTGGTCCATTTTGAAAACCTTAGGAAATGTTTTTAGTTTTTTTTCACTTAACACTCACACAGAACAAAGAATTTTACACTACAATGAAAGTTGGGATCTAAATACAACCACTGAGAAGAAAGATTAAACTGAGAAACAAGAGAGCTCATTCACAACCGCAGCTAACGCCAGGAGCAGGCTAGCCAATGTGATAGTCAAGAGTCAAGTTAATAGGCAAGAGTAATTATTAATTATGTGAGCTTATTTTTGTAGATATATATCATCATGATATTTTGATTGTAGGATAATTGAAACGAATAAAGAAATCTCCAACATACACACTTATAGAGAAGTTTGAATACGCAATCATTCCTGCAGATTCGGAATTTTTTTTCTGTAACCGTCATAACTGTTTTTTTTAGGAAACTGTTGGAGTTGGGGATTGTCTCGAGTGTTGTTGTGGTACAGTTTGTTCTCTCAGTTTCTGAATCTACAGCTAGAGTACAGAATGTTTAAATTTCTTAAAATATTTAAATAATGGCGTATGATAATTATAATAAAATTTTGAATGAAAGTAGCGAAAGGACAATGGAGGTTTACATCTGTTTCAAAAACAAAAATGTTATATGCGGTTGCACGGAAAGAATTTCACCATTGTCTACACTTCACTATTATCGGTACAACGATTTGAAACGTTTAAACATTTTAAAAACTAAAATTATACGCAATTAAAAAAATCACACTAAAAATCATAGACTATGTTAAAAGGAATTATATGAAGAAAGATATTTCTAATTTTCCTTTAAAACATTAATAGTTGAGGTAGTTTTAGAGAATGAAATGAAGTGATTGCATAAACTTTGCTCCATTTTTAGCTCTCGTACGTATTATTTTTACCTGAATTGTTACACTGTCACAGATCCTTCTCACACTCTACTTCAACGTGTTGGCGAGAAACGCAGAAGTATCTCGTAGCTTTTTTACTTCTCTGGGAGATAGAAACGATAGTGTTTCGTGAGGTGATGTATTGCCACGCAGAGCCAGAAAGAATAAATTTTGGTTCAAATGTTCAGAGTGTTCGTATGTATCTACAAGTTTCGAACTTTTAATAGCAAACATTTTTATGATAATTATATTGACTTCACAATATTTTCATATTTGGTTCATGAATATCAAACCATTAAAAAAGATTAAAAATAACTTCATTTATTTTTTCTCATAATAAGGTGTTTTATAAGTTTTCATTCTCCACCATCAATAGTCTTATTATTCTAGCTCCCCTCTGGTCCACGCTAATATATTAATTTATTTTACGAACAACAGGAATTAATTCGAGATACAATGTTGTGCTAAATAGACATTTCATAAATTAATTTTCATTGGTTTTCGATGTCTATTATGATCGGTATTCGTGATCGACACTGCGTGCGTGCGACTTCGAGAACATTTCCAGGTTCATGAAGGCAGCTAAAAGGTCACAAAGCAATCGGTCACCTATTTCAGTCAGGAGAGAGAATGGGGAACACGGACGTAGAGAAAAGTAATGGAAACGGAATACCGTCCCGTACTACGTTATCGCATCGATCTCTTTTGAATTGCGACGTCCAAAGCGCTTTTTCCCCTCCGTAGAACGTTTACGTGACGCAACACCGTTTGAAATTAAAATTACTCTTCGCTCATTCCGGAAAATTGCCGTCAGATACTCTCAATTTTCGGAAAATGTAGATGTAAATATTTCTGTCATCCGAAATAACGTTATTGATGAATCTGTGAGAATACATATTGTAGTAAGTGCCAAAACATGAAAAAGTGTGTATTTGACACTACAATTAAAAATAATTATATTATTTCATCATTGACATCTCTTTCGTTTGAAGACTCGAATGTTAATCTCGTGGATCTACCCTCCGTGATGCAATAATTTTTACATCAATATTAAAACTTTTTATTTCCAATTTTGAAAGCCAAGAGAAATAAAAATATAAAAATTACTTACTCTATCTTATAACTGTTTTTTTATGTTATAGTTCTTTGAATGTTTATGGGCACGAGTTAAATAGAAACTATGAGAAGTACTTAGGGATCAATGGGGTTTAGTGATAACTAAGGACAATAATTAAACTTTCGACTTTTATGCGTTAACCTTCATGTCGTGAGGAATTTATCACTGGAAAAATTTATCACACATTGTCACTTTGCATGAGTTAAATCCAACGTTAAATCAAAAAAACTAATTAACAGAAGTTGAAAACTAATTAACAGAAAAAGTGACTAACGAATGATTTCAAATTATATAATGAAATAAGCGTGTATTTTTAGAGAAAAAAAACATTGAATGAAACATCCTAGAACCAAAACTGCTGTTTTATTTCGTACATTACTTACAGAGTACCAACACATAACTTATGTACCTCATTTATTGATGTGTTCTTTCTTTCTCCGTAATGGTAGTATCCTCCCCCCTATGCCACAATGTTACGTGTGATTATTGAACAAAAGTTTTTCACCAATGTACAAGCTGTGAAATAAATAAGTCACGAAATTAAATACTTATAAATGTATAACTTGTATTGTATCATCAATTCAATTGTGATTCTACCAACAACAAAATAATCTAGATGTGACATCTTCCACCGATATACGGGGAATAGAAGAAAAAATCAGTCTCGTAAACCCCACCATTACCTCACATTATACACAAATTATTCACATCGATCTCTTAGTCGCACAGTTTACAAGACAAGTGTTTGAAAATTTAGAAATGAGAACGCTCATGAATGTATAAATACTAACTTCCAACTGAATCAGCTCTATTAACATACCTTTTGATCACTTCTAACAACCATTTCATTACTGTTCCAACTTTCACAAATAACAGAACTTTCGAATGTTATACTTTCATACAGAAAAATAAAATTAGCCCGAAGACATTGTTTAATGCACTTGAATATTCAATTGATCTTAACTTCTGATTAGTTTTGTTATGAGGACAAAGAAGCATACCAACTCGTGATACTTTTTCTAAACTTCTATTCCACCTGGATGTGTTCGATGCCTGTCTCAACAAAACAGTTGGTTCAATTTTCACCCACTGTCCGATAAGCTACAACTCTGAAATGAGACTAGATTCAGTTCTTACACATCGTTGCAAAAAAATTCACCTATACCTTTAATTTCACCTATAATGACCCTCCGTAGCTCGGGTGGTAGAGTTCTAGCTCATCGCCAAATCATCCGAGAAAAAATTTGCACCTTTTCACATGAATGTCCTAGTTCGTATAGATGTGACTACTGAGTAGCAAAACCTCCTTTCTCTATCCATCTCTCCCCAGTATTAATAACACTTACTATTACTAACAACTCCTACTAAAACCTCCACGTGGGCCTAGTTGGTAAACCGGCACAAGTACTAACAGCAGCCTACCATCCAACTCCTACCTCCTATCGCTCCATGAAGATAAGATGCAATAACACGCTACATTTCCTATTTACAAATACTACATGAAGAAACGATACAATGAATACTATGAAGAAAAAATAAGCTACAGATTTGAAATTTGACATAAAGTAAATCTCATTTTATTTTATGATGTATATCTCATTTTTAAACAATATTGTGAAAAAGTGCTTCATTTATGTCAAAATGAGCATGACAGTGTTAAATATTTTAGCGTCATAAGATGCAATGTACGAGCGATCTATCCCGGTTTCGCATGCGTGTTTTTATTTTGTTTTGTTACTGTTTGATATTTTGTTATAATAGAATGAATGCAAAAATTGTATGACTAATTTTTTTAAAAATTATTTAAAATTTTTCTTTATATACTCCAATGCAGAAGGCGGCGACGCAAGTTCAGAAACCACCTCGTAAAATGTGATCTACTCATTAAATTCTTATTATTTAAAGACAGACATTTTTGACGTTAAATGCAGATTTTTTCTGTATTTTTGTGATAGCAATAAATAAATTTTAAATAAATGCAGAAAACAATGCATATAATTTAAGTAGGATTTTTATTTTCTACCTCAATTACTCTCTATTTTCTACCTCTCTTTAGGTGATGAATTTTACGACGCAATTTTCTATTAATTGTTATGATAATATAAATTACATAATTTTATATAATTTGCGTCTACCTTCGTAAAAATGCAAATATGGTCGTTAATGTAAATAACTATTTGAGGTGAACAATATTGGCATACATTGTTTACACGTATCTCTAATAATTTACGCAACGCATACGGAAATCTCTCTCCAAAACAGATGTTTTTCAACTTAATCGACATTCATCTTCATAGGTCAGCTAATTTCCTCCAATTTTATCAACAATTCACCAAAATCTTCCTCATTAAATACTATATCCATTCGTACAAACCGGAATAATATCCGTCCTGTAGTTACTGAGAATATCACGACCCAACAGATACGGAGGGGAATATACTACATACTGATTGATAAATATATGATACATAATAATAAATGTATTGTCAAAAATGCAGTTACAAACTGCGTACGACCACGTGGAGGACTATTTACTCTCCAGAAGCAAGCAAGGAACCATCCCACCAATTCCGACCAAGGACCGTAAGGCAGGAGTGATTTGAAAATGACAGGACACAGATAAGAATAATAGAGTTAAGTGCGTGTTATAATGTCAACAGAATACCAACTTAGTTAATAAAACAAAATGTTAGATCACAAGTAAATATTATCATGAATTTAGATTATTCAGGGTGTATTGTTTATAAATCGTAACTATCAAACTAACTCTAAATTTGAGATTAATTATTACCATAGACCATCGTCCCTAGTCAAGAGCCTAGAGAGCCTGTGTATAAAACCCTCCTCTACTCAAAGACAAACCGGAGAAAAACCCGGGTCAGAATGGGACAACAGAAAAACAATTCACAATCATACCAAAGTTGAATACAGATAAAACCAAACTCATATGAATAACAAGAAACGATAATATCATGCAGGAAAATAGTTTTGAAATTTAATGATTTATTTTGAAACTGCTAGAGCAATGGTGTGATGAAGTACAAGATGAATGGACGATTTAATATTTGAGAGAATAATTTAAAAATAAATATTTGATGAGAAATAGAAAGCCATTTTGACTTTTATTAATATCAATGGATTCTTTTTCACAGGTGAAGCAATTGTGCAGCAGCTTGCTTTTAATCACGAATTTTAAGAAATACGATTTAATAATACCTTGAATTACATCTTTAGGGAGGGAATTATATAGAACGATTTCCGAATGATACGGCCCTTATTGGCCAAGAGCTTTTTATTCTCTAGGACGAGGAATATAATGCCTATTGCGAGTATTGTTGACAAGAATGTTTCAAATGAAAAAAAAAAGTAGTATTATATATTGAATAACTTAAATTTGTGTAAAAATATGTACGATAAATTAAACAAATGTAGATTTCGTTCATTTATACCCTGTCCGAAAGAAATGTTCCACGCACACTTTTAAATAATGTTCTTCTTTGAGTGTACGTACAATGTATTATAATATTGACAACATTTCAATATTCCTATTTCAACAATTACTATTGCAACAATTATATCAACATTTAAACATTTGAAATTCTTGTACATGAAAATCCATTCAATTTGCTATGCCTCACAGAACATTTGCTTTCAACTAGCAACATCAACGATACTGCTATTTCTAATTATTATTTAGAAAGTTCTTACTGTCGGCAAAATTTTAAAGCCAAAATCCCCACGGAGGTACGTGTATCTACGTTCGTAATTATATTTTGTCTCCTCCACAGCCAGGTTACAAGAATTTCTGCATAGATAGTGTGTTCGAATTATCTGCAGTTATTCTGATCGACACTGGTATTGTTGTTTTCTGTATCTATAGACCTTCTCAATCAGATCTTGACATATATTTTCGGAACTTCGAAATCGTTTTCAAACATATCACACATAAATCTACTAAATCTATCGTTATATGTGGTGATTTCAACATCGATTTCCCGAGTACATCCGTCTCTGCACAATCACCAATTAATCGAATCAAGAATCTTATCGACTCCTTCAATCTTATTACTACGAAAAACGACCCCACTCCCCTCTCCGGTTCATCTCAAACATTGATAGATCGAATTATCGTCAACAATGAAATCTCGTATAAGTATTTATCGCCGGATAAAGCGATCACCTTCCTCAAGTTTTGACTATTAATAATAAACTAAAACCACTTAAAATCCTGTACAAGTTTTCAAGACAGTTAAATGACACAAATCAATTCATATGTATAAATGTTTTGCGTGAAGAAACATGGAAAGACCATATTCCTAAAACATTACAACTCTAGCTTTCCCATAAAACGCAAGTTAATTAACACAAAGAAATACAATAGATGGATCACCCAAGAGATAAGAATTACCTCAAAAAACAAACGCCGTTTATATTATCTTTCAAAACTTTATAACCAACCACACAAATCCCATGATTATTTTTGTAATTATAAGACTATTCTTCAAACAGTAGTGTATGTAGCTAAAATTATGGAAAGCGACGGGAAGGAACTAAAATTGAACAACCGGAAGAAAGCCAATATTGTTAAAACTTACACATCAACTCCTGATTATCGCGAAAAAATTTCTTTTTCTACAAAACGAAGGCAAAATCGTAACAAATCATCAGGACATCACAAATTTGTTTAATTCTCACTTCTCAGAAGTTGGTAAAATAACAAACTCAATATATCCAAATCAATATCTTCAAATTATATCCACCCACATATCCAATTCTATGTTCACTTCAGAAGCTAACGCCAGTGAAGTCATGAGAATCATCAGCTCGTTAAAAAACAAATTTTCAACACGCATAGATGATATACCCGAGTTTATTGTTAAAGTTTATCCCACGCCATATTAAATTCACTCATAAATATTTTTAATAGTTCTTTATCAGATGGGGTGTTTCCTAAAATATTTGAGAGAGCTAAAGTGAACCTTTACACAAGAATGGAAAAAAACCTAATATTGGAAATTACCGACCAATATCTCTTCTACCCACTTTCTCAAAAATCCTAGAAAAATTGTTCTAAAGCCTCTTCAAGATTTGCCTATACTCTTTTTATTGTATGTAAACGACATGTCATCATCCACATCAGATTTCAAAATGGTTCTTTTTGCTGATGACACTAATTTACTATGTAAACACGCCAATGCTCAAAACGTTTTGTCTAACCTTTCGTCTTGGTTCCATGCAAATCGTCTCATTGTAAACACTGACAAAACAGTATCTATGTCATTTCACAATAGTATCACAAAATCTTTACCCAGGTTTCTTTCTTCAAACGGAACACAATTAAAAACTGTTACGAATACAAAATTCTTAGGTCTCCATATTCAAGACAACCTCAAATGGAACTGTCACGTTGACAATCGTAATTCCCAATTAAGTAAATTGTGTTACGCATTCCGAATCTTAGTTAACGTAGTTAGTTCACGTATTTCCCATTGCGTATATTTTGCAAACGTTTACTCCCATTTGCGTTACGGCATTACCGTCTGGAGCAATTCCAGTCAGAGCATTCAAACTTTCAGAATTCAGAAGAGGATAGTTCGGATAAATTGTAAATCTCACCCCGAAACTCATGTAAATCTTAATTCAAGGAATTAAATATCTTAACACTTCCCTGCATTTATATTTATGAAACGGTCGTGTTTGTTAAGACCGAATTACTGAAATGCGACCTTTGCTTCATACGAAGCAGTCTCGTTCACGAACACAATACTCGCAATTGTAGTAATATTCATCGACCTAGAGTGTCAACTATTCTTTGCCAAAAAAGGATCATATCATTGGGGAATCGTTCTATATAATTCCCTGCCCAAGAATATAAAAGACATTATGAAATTGAATATCTTCAAATCCGCGGTTAAAAACTACCTCCTGCACCAGTGCTTCTACACTGTAAAAGAATTTATTGATTTTAATAAAATTTAAATCCGTTTTTGTACTTTATCACGCCATTGCTGTAGTACTTTTTAAAAGAACTTATAACAATTCCGAAAACTATTTTCTTGCATGATTGAGTTGTCTTATGGCTCATATTAATTTAGTTGTATATGTACTCAACTTTGGCACGGATGTGTACATTAATTCTGTAGCCCCATCCTGGCCCTGGTTTTGCTCCGGTTTTCCTTCGCGTAGAGGAGGTTTCTTACACAGGTTCTCTAGGCTTTGTCTAGGGGTGTGTTTATTGTAACAATGAATCGTGAATTTAGTGTTATTTGAATTCTTATGATTTTTAAACACTATACTCAGAATAATGTATAGTTCGATAATAATTTGGACATAAAATAAATTTTTCGCGTTAAATTACAGACATATTGACTTTCTATTAGTATTATAATTCGCAGCTAACTTTTTATCTTATCTAGGAACTGATGCTGAAATTTTTTGAATTCGCCTCTACCTTAGGGCCCTTGATCGGAATTGATGGGATGGTCCCTTGCTTGCTTCCGGAGAGTAAATTAGTTTATTGTCTTCCACGTGGTCATACGCAGTTTGCACTCCTGTTTTGACAATTCTTATTACTTGGATATTGTTACTTCTCTGCCCATGATTGTTACACACACGTATTTACGCGTTTCGCTTTAATGCATCCTTTACTTCATCCTCGTAGTTTGTAACGGATACTTTTATGACGCTGTTTATTTTCTCATCTGCAATTTAGAAGGGAAGTACGCATTAAGAGTTGGTTTGACAGAGCTTCTTCAAATCTCTTAAACTGTTCTAGGTACGTAAAGTTACACATCATAAAACTATTTCCAATGAATGTTGTTATTTCTTATTTATATGAATTAGGTTGTAATTAAATTTTATCGATACTCTGTATGGTGGTTGTAGAAATATTGTGACGTTATCGTTAACTATTGAGGATAATGGTACAGTTAAATGGTAATGTTAAAATTGTTACGTAACTTGCCAGTAAAGTTGAAGGGGTCTTAGTGAAGGATATTAATATTTCAATGTTTTTATAAATTTTTAAGACATGAGGTAAAAAAAAATTCTATACTATAGTACAAAACCTTCATTTCAATTTTAAGGGTATATAATAAGTTTCGTCTATATTATTGTATTTCTTATTCTTCTTAGACTGTCGTCCTAACCAAAACTGATAATAAGAAAATTCTGAAGTTTCGATTCTGTTTCCAATACTTCAACTCTTACTACATAGTTTAATTATTGATATTAGGAATTTTATATCAATATTCTTCGAAGGATAGATAATGCACCCCAGTACACCACAAACTGTAACGTCCACAGAGAGAACTGACACATGCATTGATGTGGTGCAATAAGTGGTTACACAATTTGCCAAGACGTGAACGAAGAGTTCATCATCACGTAAATCTTGAAAAGCAATTTCGCTCCTTAAAGCATCCGTCTTGTCTGATGACGTAAAAGAGAGAACCCTTTTGATCTGGTTTAATTAATTGTGGGGGTAAGAAAAAATATTGATACTGAATCGTTACCTAATTTTATTATAATTAGTCATTCATTAAAAATTCATTTTAATTAGGAAACCCTTGACAAAATGTGATCACATAAGATCGGAAATACACATATTCTTTATAACGTGTATTAAAATATCCTGTCTGAACAATATTGAAAGAAAAGTATTATTTGAATAAGGATAAATAAAAGTGGTAATTCATTTGTTGAAATTTGTATTAAAATTTGTAAAATTCTTTTTATTGATTCTAGTACCAAAGGAAGACGTCATCGAATGGTTATATGACAAAAAAGAAACCATGAATGAAAAATGTTGAAAACAGGAGCATTCAATCAGTAATCAGAGGAGAAAGTGGTCTGAAAAATACAACTCATTTCGATTCAGTCATCGATTTACTTGTCTCCTCACTCATTTTTCTCCCTAATTTTTTTATGGAAATATGAATGCGATACGAGAGAACTTATAATCTAATATTTTGAAGAAGTTATTACTCTTGAAAAACTATTGAAAATATGGGGTTTTTTTTACTTTTTAATATTAGAATATAAATCAGTGATATCGAATCGCGAACTTAAAACAAAAAACAATATTTGAAGTCCTATAATCTTTAGGACACAATGAAAGAACCTCACATATGAAAGAGAGAAACATTGATGAAACCTTTACATAATTAAATGGAATATTTTAGAACATACTGACTCGTTAATTACTTTCGAATCAAAATGAAGTGCACGTTTTGGTATCTCTCGGGAAGAGCCGTGTTTGATATAAAGTACTTTTATGTGTACCTGGCAGTCGATTCCTGTGAGTGTCGTGTTTTCACTCTGCAGCCACTGTACTTATTCCAGCGAAAGGGGCAAGAGAGTCCATTGTCCCCACGCGGGCGCTAGCCGGGTCGAGCTTCCGAGGAATTCCTGGAAAGAAGAAACAGTTCAGACTTCGCGAGAGAAGTACTCGTGTGGATTCAGGGAGGGAAGAAAAAGCACCGAAAAATATTTATGGCACTCCATTTCTTCAAAAATTTGAACTCCACGGTTATTTTGAATAACCCAGTCATATATTCAGTTTTTTGGCATCCTATATTTATGGTGTCGACTTTGTAGCTCGTTAAATCAGTGGTCAAACATTTCCATATTAATTCTTCTTTACAAAATTCCGTATAATAATTCTGAATAGATATTTATATATGATGCATGAACTTTCAATTATTTCTAGTGAAGAGACATCAATAATGTTAGCCAAAAATTATTACTATTTACAAACTTTCGCCATTCTGTAATCAAATAAGTAGAGTATGCCCTAATCAGAAAAATATTCAATGACTTATAGGAAATATGTCGTATTATAAAAATATATTCCTTCCTCACAGAGATGAAAATGCAATACTCCTCGTTCAACTTAGTGATTTAGCACATATACATTAAAAAATATATTTATACGTATGTTTCACCCACATGATTATACTTTTAGATAAACTTTAATTTAAAGCTTTCAGGAACAGTATACTAAGTTATTGATGACAACGATGTAATAATGGCATTTGTTAGAATAAATATTTGGATATTAAGATGAATTTGTTCCGAAGAAGGTTTTTTACTCAATCATTCATCACAGAGTCCTTCACATTCAGTTCTTCTTAACGGTTTGATGTAATTATGATGTTCAGCGCGGTATGATAAAGGCAATACCTGTCGTCCCAGAATGTGTTGATTTTAATAACCCTGAGTATAGCTATCTAAAAGTAATAGATGAAAGGATATAACCATCGTAAAATATATGGGATATAACCAATAAGAGACTCTCCTGATAGGCCCTGAATTTATTGATACTCGCAAGTGTGGCAATACATTAAAGCTTCGTGTATGAGGGTGTTTCACATAATGAAGTATGGTTGCAGTAAAGAGGCGGAGAAGCTGTTATGGTATGTGATAGATTTTCAAAGAAATAAACTGGTTCGAATACGAAGAAAAGTATAAGACCAAACCTGAACATTCCTGATCAAATAATATAAAGTTCTAAATGAAATTCAAATCTAAAACATTTTGTGAGAAAAAATTCACATTCAATTGTAACTAAACCACGAAGCAAGATGTCATGCGGCATTGTGGTAAAATAGGATCGCGAGAGAAGTGAAGTACGAAGAAACAGATTCAAAACCACATTAGGAAAATACAGTTTTAATGAGGATCTTATTCGATTCCAACAGAAATTCCGCAGTTTCCAGCGATTTACTAGAAAATACAAAACACAATTCTACATACAATTCTAGATACAACACACAATTCTACACCATCTGCACAACGCCTCCACGCCGTCTGGCGACAGGAACGATCACCGGTGGTGGAGAGAAACGTAGGTGAGTGAAGGCAAATGGTGTGAACGGCCGCCAAGACGTTCGCCGGTGAATTAGTACAACTGGAAGGGCGGAAACCGTGGACGTCCCTCGCAGTTCACCGCATCGAACGGTCTGCGACTAGAGGTTGCTCAAAGCGGAAGTAGGGATTAAGGATACGAACTGATCGGGATTTTTGGGAGAAGACGAGGTAACAGATGACTCGATAGACGTGCATGGCAACGACGAAAAAGATTCGGTCTCAGAAAATGACGCAGAAGCAGGGAAGAGTCGTTTCCAACAGGAAGGTGAGGTTGATGCTTGATGGAGATAGGGGAGAGGGAGAAGAGATGGGGGAGGGATGGGTGGGGCGCGGGGATGATGACGCGTCAGATCGGCGGCGAGAGACTCCGGTCACGCGCGCTGCGCACGATTTCACAGCACGGCCAAGTGCCTTCTTCACCTCCCCCACCATCCTGTCGTTGCTTCTCTTGATGGCCGTCACTGCCTCTGGAGCCATCTCCGTAACCTTCACAATTTTTATTTTACTTTTTTTTTTCTTTCCAACTGTTTACCATATATTTAATAAATAAACATACAGTAAAATACCAGTTATGAACTACATATGAACACGTGGGGAGCAATGAACAAATTTGCTCTCCGGAAACAAACAAGGGACAATCCTATCATTTTCGATCAAGGACCCAAATGCAGTAGCGGATTTAATATTTATAAAAGTAGGTGTTAAAAATACGTACTGTCATCAATTTATTATTCCCAAAATAAATCGAAACTATTGGAATCACTCAAAGTTAGAGATTCATAATAATAAATAATAATAATAATAACAATAATGTCTATCATTGACACTCCCTTCCCCTGGGTTCGAGTCTAGTAGACCAATGTAAGAATCAGCCCTAACCTGAAGAGAAACCGGAGAAAACTCATGCAAAGATGAATTGATTCTATTAATAATATCCACTTACCTGACACTACCACCATCTGTTTTAACTTGTACATTTACCTCATCTGCCTTCTTATCTATTCGTAAATTACCTTTGCATCCATAATCTTCCATCCTATTTTCACCATGTGATCGACCGCCTATAATCGAATATTTGGACGCACTATTTTACACACATTGCTCGGAAATTTCGACATTTTATCTTTGAACGAGACTCCATAGTAAAAGGCGTATTTTCATTGCCTTCACTTGAATTTTTTATGTATTAATATGTATTTGAATTTGGAGCAGTACTATTTCAAATTGGCGAATGCTACAACAGATACGTTTTTCTCTACTAACTAGCGAATGGGTATTCTTCTCATCGTTAATAATTAATATTGACAATCATTAACCTTAATTTTGGCACTGTCATTGGTTAGAAGTTTTAATTTAATATATCAAGCAATTAGTACACGATTCATCGGAATATCGTTTGAATATTATAATCCTAGATCTGTATCATGGATCTTTTTAAAATTGTTTTCGTAGGAAAAAATACAATATCTACTCACAATTGTTATGTCTCATTAGAAATTATTCATAAAACGCTTCTATTTAGTTCATACTCCGAGTCATTCTTTTTTGGCGAGTAAGATTTGATTTGTCGGTAAATAAATCTTTTTACTCAATTTAACTTTAATTCCTTCCATGTTCCCAAATGAGGACGCATGGTAGGTCATTTGGAGCAGGCACTTGTGGTAATTTCATCCCTATTTCTCGGATTACGATGGATACACGTAAACTCTGGTTTAAAAACTTTTCACTACATAGAAACTAATAACACTTTGAATATCACAATATGTTGTGATTTTGTATTGCAATGCAACTTCATAACAAATTGTCTTCTCTAAGGGATTGTTCCAAGTATTTTACTATGTAAATGTCAGTCACAAGATCTGAAACATTTACATCAGCCAAAAACCAGCATATGTTTTTGGGAATATATATTTTTCTTAAAATCATGTTGGAAACAAACGTTTGTGGAAAGATTAAAATTATATTAATTAGGTCCATATCCCCCAAAACGTGCCTAAAGCACATATTTTTAGACCTCTCCTAGACTAATAAGTGACATCGGAAATTGTCGAATGGAATTACTAGAATTTGAATTCCCATTCACAACGCTCTGGGATAGAAAGTGGAGAACGTATATCATTGTTTTGCAAGTTCGTGGAATCCTTGTTATATATCATATTCGCGTGTATATTTTCCTCACGATCCTGTGATTTATCTACTCAAATGCTCTACTCATAATGGTTTGTAATGACAATGAAGGAACACACATTATTTATGAATATCATATCCAAGCGATTATTGGGAGTTAAATACCTGGATCTAAATTGTCTGGATTTCTTTATCAATTATTTAAATTTAATTTTTTACTCATTAGGTACAAATTCTATGGCGTTTAATCAGGCTGGTTGAAGGCCGTGTTATTCAAAAATGTTTCCATACTAAAATATTGGGTGGTCATGGGTCGAACTGTCCCACAACCCAATGGTGTGCCACTAGGGCATGCGGAGGATAGTACTTCGTAATGCCTTGACCTCAGAACGTGGAGGAGGAGACATGACGGGCATCGAGGTGCGGTCTATTAGATCCGGAATAGATCCAATACTCTTTCTAAAATAGGTTGAATTGGCTTTAAAAAGAATCTAGACGTTGTAGCATAAGAATCCCATGACTTCACCAGTATTCCAAACCCTGAGAAGAACAGATCAGCGCTTTATCCATAGAGTGGCTCCTCAAGGGTGAACATATCTCTTATTTTCATAAATTAATTCCGAAGCAGTTCCCTGCATTATATTAAAACTTCAACTTTATTCATCCTCAAACAAATTGTAAACTACTCGAAATAATAACGATGCGCACTTCTGAGCTTTATTTATTAACAATTTCTCCATTACAATCAAACTAGTCATCTGGAAGTGGTCTCCCAGCGAAGATACTGTGAAGTGAAGTGAACCTGTGTGACGACTTGTCAACCATCAGAAGTCTAGTTTTGTTTGGAATGAGATGAGTCATTAGTGACGAAATCGTTGTGATATTATTCATAGATCTTCAGTAGACGTTAAGTTGTCTTAAGGACTTAGAGTGTTTCTGTCACAATATGTAACAAAGAGGAACCAATATCACTGATTTACACCAATTCATGATATTTCTTGGTATTTTCCTACATATTCTCTTCCGTTGAACCCAAGCATTTTGATGTGTCAAAAATGTTAAATATTATCCATAATCATTAATCACTTTTACTCGTCAAGTCTTCCAGATAAATAACTTGTTTATGATAAAGAAGAGAAAACTTTAGTATGTCAATAAAACTTTTTCATGGAATTCTATACTGAATAAAATGGAAATTTCACCAAAATCGACAACTTTTCTTAAAAAATAAAAATTTAATTTTTTCTACACTGATCTAGTGTACAGGTAATTTCACAACATCGTACAAAGGAATGCAATTAGTTTCCAAATCAACCGATTGGGTAGGTTCAAATTGAGGAACTATTTTGACCTAGGAAAGACTTGGCAGGCAGTGTCAAAGATATACGATTCACAGATTCATTGCATTGTCAAGTAAGTAGGTACCATCTTGAACGCGTTAGAAATCATCCATCGGGTAGAGATGGATTTATGTATAGGCGGAAATGTCATGAATACTTTTGATAGTATTAATCTTGAATTTTTACTAAATTTAATTGCTATATTTATTTTGTAGATAATAAAACATCACGTATTTATAAAAGAACTTCCTTTAAAAATATTGTTTTCGCCACTCTCCGTGATCGGATTGATGTATTAGGTCCTTCCTTGTTTCCGGAGAGTAAATTAGTGCATTACTCCCTAAGTAGTCATGCGCAGTTTATATATGCTCTTTCAAAAATAAATTTATTTATTACTAGCTGACACGACAGACGTTGTCGTCCAAATTTCAATAAATTTGTTCGTGATCGTTTTGTGAATTTGTGAAAAGCAATTTTAAATTTGTAAACAAAGTAAAAATGAAAATAACGTTTTGCGTGATCATTGTATCTATTAACGACTGTGGCCATGGATATTCAATTTGAGGAGTATATTCAGAAGTACGCCAATGGGAAATTATGATTTTTACAGTTGGTCCTAATCTTCCGACTTTCCTTTGTAATTGTCACGAATTATTTTCCTGAAAACTTTTCCGGAACCATAACGAACAAAACAACAAAATAATTACGTATATTCATCGTTCGAATCGTGAGTTATGATCTTCAGTTCATACAAAAATCCCATAGTAAAAAGCACTTTCAATTTTTCCCGAATTTTCCAATTTTCTTTCCCTAAAATCCTTATTGACTATTTCGAACATTTTTTTAAAAAATTAGCCGAATCAGTGATGCGTTTACCAACGGACAGCATTTAATTTTTATTTATACAGATTTATTTCAACAGAAATGATGACAATAAAATAAAATACTCTCGTCAGTAAATTTGATAGAAATCGTTTTCATGCTTTGTGTGGTGCATGAGCTTCAGACCAACAGTAGGTAAAATGTTGAAATTTATCTCATAAATTTTTGGACGGTTTGACGGTTTGTTTACAACCTTAGTTTCTTCGTATGTCCTAATATAGTTTCAGAGCAGAATATTGGAGCTGAGGGAGATGCGGTCTCACAAAAGACGAATATTAGAAGCATTTCTCAACTTACAATCAGTTTTACAGCGTTACTGAAGTACATAAAACTACTTGAATCATAAGTTAGTATATATTACCCGATTGTCTTTTTTACTTCACTCTTGTCTTCATTTTAAAAAGTCCAAATTCTGCGCTCTTTGAAAACCCTGTGAACCTTCTTCTCCCTCTCTTTCTTTCTTTCTTTCTTTTCCTTTTTCCACATTTACCTCTTCATTTCCAGGCAAAATGTCATTCAAATAATGTTTGTATCTAACTAAGGACCCGACCTCCAAATTCTATACGTCTCTTTTGGGTTAATGTTTTTAGATATAAAAAATTATAAACTAACTATAATTTAGATATACAAATTATATAAACTATCAAATAATTTTTCATCATCATAGGTCAAATGAAATGAACTATAAACCATTATATTATTTAATTGTCATTATAATTCAACAACTAATGTGAACTTATCCTATAATGTAATTAATATTATTTGTCGTTCCTGATGAAAGTTTTGAAAATAAAATACTATATTAATCACCAAAGAACATTCAATAACGATTCAACTTCAATAAAGTCATTTCTGTCTGAAATATGTAGTTCTTTTAAATTAATATCTCTGAAGTTTTTCTACATTTATTTGAACATAAGAAATGTTGCGTGTCCCTATGGAAATGATCAAACAGGATAAGATGATTTATTTCCACCCGAACTTGAATAAAAATAATCAAACAATATTCTTTAATAGTGATTTTGATGGATGCACCTGTTTTTGTTGCCCCATTCTTTTGATCGCAGGTATTTCCATTGTGCAATGAGAGTCGCGTTAATTTCATTCAATTACAGTGTTGATATTAATATCGTATTTTTCTTTGCGTTTTTATTGCAATACAAACTCGACGCTTCTTATGAAGGCCATAAAACATTTCGTATCATTTCTAAAACTTGAATGCATAATTTTTTGTTCATTATGAATGCATAATTTGATATTGTCCGCTTTCGGGAAGACATTACGCATAAACCTTTCTTGTTTCTCCAGAGGAAAATGACAACATTATGTATCACAAAAATATCAAAATTCTCATACAAACATTTTATTTAAGAAGAAATTACATTATGTAGAGATGTAAAATGAACCTCATATTTCATGTATAGTAAAGTAAATTATCAGTATTATTAGAATTAAAATAAAAATTGTCTCCAAGATTTTCTAGGGACAAAACAACGACTTGGCACCGGAATATGGATTCAGGAGTTCTCATTTTTATGAATACATTTCATTTTGCGAAGTAATTTAAGAAAAGATGTTAATTGGAATCACTATTTCTAATTTTTAAAGTTTATTTTTTTGTATTTATATTTTTCCCATCATACTACGCTACTAGTCAAAAATAAGTTATTATAATTTATGAGTATACGATTGTATTCTGGAAAGGAACGGAATCGAAATCACAAATTTTAACAATGTACTGTTTGTTTAAAACTTTTATAATATGAATTGAATTTGAATTGTTGTAAGTTCGTAAACTTCCTTGCTGTAAATTACATCGCCACTCAATTAAATCTGTGTAAATGTGGATTCCTCAATTTGCAAGTATATATTATGGAACAACTCAACATCTCTCCTTTCCAATTCTCTTACCCAAGTCCAAGGGTTAGGTGGAACAGCAGGCCTCATGGCCTGAACCTCGCCAAAAGGCAGAAAATAAAATAAATAAATAACTCCAATCTTGTTCGTATTTTGGAACATTATTATGGAACAAGCTGTTCCTTCTAAAATACATCACATAAATGCATAATACTAATATTGTGGGTACTTAAATAAGGTAAGCTATTTGGTGAAACATTGTAGATGTCGAAAGTTAATTCTTACAGAAAGTTCCCCATCAATATCATTCATTTTAACTCTTTTAATGGTTTTCCTCCTATATCGTTTGTGCGAAGTATTCGCTCGCATTTTATAGTTCGAAATACAAGAGATTGGCGATAAGTAAGAAAATAAACATAGAGTGTCATAAATTCAAATTCAGTTGAACCTGTCCAGATAAAAACTGAATACACAAAATTTAAAAACAAACACGCGATCCAGATTAACACTCCGATATCCACTTACTAAAAAAATATAGTCTAAAATATTTTCAATCAGTTGGATATCAAAAGACAAAAATTGAATAATTTTACTTTTTTCATAGGATGCACGTGTGATTTCGTTTTTTTCTACTTCTGTTATCGAAGAAACTAAACCTAAAGTATAGAGGGGCAGATTTAAAACAATTATTTCCTATAAAAAATGAAAACCTTCAAATCTAGTTCATGTCAAGTAGTTGGTTTTTCGAAAAAGAATAACGCATTGAACACAAATATTTAATAGTCTCTTTAATATTTATTCCGAAACAAATCCCTAAGAAATTGGTAAAAAATACATTCCTTTGTATCAGTCAGAAGTAAAACAAAAAACTGATGCCAAAATAAAATCAGAGGCTGCATTATAAATGAAAACCACTTTGTAGTGTGTTTAAGAATCAAAGCAGCGGAGGATCTCGTGGCATTGGGAGGGTTAAATTACTCGTGTGCGCCCCAATCGAGTGAACTCTGCGGGTAGCAGACGTCGCGTGAAGCGTGTCACCCTCCAGGCGTATCGGATCCGGACATCCCATTGGGGGAAGCTGAGGGCGCACAACACGCGGGTTACAAGCCTTTGAATTCACGCAGAAAGTAGAAAGCAAATCGAATTGAAAATGCATTTTTCCGTTTGACAAAATAATCCAATTTTTAGTATGTTATTTGTAGTAATAAATACAATCATTCAAATCAAGTTGGGTGTGTGATTTTCTTAGTAATAAACAAAATTTGAGATTCAAAAGAACGTGTAGAAGAGTTACAAAGAAAATGAATAAAAAGTGGAGATGATCATCTTCGTGTACTTATGCGGAAGACGTTTACAAACGCTTAGCATATTAACATTAAATAATAAGCTTCACAGAGAAACAGAAAGAGGAAACAGCTTAATCAATGCCCTTTACAAAATTACACAAGCTAAAATTGTTCTATGCTCTAATGTATCAGCATGTTTTTTAACTTGAGCGGAGACAGACATCGAGGATGAAGTCTAAGGCTCGTATGAAACTCGAACTCTGTTTTGTTTTAGAAGATGTTCCAAGGAAACAAAACTGCAATTATTGCAAGGAGAATGGAGAATTAACTTCCTCCTCCACTTAATGTAGGGACCAAGAGCTATGTGGAGGAACAGGGGAAGTTTTTGCTCTTCCGCTGACTGACGTCGCTCTCCTCGGCTGTCGGACGCCGGCGTCCATCGGTGTCGGCGTCGGCTACGGCGCCGCGCCGCCGCTTCGCTCGTTTTCCGCTCCATCGACGCGGGGTGAGCGCGAGGATACGGTCGCAAACACCACCACTACCACCGCCCCCCGCCTTCGCCGCTGCCTCGACGAAGCTTACTCGATCGTCGCGCGTCTCACGGAAGCGAAAAGGCGTTCAATGTCTCTGGTAAACGGATCGCTAACCTCACAAAAATAGTAAAGCTGATAGTTCGATATCAGGGACCTTTGCAGTTCAGACTTTATTTCAGGTGTAAAAGCATTGTTTGTACAGAAGATCGTAATTAATATATGCATTGGTGTAGTGCCAAATTTTGCAGAGCGGGAACACTCAAGACGGAGCAGTCTGTATAGCTCAGTCAGCTTCATGTAATTTGAAATGTAAAATGTTCAGGATATGTTTTGCGTGAAGAAACATGGAAAGGCCATATTCCTAAAACATTACAACTCTAGTTTTCCCATAAAACGCAAGTTCATTAACAAAAACAATACAATAGATAGATCACCCAAGGGATAAGGATTCTTCAAAAAACAAACGCCGTTTATATTATCTTTCAAAACGCTATAACCAACCACCCGAACTCCATATTTATTTTCGTAAATATAAGACTATTCTTCGAAAAGTAGTCTATGCAGCTAAAGTAATGGAAAACGACAGGCATATACTAAAATCGAACAACCGGATGAAAGCCATGTGGAATATTGTTAAAAATTACACGTCAAATTCTGAAAACCGCGAAGAAAATGTTTCTTTACTAAACGAAGGCAAAATCGTAACAAATCCTCAGGACATCACAAATTTGTTTAATTCTCACTTCTCAGAAGTTGGTAAAATAACGAACTCAATATATCCAAATCAATGTCCTCCAATTATATCCACCCACGTACCCAATTCTATGTTCACTTCCGAAACTAACGCCAGTGAAGTCATGAGAATCATCAGCTCGTTAAATAACAAATTTTCAACACGCATAGATGATATACCCGAGTTTATTGTTAAATTTTCGTCCCATGCTATATTAAATCCACTCATAAATATTTTTAATAGTTCTTTATCGGAAGGGGTGTTTCCCAATATATTTAAGAGAGCTAAAGTGAAACCTTTACACAAGAAAGGAAACAAACTTAATATTGGAAATTACCGACCAATATCTCTACTACCCACTTTCTCAAAAATCCTAGAAAAATTGTTCTATAAGCGTCTTCTAGATTTTTCATCAAAAAATAACATTCTCTCTGACATTCAACACGGTTTGAGGAAATCCTTTTCCACTACAAGCGCCATATTTTCCTTCTTAAACGATGTTACCACATCTCTAGACCGTGGAGAAAATCCTCAGGGTGTTTTTCTTGACTTATCCAAAGCATTCGATGTCATCGATCACGGAATTCTCCTTACCAAATTGCATTCTTTAGGCATTCGTGGACTTCCACATCAATGGCTAACTTCTTATTTAAAAGATAGATATCAACAAGTAGAAATATCCTATACTAAAAATAAAATACTTGAGCGTTGTCTTTCAGAAACAAAGCCACTTACTTGCGGAGTACCCCAAGGATCAATTCTCGGCCCTATACTCTTTTTATTGTATGTGAACGACATGTCATCATCCACATCAGATTGCAAAATGGTTCTTTTTGCTGATGACACTAATTTACTATGTAAACACGCCAATGCTCAAAAAGTTTTGTCTAACCTTTCGACTTGGTTCCATGCAAATCGTCTCATTGTAAACACTGACAAAACAGTGTCTATGTCATTTCACAATAGTATCACAAAATCTTTACCCCAGGTTTCTCTTTCTTTAAACGGAACACAATTAAAAACTGTTACAAATACAAAATTCTTAGGTCTCCATATTCAAGACAACCTCAAATGGAATTGTCACATTGACAATCTTAATTCCCAATTAAGCAAATTGTGTTACGCATTCCGAATCTTAGTTAACGCAGTTAGTCCACGTATTTCCCGTTGCGTATATTTTGCAAACGTTAACTCCTATTTACGTTACGGCATTACCTTCTGGGGTAATTCCGGTCAGAGTATTCAAATTTTCAGAATTCAGAAGAGGATATTTCGGATAATTTGTAAATCTCACCCCCGAAACTCTTGTAAACCTTTATTCAAGGAATTAAATATCTTAACACTTCCCTGCATTTATATTTATGAAACGGTCTTGTCTGTTAAGACCGAATTACTGAAGTGCTACCCTTGCTTCATACGAAACAGTCTCATTCACGAACACAATACTCACAATAGTAATAATATTCATCGACCTAGAGTGTCTACAACGCTTTGCCAAAAAGGATCGCATCATTCGGGAATCGTTCTATATAATTCCCTGCCCAAGAATACAAAAGACATTATGAAATTGAATATCTTCAAATCCGCGGTTAAAAACTACCTCCTGCACCAGTGCTTCTACAATGTAAAAGAATTTATTGATTTTAATAAAAGTTAAATCCGTCTTGTACTTTATCACGCCATTGCTGTAGCACTTTTTAAATAACTTATAACAATTTCAAAAGCTATTTTCTTGCATGTTTGTGTTGCCGTATGGCTCATATTAATTTAGTTTTATGTGTACTCAACTTTGGCACGGTTGTGTACATTAATTCTTTAGCCCCATCCTGGCCCGGGGTTTTCTCCTTTTTTTGCTTCGGGTAGAGGCGGATTTCTTATACAGGTTCTCTAGGCTTTGTCTAGGGGCGTGTTTATTGAAACAATATATCGTGAATTTAGTGTTTTTCTAACTCTTATGATTTTTAAACACTATACTCAGAATAATCCTTAGTTCGATAATAACGTGTACATGTAAGTTAACAAAGATATTTGCGTTTAATTACAAACATATTGACATTATATATGTATTATAACTCGCAGCTAACTTTTTATCTTATTTAGGAACTTATTCAAAAAAAAATTTGAATCTGCCTCTGCCTTAGGGCCCTTGATCGGAATTGATGGGATGGTCCCTTGCTTGCTTGCGGAGAGTAAATTAGTTAGTTTATTGTCCTCCACGTGGTCATACGCAGTTTGTACTGTTTTTTGGCAATAAATTTATTATTATTATTATTATGAATTACTTTATTGATTCTGCGTTTTAAAACATTACCGGACATACTTTCCGTCTTAAAATTAACCTTCTCTGACGATAAATAATAAATTTTCTATCATTTAACAGGTTAGATCAAAATAGAAGTAAGGATCTCATTTGAAACATATATACATATTTTGTCAGTGTACCCTACACGTGGAGAAGATATGTGATAACGTTCGGTCGGGTGAAACTGGCGACGAGCCGGGAATCGAGCCCGGGATTCCCGGTTTGATCGCAGGGGTGTGAACCACTACTCCACCCGTTCGCCTTTCAGAACTGCACACCATTTCCGCCCAAACCTAAACCCCGGAAGACCTGAGACACATCCCCATACAGGAGATAAGTGAACCAGGCGACACGATGCTGTGTGCACTTTATTACCGGTCTTTGCACGTACCTACGTGTAAAGGTTCGTTAATTACATATTTCTTCCGTGTAACGAACGGGGTTAAGGTCTGTGTGGAAATGGTGAACATTTGTGGAAAGCGAACGGGTAGTGTAGTGGTTAACACCCCTGCGATCATCGCAGAAATCCCGGGTACGATTCCCGGCTCGTCGCAATTTTTATCTGACCGAAAGTTATCTCATTTGAAACGTATTACGATCTGTGATATATCATGTGGAATCTCGGGACATTGTTTCAAACGATTTATCGAATCGATAATACTTTGTTCCATTAAGATAGAATTTAAAAGTTCTTTTTTAGAGAATAGTATGAGTTAATTCATGAATTAGGTTCATCTCTTTGTCTCTTAGACCAAAATACCCCACTTGGCGAAGTAAACATCCAAAACAGGATATTACATTAATAAAAATAACCTAACACGTTACTTTACATTGAGGACATTTAAAAACAAAGCGTGTTTTGTTTACAACGAATAAACTAGCCTTCACATTTCAATTAAAACTAAACAAAATTTAAAAATATAGTACCGTAAATTGGATAATTTACAATATTTTCGAAATTGAGCATTGAACTGCATTTTTTTATTTTGGAAGAAAATAATATTTTTAACATAACGGATACTTCGAGACATTTCGTCTATATTTGATCATCTAAAGTTAGTTCTCTGATAAACGAACCTGTTTATGGCTCATACCCATCTAACACATCCTTTGTCAGAAGATCATCAAACTTTAATGCGTTCTTCATTTTTACACTAGCAATCGAATGTGATCAATTCCCGTCAATCTCCCAGGAACCTCCTTCATGTCTCACACACATCTACTATTGATTCTATGTATTACTATTCATCCTAACAGTTTAGTGGTTCTCATTTCAACGTAAACAAGTTCTGGAAGGAAGTCTAACTTGCAATCTTGTTCGATTAAATCTATTTACGAACTCATTGCACCAATATGTTCTGTTGACGACCTTTTAAATTCAATGAGAATGTCGTCAGAACTACACCACTAAAAATATATGAATACTCATAATTTTATTAATCTACCAATAATCCTAAACCAACAAATTAAAACAATTGATGAGTTTTAAATAATAAATTAACTATTCCACAATTAATTAAAATTATTTATGTAATTTTTTCCTCTCTGTCAGTGAATGTGTATGTTCGGAGAATACCTGGAAATATCCTATTTTACCACCTGTCACGTCTAGATATTTGATCAGGACAGTTTCCTGGAACATCCGCGACCTTCTATCGCAATTTACCTCATATTAAAACGTGTTAGATCTTATTTTCTTATAAATAATTTGTTAATTTCATTCAAATTGTATGACACTTCCCTAAGACTATCATAAGTTTATATACTCAATAAATTTTGCAGTGTTAAATTGACTTCCTGTTAAAAACATTTATAATTGTGGGCCAAAGTAGCTCACAACTAATTCAATTGGAGAGGCTTCTTCCCGAAAAACTGATCATAAACCAAAACTTCTCTCTGATCAATAGCCTTCCGATGAAAACAGAAGACATGTCAACTTAATAAAAATAACTAAAGATCATTTAGAAGTAGACAACATTGTTCTTGTATAATGGGATGGTAAAGTATGATTGTGTGATTCTTGCGTGGTAAAGTATGATTCTTGCATGATTGTGTTGCCGTTTGGCTCATATTAATTTAGTTTTATGTGTACTCAACTTTGGCACGGCTGTGTACATAAATTCTGTAGCCCCATCCTGGCCCGGGTTTTTCTCCGTTTTTCCTTCTGGTAGAGGCGGATTTATCATACAGGTTCTCTAGGCTGTCTAGGGGCGTGTTTATTGTAACAATAAATCGTGAATTTAGTGTTATTTCAATTCTTATGATTTTTAAACACTATACTCAGAATAATCTATAGTTCGATAATAACTTGTACATGTAAATTTACAAACATATTTGCGTTAAATTACAAACATATTGACATAATATATGTATTATTACTCGCAGCAAACTTTTTATCTTATCTAGGAATATTTGCTGAATTTTGTTTTGAATCCGCCTCTGCCTTAGGGCCCTTGATCGGAATTGATGGGATGGTCCCTTGCTTGCTTCCGGAGAGTAAATTAGTTGGGTTTTTTTCCTCCACGTGGTCATACGCAGTTTGTACTGTTTTTTGACAATAAATTTATTATTATTTATTATATCAAGGGGTAGTTCTCGAGATAAAAACGATGGTGTAATAGTGAAGTGAATGGAACGAACACGAAAAGCGTGAAGTGGCCCATATTGCCGGTTAGCAGGGTTTACCATTAACTTGGCCCACGTGGAGGTTTTATTAGTAATTATTTAAAGTTATTATTTAAATAAAAAAGTCAATATTTAAATGTACATACCACAACCCGTGTCTTCTATGATAAAATTATGATGAAAGCTATAATTTCATGATACAATGTAGAACTCTCCAGATTTTTATTCTCGTTTGATAATAAATAAGGTATAGTGGTCACTAGTGTAAAGGTGATAGTAAAGGGTTTTTATAGATTAATTTAATAGCCACTAAATCGCATAGAATTTTAAGTTTAATCTCAGTATGGCCTTTATTATTAAATAAAATACTTCCTCCAGCATTACAAACTCCATTGAATATAAAATTAATATCTATTGACTAGACTATTTGAAACATTAGCTAATAAATATGTTTTATAAATATGTATATTTAACAATTATTTTTATAAGGCTGTACTATACGTATCTTGAGGTGATGTATATCCAAACTTAAGGTAATTTAGGTATTAAACTGTCTCCGGTAATGAGACAATAACACAAGCTTTTATATTACTGAATAGCCAACTTTCCTAATGGTAAAATATCGAAATATTAAGAATAATGCATCAATCACTCCGTAACTATGTATAAAATTTTGAAAAAAAGACAAATCCAGAAAGATTTCTTTGCCAAATTTTATCTGGAGTTACGAGAATTGTTGATTCCAGCGAAGCTGATGAAGACACACATCTTCAAATAAATAACTGAAAAATATAATAATGCATTTTTCTTTGTGGATTTTACCACCAATAATAACTGAAAATGAATAGTTACTAAATACAAAGCAACATAATTAAAAACAAAGAATAATTACAAATACGCATTACAACTTCAAAAAAGATGACATCGTATCCTTTTGAAAGTAATTCGAAAGCGCCGAGAAGTCACTTGATCGGTCGCGTAACATCGTCTAAGCAGTCGAGTCTCCTCTTCCCTTTATCTACGCTTCGGCTAATTTTAGCGTAAGCGCCAGAGAAGGCACTCAGGGTGCCTAATCACTGCCTCAGAGCTCTCCTTTCGCGTTGATAGCTCCTGTGCTCTCATTAGTGTAAGAACCACTCCGCACCATAGGTGGGGTCTGAGGAGGAGAAGAAGATACGCGAGCGGCAAACAAAAAAGGATATCCTGTATACCCCCTTTATTTGACGTAGTTTTGTTTTCTATCCTTTGCAATATTTAATTGTTGCAAAAACTGTCAAACGCGTTATCACTAATATATGGCAAAATTTATTTCAAAGACACATTTACAGAGATTTTCAGATGATTTCATATAATGTTTTACTCAAATTTAAAGATGTTAAATTCAATTTTTTGATGTTCTTTTTTAAATATTGAAATCATTGCAAAACAACTCGAACTAAAAGTCACAGTTTTTGTTTATTATTGATTTCATTGACTCCTCCTCTGAGAACCATTAAAATTTAGGTCCTTTAAGCGTTATGCAATGAGCGACGAGAAAGGGGTCTGTCTAGATCTAATTAATGAGCTGTCTCACTATCGTTAACCCCGTCAAGAAATAAAGTTAGATAAATTGTATCTCATCCAATTTGAACTATACTACACAATATGTACTGCTATAAGACCAAAAATATTCTGTAAGACCTAATCTGAGCCATCGAATTTCCTTCTTTTTGTTTTAATTAGTTTAAAGTACACTTAAGTACTTTCGTACGTATATTGGCACGAATTGTATTTAACAAATACATCTAGCAATGAGTCTAATTCATTACAACATATTTCAATATTTATTTCATTTTATGCTGCCTAATTTGTCTCACACTATTTACAAGATAGATATATTTCGGGATTCTTCAGTCGTTTTCTTAAAAACATAGTTGTGTTTAAATTTATCGCAACCGGTTTACATTAAATGAAAGGTGAATAAATGATCACATTTCTCGACAGAAATTGATTAACGCAAACTATAAAAAGTGAGTTTTATTATTTCTCCTCGTTTGTTTTCACTTTGTATTTTGTTACATTTGAATTTCCAATCTAATGTATCTGTCTATTCTATTGCAATATACCGGTGTATCTGTGTAACATTAATCGTTATGCACTGTCCAGAGTACATCAGGTAAGAGAATAAAACACGACCGGAAAGTTGGAATTTTTGCCTAAATTAGAAATTCTGAGAGACACAAATTATGAGCAAATTGTTTCGATTGATAGCAACTCTGTACTCTCTTCAGCCATCTTCCCAATACAGGAGTTGCCCTATACTCTCCCTAGACATACACCACGCTCCATACCCATGGACTCGTCAGTAAGTTGATCATCACCACTCGAACTTAAGTCGGCATCACATGTTCTATTAAAAACGTTTTATCCACTCTTCTGTATACACATTGTTCTGCTCTTGCAGCCACTTTTAGGATGTGTCTGGTAAAAGTGTACATCAATTTATAAAGTACTCTTTTTCATGACTCAGACTCTTCGTTCATAGACACTTTTAAATGTATATACTCTAAGCGGGAACATATTACCGGATACCTGTTAACATGGTATGTTTATCCTATTCCATACAACAACACAGCTCTCTCACTTTGTTCTTTAACAAATTTTATATTTGATGTAACGAGAAAAAAGTTGTTCACACTTTCAAAGACATGACAGCTCGTAGTATTCACGTAAAGGTTCTTTTTGGCCCTTCAATTTCTTTGTTGTAAATCAATATGAAATTAATTTAGAAGTATAAATAACATATTTGTTTCGAACGATCATGTAATCGAGCAAACTCTATCCATTAGTTGAAGATAAAAAGTCATGAATTTCAAATTTTGAAAGGGTTTTGAACTATTTCTAAGTTTTCCGAAAAAGTATTCTAATGTGTGACAAACGATGGAGCTAGAACAAGAAGAGAAACTGAAGACTAAACAAAACGAAAATATCGATGTACCCAAGAAAAACTATTTTAAAACAGAGCTCGGAAATATGGTAGTTATTTCGAATTTTCCAGTTAAACGCCCATATGATATTTTATGTTGTTTGATGTGATTCTTCTTAAGAGAACCTACTCTGGTGAAATAAATATTTCGTTGATTAATGAATTAGGTATCGTGTTAAACAGAACCATTCGAACTTGTCCTCAAATGCGTTGAATATTTCCAGTGCAGTTGGTCCAACCTTGTGGTTCGTAATCAATACGCTGTTCGCGTGACGAATATTTCAATGGATATTTTTTCACCTTCACATCCGGCTCGCTGTGGGTATTTCCTGTCTCAAGTTGAAACGGCAAACTATGATACGTGCATAACATTTCGTGATGGGAAGAAAAAATATTAAATCAGTTCCGCCATTCCAGGAAATTTCCATCATTTGTTGAAATACCTTTTTACTGTGTCGTAATGAAATCCGGAATAAACTGCTTTGTATAAACGTCTCTTGTAAAATTAAATAAGCGAGACATTAATTTCTATGTATGATTAGAAATTCGTCTTCATGTAAAGATTTCGCACCAAAAAACACTCGAGCACTCCCCAGTAAATTATCCACTAATTATTTATTGAATCATGAATTAAATACACATAATAAATTAATAATTCACATTTGGAGTGAAAGATTACTTCGAATTAAAAACGATAATCAACAAATATTATAATACAAATTAACACAAAACAGGTAAGTTGACATGCGAGATAAAACAGGATTTTAAAAACATTTCTTGAAGTACAAACCCAAAATAAAGGATTAAAGAAAAGCAATAAATCTGCTACTACCCATCAAAAATCGTTACATCCTTGGTCGGAGAAGAATGAGGACTTTGTGGAAATTAATGGAACCACAACCAAAATGGATTTCACGATTTTCTGTATCCATTTCAAATTTCCATTTCCAACTCTAAGAAACATCGGAGTGGGATAAGAAATACTGAATGAGCTCATTGTAACGAATATGACATTACATTTCAAACAATGAAGAAAGAGTTATCTTGGAAAGTAAAAGGAATAAATTGATAAATCGTGAAACACTAATCTAGAAAACAAAGGGGAGGGTTAATCTTGATTTGATTTAATGTAATGTAAAGTGTATGTGAAGTAGTTTTCAGTGAAGTATACTAGAATAACCTCGAAAACCGCGATAATGAAAAAGTTAAAATATTTTTGGGTCATTATGTTCATCATAAAGTATTTCATACAGAGAAGAACTTATACTCATGTTGAGACAAAAAGTGTATCAGATTAAAAAGTTACCTGAAAAAGTCAGGGAAAAGCAGTTGCTGGTTTTTTAACAGTATTATGATTGAAGACAAGACTATGAGGTTTATTCATAAAAAAAGAGCATTAGCGTTTCTTATAAATCTTTTTTTGTAATTATGTACTTTTTATAAATCAAAGTATCCTAATTTTGATTGCAAGGAAAATGCTTACTACACTCAAATTTAAGTATATTAAGTGATTAATATTTTATAATCATTTGATCCGATTTTATATTTTAAGTTGTTGTTATTCCAATATTAAAATTTTAGGTTTTATATTTAAGTTAATAAGAAGCAGATTACATTAATTTCCTTTTTATTATGTTTTTTAAGGGAATGTTAATGGATATTGGTTGCAAAATAAAAAAAAACTAATAAACATCTTCCGAGTCATTACGCAGAGAATACATTCGTTTATTTCATACTCTGCTCGGCCAAAGTACTAAGCAAGGTTTTCAGTTCGAGTTTCCTTCCATACAAACTTCGTATTAGAACTATGAATTACTAGCAACCTCCTTCCCAATTCCCTAACCCAAGTCACGGTTACGTGGAAGAGCAGGCCTAAATGCCTGTACCTCAGCATAAAAGAAAGAAATTAAAAAATAAACATAAAAGGAAAGTCCAACTTAATTATTCTGATTTTTTCATCGCATTAAAGGTGATGGAAACAAATTTACTATTGCAATATTGTGGAAACGAGATAGCTTTATAAATGGAGAAAGTTAGGGTTGTGCGCACATTTTTGTGTGTTGGATTTTTCAGTTAAAGAAGAAAGGTTTTATCATATCATTTCATCAATCGGAAATACACAATGAATATCCTAAATATATTATATAAAATCTAAATTAATATTATCTCGTTTAAAAAGAATTTTACAATTTCAAAAAGTATAGATGAATATCAAATATTCAGTTTTCTGAAGAAGAAGAAGAAGAAGAAGAAGAAGAAAATATTGAACTAAACAATTTGAAATCTCGAAGTAAGAAATCCAGGGAGGATAACGGAAAGCTAGATTTAAAATCGACAGATAAAATGTTTTTCCTACATTGTAGTCAATCGCATTTCTTTAATTATTATACAAGTTAAATGTTTGAAAACATCAAGTTGGAATTGATGGTCTTACGCTTATTTAGATTTTATAGTAAACGTGTATTTTTAGTAATGAAGCGTGAGCATTAAAACGCATGCCAACGATAATTTTCTTACGGTTTTCGCGTAATTGCTAATAATTTTGGACGAACATATATTTCGTATGACATGACGTCTACAGAGAAGACTTGCAGTTTACGGATAAAACATTTGTTCTCTACCTAGTAAATGTCACGTAAGCTGAAAATTGACTGCTTTGCATCGTCAATTAATAAGCTTTAGGCTTTTGTATTAGAATTTTGAAATTTTTTATACTGTCTTTTGTTTTATTAGGAAAATAATCATATAATATTACACCATTTATCCTCAACAACGTCATTTCAAAGCCGTATGACACATCATAAGATATATTATTCCACAAACTAATTACACAGGTCCATAGCACACTCTTATATCTTTTCCATTCGATCATAATTTCATTTATTTTCTCCTGTCTGATTTACTTTTTGTTCAGTCATCTGTCCTCCTGAGTATAAAAAACTTATTGTATTTTGCTGCTATCATCTCAAAGTTTTGCAAATTAATCTTCCCCGCTTTCTTCCAATCCTTCATCTACTGTTCTCCTTCTTTTCTCTTCTTAGATCTCACTGTTCTCTCCTTAGATCTCACAATCCAACACAACATCTATGGAGTTTCATCGCATTTTCCACAACGCACATTTTCATCCTTTCCCCCCCCCCCGTTTCTTGAGATAAATTGCTAAATGTTATTGTGTCCTTTTTTATGTTTCCCAAGAAATTTAACCTGAAGAGAATGCCACAGTTCTTGGCAGTTATCACCCCGGTCGTCGCCAAGATTCCCAAGGTTGTGACGCAGCCAAGGGCAGAATCCGTGTTGAGATATTTGGAAGCAAGGTTCTTCGTCGATTAGACTTGAGAGATGGAAGCCATCGTCTCATCCTTTAAACCCTCTCTACCGTAGACAACCTGCCAGTCATATTCCTTACCACCTGAACCCGTCCCTTCATAAGATCCATCATTCTCTCCTCCCGAACTTCTCTTGGTTCTCTACCCTCTCAGCCTCCCCCAACGCTATTTTCGTGTTCAAGATAGGTTTCAGTCTGAAATATCTAATACATTTTCCGTCAAGAGCCATTTAATTATCTCGCTCAAAACAATTCTGGGCTTTTTCCCCCTACTGTTGGTTTATGCTCTCCTCGTGGTACACTTTCATCGTGATATTCCATTGTGGAAGATTATAACTTCTTCTTCTTCTTCGTCTCTCCCTTTTCCATTCAGCGTCGGGTTAGCCATTTCAGATATCCCTTCTTATCTGCAGCCTTGCGCTGAACCTCTTGCACCATTGTTCCTCTCCTTCTACATATCTCTTCAATGCTCTGATCCCATGTTCCTCTAGGTCTGCCCACTGCTATTTTCCCCTCTGACCTTGCATTCCATATTGCCTTGGTTTTTCTGTGGTTTTCCATTCTTGTCACGTGACCAAACCATTTTAAAGTGTTTTCTTCCATCGTCTGTACTAATGGAGCTTGCTTAAGCTCTTTTCTTATTTGTGTGTTTCTTATACAGTCCCTCTTGGTTTTTCCCGCTATTTTACGAAGAAATTTCATTTCTGCTGCCGTTAGTCTGCTTTCCATTTTCTTATTTATAGGTAAGCTTTCTGTAGCATAAGTTAATGATTTCTATAGACCGCGTTAAATATTTGTAGTTTTGTTTCTTTCCTATTCTGATGTTCAGTACGTTATTGTATACTTGGTAGAAAATTTTATTGGCCTTTTCAATTCTATTATTTTTTTCGGCATGTTGCCTGCCATCCTCTGAGATCACTGTACCTAGATATTCATATGTCGCTACTTGTTCTAATATCCTTCCTTCCTTCCTTCCCAGGATATATTGATTTCTTTTCTATGTGCATAACTTTACTTTTGTTGGTGTTAATCTTCATTCCTCTATCCTGTAATGCACTTCCCCATTCCTGTATTGCTACCTTCGTCTCCTCTTCATTACCAGTGATTAAAACTATATCATCTGCATATACCAAGGACTGTATCCAAACCGGTTGCATCCTCCAATTTCCAACTTTATATTTCTTAGTTCTCCTTTTTGTTTGTTTTATGATTTGGTTCATGAAAATTATAAATAGCAGTGGGCTTAAAGAATCTCCCTGTTTAATTCCCTTTTCCATTCTAAATTGGCCACTCTTCTGTCCATCTAATCTAACCTGTCCGTATACATCTTTATACATACANTTACATTTTAAAACTCTAATGAGTTTCTTTGGCACTGGCATCTTTTCTAAAGCTTTCCATAGTTTCTTTTTTGGAACTATGTCAAAGGCTGATTTGAGGTCTGCTATGTACATATCCTTTCATCTACTTAGAGCTTTATCTATGAGTGTTCTGGTTATGTGGATATGGTCTTGGGTCTGTCTAAATGGTCGGAATGCGGCTTGTTCTTCCTCATTTTCCTGTTCAACAAATCTTCTTAGTTTGTTTTCAATTATTCTGGAGAAGACTTTGCTCACACAGGAAGCCAGAGATATGACTCCGTAGTTTTCACGTCTTGTGCTACCTTTTTTATGGATGGGTATAATTATATTGTTTTCCCACTCTTTTAGTATTTCTTCTTTTTCCCATATATTTTTGAAAATAGCTACAAGCCAATCTGCAGCCTTATCACCACCATATTTAAGCATCTGTGGCGCGATGCTGTCAGGGCCTGCTGCCTTTCCTATGTTCAGTTTTAGTAGAGATTCATCAACATCCCTAAAGACTATTCCTTCCTTCCTCAGCTGAGATACCAGACGAAGTGTGTTCCACAACGACCTATTTTTCCCAACCAATACCGTTTCCTTACCACCTGCTGCCTTGTAGGAGGGGCAGGGATTCCCAATGGATAAGGGAAGTATACCCAGACAAAAATCCGCATTTAGCCGGGAAACGTTGAAGGTCGTAGCCCATCCGACATCATGACGTAGGGTTATTCACCCACTCATGGGTTGCATTAGATTCAGAGCCAAAAATTTAGCCTCGGAAATCAATCAACAACTGAAAGATTTCCGCGCATTATAAATGATATGAGAAGATTATAACGTTAGAATTAATCCTTAGCATTGCTCGGATAAACACGCTATACCATTTCAGCAAAGGCGATTTTAACGATAACGAGCTTTCTTTGCATTGTGTATGTGTACTTCATAATATGCATTAGAAATTCTCTGATCGAAGTTCGACGAACCATAAAAGGGTTAATACTGAGTATTTGAGCTAGTTTATGTAGTGTTGGTACCGTGGCAGAATTCAAATTACGCGCCAGATATGTAACAAATGCCGACGTGCATGCGTAATAATCAATGTTTCGGTTTTTATCATTTTTATTGCAAAAACAAGCTCTTGGACTCTGAAGTAGTGGATGAGCAAAGTCGGAGAGGTCAAAATACATCGATAAAATATAGTTTCATTATTCCGAGATCATATTGACAGGATTTACGCTTAGTCGAAATGTCGAAAATTTAGGAAATATTTTCATTGATTAATTGTTAAAAAACTAAGGGTGAGCAAAGTATTAAATTGTCTGAGCAAAATGGAGCAAATTCAGACCTTTCATTAAAGTCTAAAGTGTTGTTCGAATCGGTTGAGAATAACAAATCCCTTCCGGTAAATATCACGGAGCTTATAACAAACTTCCGATCCCAAAACACTGCCACCATCACCTTTTCGAGCTCAATTCTCGTGTGTTTTTCGTTTTGTTTTTGTTTCAATGGGGAACAAAAATGACGCCACTCCATTAAACGGAGCTTTGTGCCTGGAGTTTTATGCCAGATCCAGGTCTCATCACAATATTTTCAATTCGACGAAGGTTTTTGCCTTAAAAAGGCAAATCACAATGCGTATCTCACATTTGAAGTAATTGTCAATTTTCGCGCATATTTCATAGCCGCAAACTAAGCAATAAACGTCGTAGCGGATCGAGACTAGCATAACAGAAAGATGTCAAAGTCATTGTAGCGGGATAGGAGATCGTGGGGGAATCATACCAACGCGTCATACGAAAACATTCTTTACTTCTGAATGACCTATCGTGTATTATTAAAAATAATATTTGTAAAGTGAGATAATCCCTTGCCTTGTACTGTTCAAATGGAATTCACAATATTGCGTAACATTATTTTCGGTGAATTAGTCATGGACACCGTGATTGACAAAGCTATTCAAAAGTGTTTTGGGAACAATTTTATTAATCTTTTCAGATTTTGCGTCGTGAAGAAATCCAGATGGCGCATACCATTATCTAATTTTCCTCATCCGTGTCTAATACCTTTAATGCATTGTTCATTCATACAATACATTCGCTTTATTACAACACACGAATAAAGAGCGTTGATTTAGAAAAGAATTTTCTGAGATGGATTTGCAAAAGAATAATATGCAATTAAATTTAATTGATTTTAAACCTACAGTTTACCAAGAACAATTATATTTGTTTGATGCTTTTATTTTCCTTATTTCTAAATTATCCTAAATACAAGTATACTCTTTCTTAAAAACTTATGGGTATCCTTTTTTCACAACGCTCTTCTCAATTCATGTTCGTTTTCTCTTATCAAATTTTCCGATCTATTTTAATACTCTTTACCGTGATAGGTTTTTCCAATGAAATTTTTCCAAAACCTGGAGATTTAATATTTTATTTTGAAAACATTTGATAAATTTGATGAATCAATTTGGAGGTAAGGATTTGATTACAAAGAACCGCAAATCGCATGCACGTATAGAAAACTTAAGGTTCAGAATTCAAGCCCTTTTGATTTATTCCAATGAAATGAATATGTATTTCGAAATTTAATATTAATCTATTTCTTAATAGCGGACGAGATTCATCTCATACACAAAAGGTCGACTTTGTGTATCAATTTCTTAGAATATATTATTATCAGGACCGAGTGCAGTCTCAATTGATACGGATAATTGGAGTTCTACTGTATATCATAAAGCTCTTTGGAGTATTTTTTTCCTACCTGCACAGAATACTTAATGACTGCTATTTCGCATAGCTACACATGATGCATACTGAGAATTTTGCAAACGTACTGAATGCAATTCCTTATAGCATATCAGCGTGAACTTTAGAATCTCCTCCCTCAGCGGAATGTCGACGGTGAATTTGTCAATTAACCGCGATCCGTAAAACCAAGTTAATAGTCTGCTCGTAACTCCCTTGTCTGCACAGGCGCCTCCTTCCCGTTGGATAGTTAAAGTCCTTGCAGCATTGCCTGCGCCTTGACATGCTCTTCCGCCTATCCATCCCGCCTGATTGAGAAAGCACACGCTGGATTCGTTCCTGCCACCTTGTTGCTTCGCCAATCCACTCCCCAGCTCTGCTCTGCTCCTTCCGGTGGAAGCGTCGTTGCACTAAAGGCTACGACGTGACGGATCATGTGCAAAATGCTTCTGTCGGGATAACCGGCCCCCTCCGTCTCAATTACGAACAGAGCATAATGATTAAGTGGACGGGAATATTTCAGAGTAGATGATGTCCGTTAACTAAGGCTTCAAAGTCTTAGCGTCAACCGTCAGTTAATCTTCTTTTCTAAAGACGTTTTCAAGAATAAATTATCTGGGACATGCAGAACATTTCTCACTCATCGCCTTTTGATTTGTTGTATATTTCATATATTATTTTATTTTTGTCTTCACAGCAATCAAAAGAGTGAATCTTCTGTTTGCACAACTTGATTATTTCATTCTTTTTTATATTTACACCACGAGTTATATGTAGATATGTGTTTAGGAATTGTGAGCTGATTTTCGTGATATCTTGGTGAAGCACGGTATTCGAATTCAGTGTTGAGGAGAGAGAGCCTAAAACACACGAACTCAGTTCTACTTTATAAAAAAATTAATCCGACCTATTTAACCTATTCCTCATCAATTTGGTCCATTGCCTTCGAGCGTGAAATTACTTCAAGCATTTCAAAACGAAACTCTACGTCGAATAACCGGAGCTTTATGGTTTGCGTGCAATGGCACTATTCATCGAGACTTAGGTATCCAACCATTCTCCATCTTCATCACTTCTCTCAACCCAAAATTCTTCAAAAAATTTTCCCCTGCTCCAAATATTTCCACTATTCCGCTAGGATGTACCTCATCTTCTACACCCAGGATTAAGAAAACCTACCCAAAAGATCATATAAAATATCATGCCTTCAATTCTTCCACTCTTCACGTCTCCAGCTTCATGTAATACCATTAAACTCAAATTGAGTTATCTTTTGTGCGAATACCAGTAACCTTGTATCAAGTTTACATAGGTGCCTTATTGGCTAACCTGTAATTATTATATCATATTGTATTTATATTATCAATAGTCTGTAACCACACATGTAAAGCCTTCGGGTTGATCTGTGAAATAATAAAAAAAAAGTGTTGAGATGGGAAAGGTTATGTAGAAACAGCACAGATTCAGATATATAATAGGAATATTTGTGGTGTATCACAATCCTAATTGTACTGCCAAAAAGTAACATTCAAAAGAGCTACTATTAGCCTCGGACATCCTCGAGGTAAAATGGTCCTTTCAAAAAATGGAACCACTCGTGCGTTGCCATGCTACTAATTGAACCGACAAATCTTATTTCACTAGGCTGCAGTTTGCGAAATTACCTAGTTATATCCTTTATTTTAAAAAAATGGCGAGGGAATAGGACTCAAACTCGAAACCTCCTGCTCTGACTGCAGGTAGTACATTTCCAGAAATAGGTTCTCGGATGTGAATAGTCCCGGAATGTGTTTATTTTATTGCTGATACCACGTATCTATTCTCAAGAATTCTTCGACACAAAATGACTAGCGACAATTTAAAGCATTCCAAAGAATCAAGGATCAAGAATGCTTTCTATTTCTTTTCTAGTTAAAGATGTACAATGGAATTTAAAAAATAAAAATTAAATGGAGTTATACAATATGCGAAATCATGAAATTTGTTTATGTATTCCGAGCATATTTCAGGATATCCAAACTATGATCGTTGTTCGTGCTGAATATGTTACATCCATTTGTTTTTGTTTATAAATCCTGCACACATCTCTCTCCCGTCACGCGTGTGTTAATTGCTCTTCATTCACCGAGAATTCTTACCCAATTTCACTGTAGCTGTTGTGAAAATATTTTTGCCCAATCTTTGCCCAAAGGACCGAAATCATGCACAACCCACGCTTGATGAGCAGCTCGGGGTCAACCCAGATGAATATTCAATGGTGGAAAGGGTCTACAATAGAAATCGATTACTCCAGTGTTTCCAGCTGTACGAGGCGGGTCCCGCCGTGTGCAGGGCACTCCTCTTCGTGACGTAATGTTCGCGGCGCTACATGAGCACCTCTTCTGCGGCGGAGCGGTGACCGCTGAGCGGCCTTGCCTCACGACCTTCCTTGGTGCGACGCGTACTTCTGCTATAAAACCCCTGGAGACACTTCATCAGCAGATGGTCGCATAATCCACTTAAGTGAGAGCGGATACGTTCGATTATGGAGGTTCTTCTAGATATCGGTTGATGTGTCCATCGTGCTTCTCAAAATTAAAAAGGATCAAATGATATTCATCCACCCAGAGATAATTCAGAAACTTCTCTACTCGCATCGAACTAATATGATTTCGTTGCATATTAACTAAAGAAGAGAATGACTCTTAACACAAACATATACTACAACGATTTCTCTAGTAATACAAAATAACAGAGATTTTCTTAAGAATTTTCTTTCTTGTTTGTTTGTGTGGTAAGCAATTGGCCATTCGGCATGTAAGATTTTTTTAAATTTACTGCATAAACGAATCCTGAATATCGTGGATAGTAATTATTCATTTGATACATTATTCAAGGAATGAATTATTATACAATGCTCGTAATGGTATTGTCAATAAAAAAGTATGCCCCTGGTTGACCCCGAGAGAGATCATTAATAACTTTGTACGATATTTAAAAAATCTTTGTTGAGTTGAGCCTATCGTCTTGTGTACCATATTTCTTCTAATTGTGAATTTTACATAAGAAAATCTGAATAGCAGTAATTTTTAATTATGGTAATTAAAATATTGCTCCACTACGGAAATCTGATAACTGAAACACATAATTTGAAAAATTCGAGAGTTTATTGAATTTTAAAGGTGAAACCCGGACTAAATTAACTGATTGTATTTATAGCTAATTGATGCGTGGTATGCATTTATACATCAGTTAAAGCCTGAAATACGAATAGGTTTTTGAACATTGTTTTCTTTTAAGCAATTTACTTGTTGGAATATTTTTATTAATTTCAGAGAAAAGGTAATTTATCTTACCATGTTCCCAGGTTCTGTAAAAACAAAATAAATTAATCACCAATTGTGACCGTAGAAGATACAAACTTTTCTCCGCAGGAGGAACTCGAAAGTTAGAGAGTTATAGAAATAAATTATGCTTCTGATATGAAGACGCCTTAATTTATGTGTCTTGTAAGAAAGGAAAACAGAATAGATGAGCAATGGCATCATTATTAACAAACTTCGCACTCTCCGCAATGGTCATTAAAACTCATTTTCTCTTATTTCATGAATTGTGAATTTTGACTCGTATAATGGCAATTATTTTTAAATTCTGACCACTTTTTAGAATATGGATTGGCTATGTCCTTTCCCAACTATACTAAGTAAAAAGTTTTAAAGTCCTAGTTTGTGAAGAATTAAAAAAAAACAATTTTGAATCCGGGGAATATTTAATCCAAAAGGTACAAATTTCAAAAATATTATAACTAATATTCAATTTCAAAAATTATTGCTTAAATACATAAAAATTATAACACAGTATCAAAACATACTTTGTAAAATAATATTTTAATTCAATATTTGAAATTATTATGTTATGCAATAAAATTAATACAAACACCACTTATTAGTCTATGTATTGTACTTTTCAGTCGGATCCAAAATATATTTAACGTTTTTCGGTTTTCAAAGAGCTTCTACACCGGTTCCATATGTTGATTTGTTCTAGTAAAATCGTCTCTTCGGTTACATATGTTGATTTGCTGTAAGTCCTCGATTATGTACATGCCTTCAAATGATAGAGCACGAATATACGAAATTTCAAAATTTATAGCTCCTAACACACCCCATTGTAATTATTTGAGGAAGAAGGTCTACGCAGAAAATTGGTTAGGAATAGCAGTCCACAGAAGCTAGAAAGCATGATAGGATCAGTGTGGACGCATTCCGTCACGGTCTCGGGCGCAGACAAACGTCACATGGCAGGTGGGTACCTTGTGGGTCTCCACACGGCGTGTCACATGTGCCTGTCTCCCTTTAGCTACGCTACGCCTTCGCCTCGTCCTAGTCCCTTCGTGTGTCGATGTATACACGCACGCTTTTATCTGCTGCATAAATGCAATCATATGCTTCGTCCGCATTGTTAACAAATACTTATGCCCTGGAAAATTTCCCGTTTAAAAAGTGATTAATTATCATAGATCGTGATCCTCTCAGCTCACAAAAATATGCACATGCATGGCATTGCAATTGTTAGAGTAAATCACTCTGTTTACTCATGCTTAAGTCATATGATGATAATATAGAATTTGGGGAATTTTCAATATAGTGATGTATATCTAAATATTTACAACTTTTCCTGGCTGACACGGGGATAGGAACTCGCCTCCTTGTCAAATCTTGTAATTTTTTAGTAAAAATATTATTACGAAAGCTAAGCATAACAGGTCTTCCCCCAGTCTTATTTCTTCTGTAATGGTTATCGTACAATCTACTGAGTCCTGGAAACGTACTGTAAACTAATATAGATAAAGTCTTGTATACGAGTTACTGCTGTACGTATGGAGTAGTAACCTTGAGAAACAAGGGAACATAACATCAATTCTTGAGAGGAGGTGGGGCACTGATCGAATACGACGACTGCAGTGCGTCTGCACGTTGAACGGCCCACGTGCGCCTTCAGTTATTCTGCGAATAATCATTGCAAAAGCTCATTAAGTGGCAGGGACAGAAGGGAGATTATCCCCTCGCACGCACTCATGTGCGCACTGGCATGTAGTGTACTTTTACGGTATGACTCATTACTCCAATGACGCGTTCATTACGGGAGAAATACTCACAAGAATTTTTAATGAATAACCGACGATAATCACGACTAAAATTTTAATACATCAAAGGGAGGATACATTCTCTCTCAACTTATTGTGACTAAGCCCATTTTAATTATTTTAGATTTTAACATACTCGTACTTTTTGTCGTTAAAATGTTTTCAATCAAAACAAAATCTCGTGTGTCCCCAACTCCAATATCTGAATACTAATTATGGAGTACATTTTCATGGATAGAGAACATGAGAGACATTGATTTTGAATACGCGTCTCATACACGTCTCTTCGATTGCAAAATAACTGATGTGGATGTGAATCATTATTAGTTAATTTAATTGTGGCAAATGGGTATTCAAATAATTCAAATTTTCTAAAATCTCGAAAAAGGCGCGATGAAGAAGAACAAAGCACTTGTGAAACAAATCATTTGACAATTCCGCCATATTATTGTGGCAAATTTATTTTGTGTCATTTTCGACACCACTTTATTGAATTTAGTTTAATTAACAATGCCTTCTTTAATGCTATTCTTAGGACAAATAATCAGAACTATTTTTAAATTCATTTACATTGAAATTTATACGCAGCTTGAACTTCATTCGATAATTTTGTAAATGATTGAAATACGTCTTCTGCATGTCACCAGGAGCACTTCGTCCCATGAAATGAGTGAGTGAGGAGTTCTTCTGTGAATGTTTATGAATTATATATTAAAATGTTTGTAAGCAAACAAACAATTAGGAACCAATTTTTGGTTTCTTGATTATTTATTTCATTATAATGGAATAAAAGTTACGAGCATTACATTACCCCCATAAAGTGGGTATATTGAATTCTTAAGCGAATAGAAATGCACAGACTCAACGTTCCAAATTGCTAAAAAAATTGCTTTATATTTTATTTTGTTATAATAATAATAATAATAATAAACTTTATTGTAAAAAAATCAGTTACAAACTGCTTATAACCACGTGGAGGACAATAAACTAATTTGCTCTCCGGAAGCAAGCAAGGGACCATCCCCACAATTCCGAACAAGGGCCCTGTGTCAGAGGCGGATTTAACATTTCAACACACTCCTAACGATAAAAAAATACTTCGACACGCGTAATAGTATTAACAAATACCAACAATTATTGATAATTCGTCACTATTAAGTAACAATAAATTAGCTAATAATTATATCAATTGATGCCGTCTCTAGGCAAGAGCCTAGCGAGTCTCTATAAAAAAAATTCCGCCTCTACACGAAGGAAAACCGGAGAAAAACCCGGGCCAGGTTGAGGCTACAGAATTAATGTACACAACCGTGCCAAAGTCGAGTACATACGCAACTAAATTTATATGAATAATAAGACATAATAGTAGCATGCAGGAAAATAGTTGTGAGATATTTTGAAAGTACTACAACAATGGCGTGATAAAGTACAAGACGGCTTCAATTTTTATTAAAATCAATAAATTGTTTTAAAGTGTAGAAGCACTGGTGCAGAAGGTATCTTTAACCGAAGATTTGAAGAGATTCAATTTAATAATATATTTTATATTTTTGGGTAGGGAATTATATAGAACGATTCCCGAATGATACGGCCCTTTTTGGCAAAGGGCGGTTGACACTCTAGGATGATGAATATTATTCCTATTGCGAGTATGGTGTTCATCAACAAAACTGTTTTGTATGAAACAAGGGTGGTGCTTCAGTAATTCGGTCTTAACAAACACGACAGTTTCATAAATATAAATGCAGGGAAGTATTAAAATATTTAATTCCTTGAATTAAGGTTTATTCGGGGGTGAGATTTACAAATTATCCGAACAATCCTCTTTTGAATTCTGAAAGTTTGGATGCTCTGCCCAGAATTGCCCCAGAAGACGAGGGAATATCGCAAATGGGAGTAAACATTTGCAAAATATACGCAACTGGAAATATGTGGACTAACAAAATTCACTAAGATTCGGAGTGCGCAACACAATTTACTTCATTTGGAATTAAATAGTCAACGTGACAATTCCGTTTGAATATGAAGACCTAAAAACTTTGTATTAGAAACAGTTTTTAATTGTGTTCCGTTTAATGAAAGAGAAAGCTGAGGTAAATATTTTGTGACACTATTGTGAAATGACATAGACAGTGTTTTGTCAGTGTTTACAATGAGGCGATTTGCATAGAACCAAGTTGACAGGTTAGACAAAATTTTTTGAGCATTAGCGTGTTTACATAGTAAATTAGTGTCATCGGCGAAGAGAACCATTTTGAAATCTGATGTGGAAGACATTTTCACGTACAACAAAAAGAGTATAGGACCGAGAATTGAACCTTGGGGAATTCCGCGAGTAAGTGGCTTTTTTTCTGAAAGACAATGTTGAAGTACTTTATTTTTAGTATATAATATTTAAACCAGTTGGTATCTATCTATTAAATAGGAAGTCGGCCACTGATGCACAAGTCCACGAACGTCAAAAGATTGTAATTTTGAAAAGATAATTTCGTGATCTTTGAAATCGAACACTTTAGATAAATCAAGAAAAACACCCTGAGGATTTTCTCCATGGTCAAGAGAAGTGGTAACATCATTTAAGAAAGAAAATATGGCGCTGGTGGTGGAAAAAGATTTCCGAGATCCGTGTTGATCGTCAGAGAGAATGTTATTTGTTGATAGAAAATCTAGAAGACGCTTATAGTACAATCTTTCAAGAATTTTTGAGAAAGTGGTTAGTAGAGAAATTGGTCGATAATTACTAACATTGTGTTTGTTTCCTTTTTAGTATAAAGGTTTCACTTTAGCTCTCTTAAATATTTTAGGAAACACCCCATCCAATAAAGAACTATTACAAATATTTATGAGTGGATTTAATATAACGTGGGACGAAAATTTAATAATAAATTCGGGTATATCATCTATGCCTGTTGGAATTTGTTTTTTAATGAACTGATGATTTTCGATTTTACTGACGTTAGTTTCGGAAGTGAACATAGAATGGGGCATGTTGGTGGATATATTCGGAGGACATTGGTTTTGAGATATCAAATTAGTTATTACCTACTTCTGAGAAATAAGAATTACACAAATTTGCGATGTCAAGTTGATTTGATACGATTCTTCCATCGTTTAGAGTTAAGATTTAATTTACAGTAAAAATAAATTTCAATTGATTTATTAACTTTATTCGTTTCCCATAATAATGTGACTTCTGAACATGTCGTTGAAAGTGCCTATTTAAACAAATATTGTTCTATCTAATATAATTCCAATATAATAAAATTCTTTGAATTTCAACATTACATTGAAGTTCTTATCTTAAATTATCATCAGTTGTTTTCTCCACAATGCCATGTGGAGTGTTATTGAGTCATCACACTACCAAGCCCCTTTAACACTCTAATATATGTACAAGAATTACGAGGAGAAAGTATACATAATCCGACAGTGAAAACAAAATGGAACTTTGATTCATCGCAAAATGACCCGGAGCGTTGTTACTGATAGATGATATCGCATCAATAGCTTTGAATAATGGCCTCTCAAATTCGTATACGGATCTCTCTAAGCATCATAAATAATACAATCAGGAGCATTTTTGTATTTACCACAACAACGAGAGATTATCACATTTATCGTGGGTATCCTGTTATCCTTTCGTGATCCATGTATTATGCAAGCTTTCAAGAAATAAACATATCCCTCTTCGGAGAGAGAGAGAGAGAGAGAGAGAGCAATTACGGTTGATTACCATTACTGAAAACGGATGTAGAAGAATGATGAAATGAGATTGAACATTTCTATCTAATATAATTTTTGGGTTCTGAAGAATCAATGCCACAATAAAGAAAGAAAAAAGAATAATAAGAGAGAGGTAAAGTATCAATATTAATGAAAACCCTGAAATGGCAACGTTAATTAAAAAGTTAGATGCACTAAAATAAAGTAAAATAAAAAGCAAACAATTCTAAATGAGAATGGCTTACTTGTATCTTAATTTTGAGATTTCTCCGCAAAAATTTAGCAAAAAATTATTTTGTACAAAAATGTTTGGTCTTTCTTTTCCCTCACAATAATTGATTCGAAGAAATTTAACATTTTGAAAATTTCTCAGACAGACAATTATCGAGGGATGAGCTATAAAAAAACTATTGTAGCCTATTCGTCTCACCAGTTTCAAATGGAGGATGAAATGTAGCAACGCCCTCTGAAAAATATATCGAGGTGGCGTTGCTTGTAGCATGGGAAATGCGGTGCCCTTCCTTCCTCAGCTGTGAACAACAGAAAAGTATTTTCCGTAATAAAGAAACGACAGCTTAAATTTTATTTTCACTTTAGGTCTTAAAAAGTGTAAAAGAATTCAGTTTTTTCATCGTGTGGTTTTCACAAGCTTTGTCAGTATAGGATCAAATATAATGCATTTTAATTCTAAAAGAATGATATGGTTATTGTAGATTGTCAAACGCAGTACTAAGAGTGGAATAAAAGATAGTGACGGTGAGATCGAATTGGAGTACGTATCTGACAATTGTGAGACAGTAGTGAACTTCGCTCTTTCGACAGAGCCTCGGTTCCGTGCGGAAGCGCTCGCAGCGTGCAGGTGCACGGGGATGGCCATTCTGCGCTCCAGGCAGCGCGCCAGACGCACACTGCTATCAGTGAAGCAGAAAGGAAAGCAAACTGTGCGTCTTAGCACGCCACTCGGGCAGACACAATAAACACACCGGCCTGCCCACCCACTCACTACAGCCACACACTGCTTCGAATTAGTCGTGATTTTTTCTCTCGCAAACATGGAGTTTTCTTGATGCATATCATATCAGGACGATCTAAACCGAGGTATAACAATAATATCAACAGAGTATAAATAATGAATTGCTTTGATGCGTGATTTTCTGGCTTAATGTGTGTAGCTCATGAGAAAAAAATATTTTTTTGGCTCGCAGTATTGCCAATAAAGAAGGGTTTTTCCCCCTTGGAGTCTTTCCCCTCGCTGAGGTCATTACAACCCTTAATAAAGAAGGGGTAAACTAATATTTTCATATTGTCTACAAGAATTCACCCAACTTTTTATGAATGAAAATGTAAGAAAATTAACAATGTTTTCGATGTAATATCTTTAGATGTCTTTTTGTGTATTTTAACGTAAAAGACCAATAACACACGTGAGAGAGAGACTTTTTATAGGAAAACATTTACCTATTAAATTTCCAAACAAAAATTTAATAATTCTTAATTTATAAGAGAAAGAATTCGTTTTAGGATGATTGTCACATCATCGGGTTGTTAATTTGTCTTGGTCTTTGAAACAAGTCACTCCGCATAATTGAAACGGAACATTCGAACTCTAAGCAAGAAAAGATTAATTTTAAATGTAATATTTATTTCGATCATGCACTTGTCATAAACACAAAAAAGCCACTCCTATTGACTCTAAAACTTGTTTAATAATTAGCATAAAAATACTGAGGAAAGGGAAGGCGAATATATGTATACTGTATCGAGCTAATAAGAATTTTCATCTTATAATATTCCGAAACTAATGGAACTGTTCGTGGAAGAAAGGGATGTTACAAGGAACCCATGGAGAAAACGTATCGCGGCGAGGGAATTAAAGAAAGGCTGTGTTAATTGAAGGTAGTTAATATTGCAAAAACATTAGTGCGTAAAATATTCAACGAACACGTATTTCTTCACTGTATTTTTCTTTATTGAACTAATCAATCTTCGATTTTAACGCCAACCTCGGGAATGGAAATAAAATGACAGGAACATCCACGCTCCATTTATTGATTTAGTGGACTGGCGCCAAGAAAACATACTTCCGAAATTTCCCGTTTAGAAAGCAGACATGAAGTTAGAAAAATCTCATACAGATAAACTAACTCGATAACGCCGGGTTTTTCTCCGTTTTTCCTTCCGGTAGAGGCGGATTTATTATACAGGTTCTCAAGACTTTGTTTAGGGGCGTGTTTATTGTAACAACAAATCGTGAATTTAGTGTCATTTCAATTCTTATGATTTGTAAACACTATACTCAGAATAATCTATAGTTCGATAATAACTTGTACATGTAATTTTTTGCGTAAAATTACAAACATATTGACATTTTATTAGTTTTATAACTCGCAGCTAACTTTTTATCTCATCTTGGAACTTATGCAAAAAAAATTTGAATCAGCCTCTGCCTTAGGGCCTTTGATCGGAATTGATGGGATGGTGCCTTGCTTGCTTCCGGAGAGTAAATTAGTTTATTGTCCTCCACGTGGTCATACGCGGTTTGTACTGTTTTTGACAATAAATTTATTATTTATGATTTCGTCATAAAACATGTGAACGAAGTAATCTAAAAAACAGCCTTCACTTCTTCGTTGAGTAAAAATTTCCTTTCCGTGATAAATCTAAATAAAGTGAATTTTGATACTAAATTAATTTGAATATATATAGTCGTCACGGAAACTATTTCTCTCTATATTGAAATATCCAACAGTTTTCGAGATATATTTATGACGTGCGAGAGAGAAATAGTTTCCGTGAGGACTATTTGAAAACCTTGTTATAAACTATAGAATCGGAAGGTCTAATGGAGGACACTTCTTTACAATTAAACATTTTGTTCCTACTCTATGCCAATATTTCGCGTTCGTATTTCGGTTTTAAGTCGATCTCATGTGCATTTTATTGGGCATATGTTGAAAAAGATTCTTCCATAGCTGTCTACGTCAGAAAAGAAGTTTTACCAAATATATTATAACACTTATTTACTTTATTCTTTTTACGCAAAACGTTTTAATACTATAGCATTTCATAAATTCCATTCATAATCATTACTCCAAAATAATTTGAATATCGCCTTATCAAGTTAATCAGATACCAAATGATATGATTATTTTTCATTAACAGAAAATATCTTATGAATAACATAACATTTCATAAGTCCTATTCATAACCATTACTCTAAAATAATTTCTGTATCATGATACATTTAATCAGATATAGAAAATAATTGATTTTTTTTGTTTAACACAAATGGAGGTTCTTTGAAGATTAAAATGAACATTGGTAGAAAAAAATTGACGACTGAGCTAGGCAAGATTACTTTTCAGATACATACTGATTCTCATACATATTTTCCATGGTAATGCGGGTCGGGAGTGAGTTCGAGTCTATTACGTGCGAATTCCCGGTCATTCAGTCACTTTTCATAGTTCCAGAAATTAATTCCACCTTAATACCTTGATGGGCTTCACAACTTCGTCACACGATGTTCGCATTCTTTTCCTCTTCCTTATCCTAAAGACACATACAGCAGCAGATAAAATCTCAGCTCCGCTGATAACACATGGCCACTGACCGTGAACTCATCATGGCTTCAACTACCATCATCATCTTCCAGAGGTTTGAGTTTCCTGCCGCACATTATTCACACAACGCGCTATCCCGGGACTAAGTGAAAAAAGCTACCGCCTTCTTAAAAACTCTCCTTCCAAACTTCCAACAAATTCGCTCCTTCCAACCTCTCACTAATGCTCCCCTTTGCCGACCACCGACCTCTATTTATCTCTCTCAGCAAGCCCGTATAGACTCGTTGAGCAAGCTGTTGTAGACTCGCTGATCAAGCCATTGTAGACTCTCTGAACAAGCTATTATATATTCACTGAGCAAACGCAATTTATTTTTAAATAAAATATACCCTACAGCTTGCCATATCGCCAATTCCAGTTGATTAAATTAGTTTTTACAAGTTTACTGGTTCAGTACACGCTTATCTTTGAGCACTGGAACTACAACTCACAGTTCCTGCGATAATTAAACTATATCCATACATGTATATTTACTCACTACATTCAGTCATATATACAAGCATTGTATCCACAACTTTACACTACATAAGCATATAGATGGAATTAATTTCATATTTAAGTCCTTTGGCACACATCATTATTTCTTTCTGGACAGATCCAAAGAAAGATAAAGTTACTAGTTTTTTTATAACAAATAAGGACAAAGATATAAAAATTATTTTGAAAAAATATATACATTAAACAGAATTTCCTGAGTAACTATTCCTTTTATATGAATAAATATGATATTCTATAATAACACAATGTATCTATATTGAAAACTAGTACAATATTTGTATGCTTTAACATTTTTCTGATTTTAGGACATGGAAATATAAAATTTTAAAGAGTTTTCGGGTCGTTTTGACTATAAATAAATAAACTTTATTGTCCAAAAAAGCAGTTGCAAACTATGACCACGTGGGGAGCAGTAAACTAAGTTACAATACAATACTACATTCGACTCAACGACGCCATTCCTCATGCAAGTGATCCATGTGGCGTGAAATGCACGTGGGACTAGAGGTAATGGTACCCGAGACTACCCTCTAGGGAACCCGCTCCATCCCTAATATATTACCGATCTCACGAGGATCAAAGGCGGTTTTTAATCAGATATATTAAAAGGTCCTGAAACACATGGATCCGAAAACAAAATTGCTCGTGCTTAAATTTTTACAAAATCTAGTTCCGGACTCATGGATTCTACACTCCTTTTCGAACCTAGAGCTCAACAATGAAAGGATGTTAGACATGTAACGTAAGTAACAGACTTTCTTATAACTGAACAATAAGTATCCAACTCTGCATCAAACAATAACAAAATATCCGTTCTGGCGGATTTTCAGCCTATCAGCTAAAGCAATATTCCATTGGTTACCGATATGGGCAGTTCACAAGACCATGCCTAGTTTACTTATGATGAACGGAATTTACGCAGATTTACGCAACGGAAATATCCGTTCTATTCCGCTATATGTAGTGGCGTCCGAAGAAAACACCTGATCTACATATTTGTGAGTCGTCAGTCAGTTCGCCAGTTTTATTGAGACAGCAATTGAGATTGTTCTTCCTTGAACTCCGAAGAACAGTTGAACAGATCATTAACAAAAAGCGGATGTAGCTGCGAAGTCGAGTAGAGCACTTGTCAGATTCTCTAGTCTTTACGAAAAGGTTCCGAACCTCATGAGTGGTGAGTGAGACGCAAGAAATGATTTAGATGAATGAAGAGAAAGCAGTAACGAGTGGAGAAGGATTCGATGACATCTCAAAAGTGGATTCAAAAATCAAGGTTACAAGGAATAGAATGGTAATAAACGCATACGTGGACGTGACTAGATAAATCAGAGATTTTGATGCATTACCTAGAAATAAATAGTTTACATGCATGAACATGGAGAGACTAAGCATATTACAATAGCAGATATTTTAAAGCGGCATTATACTATCGCGACTTTTCTACATCGATTTTAATCAAGATCTTTATAAACAGATTCTTATATATCATTTCTCCGTGGCATTAATTATTGTTTCGTGAGGCAATTTCCTCACTCGCTGATGTGTAGAGGAAAGAAAACGTTCATACATTTACCTACTGAAAAAAGGAAATGTTAACACGTATATAGTGACATTTTTTAGTACATATCTAGTATCTAAGATTTGGCAGTATTCTAAAATTTGTAGCGTACATGAGAAATTAGGAAAGGAAACACATCATCTCACCGAATTAAGTTCTCACCGAACGGTTAGCTTTCCAAGTTTATGCTGTAAGATTGTATATTGAACTAATGCGGATGTATGTTGCTTCCCTCATTACCCACCAATGTTTCGAGTAGCAAGATGGCCGTTAGGTTGACGAAGCTAAAATTGCAACTGACTGATGCAAATGTAATATACACAGTTGCTGCAGTTTTATTTTTTATTCTGTTTACCGTATCATGAGTTCAAGTGCTTCAGTTTGTTCCTTTTCAGAATCTTTGTGGTACATAAAATCGTAAAAAACTCTCAAATTTCTTCTGTTTTTGTTCTGAGATTCTTTGCTTCGCGACATCTGCTTAAATATTTGAGAGGAAGTGGATGAAATGCATTTTTATTTCCTTCTAAAACTTTTATATTTTTCTGAAAACAAGTTCTGATGTATAGCGTTCCGAAATTTTTTATTATGGCGTCAATACCAGAAAAACTATAGTATATCGCTACTGTAGTATATAATAAAATTGAAGCGATTCGTACGCTTTTGTAATATTTTAAAAGCATTTATAAATGATGACTACAAATAACTCTTCCTTCAAAGCGGCCATCTCCAAGGATAAATGTGCAGTCCATATAACGTTTCATAAGCTAATTTTTACACGGTAGTAAAACAAGTGAGTAACACTACAATAGAAACCATTAATTAAGGATTTTCTTCATTCTGCAATCGTAAATAAAGTATTCGATTTTATATAAATTAAGTGTTTTATTACAACATTGAAATTGAAATAAATAATTTGATTAAATTTATATACATATATTTGCGTATTCAAATTCATTATTTCAGAACTTGTGAATAAGAAACGAATAAATTACTGAGAGCTCAAATCTCGAATACGTTTTGTATTGCACTCACAAATCAGTCGACCCTTTGCGTCTTACTAGAGCGCAGGTAAAACAATAAAATATTCGCATCTTTTATATGCATTTGTTCCCCATAATATTGAATTTATAAAATTCATACAGAGACCCTAGCATATACAAATTTAAAATCCAAGAGTATTTGAAATATTTGTACAAAAAATTTTTTTCAGAAGATTTATAATCTTTTATTCTTAAAAAAAATTGTGATATTTCGCCGTTATTCTCCCTGCTATAAAATTACATCATTTGCAGAAGAATTTTTTTCAAAAGGTGCTCTTATGCAAAGCAATTACATAAATGGAAAAAATCAAATCACTTTGAACTTTATTCTTAATGCTGTCGATTCATTCTTGAACTGACCCGTCTAGTCTTCCGACCCGAAAGTCAAACGCGTGGTTGTCTATCGACCCGTCGTCCGCATTTGTCCCTCGAAAGAGTCTTGTTCATATTTCAAGATCCTTACTTCAACATTTATCATCGTTTCGATTCTGAAACCTGAAGTAGAAACAAGAACACCATGATACTTTTCCTTATGTCTCTTTTGAAATACCAAGAGCCACCCCGAGCAGCTCGTATGAGTTAAACAAGTAGCCCGTGTACAGATGACAATACGCATCCCATGGAGGTTAAGTAGACACTAGGAAATAGTCACATTCAGATTCCCTGTAGACGATGAAAAGGTGTCAAGATGGTAGGTCTATCTTGATGGGTCAAGATTGCTAAAATATGTATCTAAAAATTAAAATACAATTGCGTTAATGTACTATCAATTAAATCAACATTAACAATTGGTAATTTACTCAGTTTTGAGAAAAATCAGTATATTATTCGTAAACTCTTCTGAATTGAAAACATATTTTTCAATTAGTAGCTACGAACAATGTTTTCGTACATTTTTCTACTTAATCTCAATAATACTGAAACTACTACTGTCCATTTATTATTATTTCTCTCTGACATCTATAACTACTGGAAGAACAAGGGAGTTTATGTATCTCTTGTTGAAAGATACGGAGAAAATATACTGGTTTCATGAATTAGTAACTACAATTAGCAATGGTCAAGTTTGACAAGTCCGCAATCCACTACTATTAAATAATATTTTTATTAGTAACGATACATTCCTATGCCTTAAAATAGTTAACTGTTATAAAGTAGCGTTCGAGTCACTGAGAAGTGCACATCTTGAAACTTTGTCTTCTTCGGTACTTGACAGTTTTCTGTCAGAGAATTCGTTCACTTTACGCGCGCGCACTCATACCTTTTCTCTGGTTTACAACCGAAAAGAGGCTTTAATTTATGTTTTACATGTAGTGAACTGGGATGGTTTAATCTGGCAACAGTTTTTTAAATGTAGAGCGAAACATGGGACACGTTACACGCTAGACCCGCGAAGTCACTGAAGTCTAGAAATGCAGCGTAAAATTTGATACTTTATGCAGCCTAAAAACTTGTACAGGTAGGAAAATGCCAACATGACTCTTCCCGCGTGTGGGACTCGCCGAATGACTCAACCATACCCACTAAAACCCTCCAGAGTTACAACTCAAAACTCAAATATCAACATATCTCAAAACATTACATAAATCATAAAAAAGAGAGAAGAAAGAGGAAAATGAAAGATACCCTAGCGTCGGGATCGAAATGAACAAGAGGAGACCAAGGAAGGTTAGGAAAGAGAAAGGAAGGAGCCAAACACAAGTAAGAGGAAATAATGCTAGACTCAGCTCGGGGCCCCNAGAATTTCTCATTTTGGAAAATTAATCATGATCATCTCATTCTCAAAACCTGATATAGAAAATTTCAAAGACTTATTCTTGGCCATCGAGAAATCTGCCAGTATGGATACGAAAATACAATGTTTGACTTTGTGTCTTGGTATACGGATGTGTATAAATACAATTTGATTTAATTAAGTCTACACAAATGTTTTTTTCGTTATTTTGATTTAATATTCTTTATCATTTAAAGTTTTCATTGCATTAGGGCAATTTTCTTTTACTGGGAGTGGATAGCCAGAAATGTAAAAATATAAAAATACAAATGAAAAATTACTATGTATGCCAAACACCAATTGTTTTTTGTTTTTGTAAAAAATATCCATTTTGAGCTATACGAAATTTTTCTATTGGATTTTCCCAGTTCGTTTAACTAGATATACGAGGACTAATATGTAGAACTGAATATACATGGTATGAGTGGGAAGAACATTTCCGATTCTTCTAAAATGCAAGATAAATGAGTTCCTAGATACAAAGTTCATTTTGCTTGATTGATTCTGTTCTTTCTTAAGCTTTAAACTCGAAATTTAAAAAATTGGACGTCGTCGTAAATGTCTTGTAGTGCAATCATGAAAATTTGAGTACTTTGGTAAAACTTTGTAATGTAACTTCATAAATCATGATTTTTCTGTTTGCTTTTGATCGTAAACGTGAAGAATAGCGTTTATGCAAGTTTTACGACAGTATAGTAATAGACATACTGCTTCGCAGATCTTACGTTATAACCAAATCAGTTCGAAAGAGGTAAAGACCGATAAAAATACGTGTTCAGATTTATAAAGTAACTGAATTAATATTTTATTTAAAAATAATATTAATAAATTTGAGACATCAGATGACAAGTAGATTTCAAAACACTGTTGGGTTTGATAAAATATTGACTTTCGAACTAGAAATGTATCAAGAAAGGAGCAGGCTCGCGTTTTTGTTAATATGAGACTGCGAGGGGCAGCATCAGATTAAGGGACAAGTCAGCAAAACGATAACACAAAATGTCTTTTAAAATATGAAAATAAGTATTCTAATGCTACACACATCTCGCCCATATGATAGCACAGCTTCCTTTTTCTCTTTACATTAATGACAAGAAAATATTACTTGAATCTAACAGATAAGTAGATCTATACTCGAAGAAATGAAGTGAAATATAAATATTATATTATAGAATTAGAATCAATTCATGTAATAGAAACTCAACTACTTTGTTTCCTCACTCTGATCAATAAACGTACGTCGTGGACGAAGAAACATTCTATCGTCCTTGAAGAAAATAGATAATGTGCCAGTGAAGTGGACTAGTATAGAGGTTACGTTAAAATACTGCAAGGTAATTCCATCATAGATACAATTACCAATTTTATAGGCGTCAGAGACGAGACAAGTAATAAATGTACTCATCTGTAGTTTCATATTTTAATGTGCTGAATCCTATTGTCTTCTTCGATAAAACGTGCCTCATCACATATTTGTAAAACATAGGTTGGTTGTTGCAGAACGTCGACGAGGGGACAAAATCGGTCTTGGGTATTATTTTTCAGAAAACACATTAAGTTTCTAATGAAAGTAATTTAGTATTTTAAAATTTATTTATCGTTCATTAAAACCCTTTCTCAAATCGATTGGGGCTTAATTTTACACATTTTTGTAAATGATTTTTCCCTCAATTTGAAAAGAATCTGTTACCTGAAATATCTCTTATACAGTAGAAATATAGAAAAATTAAAAATATTGTATTAATTTTAATAGAATTAATATTTAATGCAGATCAAGAATTATTACGCATACGTAATATCAATGCGTATGCGTACATGAGTAAATTTTTGTATTGATCGGTAAAATGTTAATTAACTCAATTCGTGCAATAAAGCATGTTTCCTATTGAAAATCAGGTTTTTAACGCTTTCTTTGGTGTTCAAATAATTATTAAAATAATTATTACAATTAAGTAATAATTGTATGAAAATAACGGATGTAACATAAATCAAGATTAATTCTTCATTTTAACTTTTAATATAGCAAATGTTGCACAAATAATTACACTAAACCTCTTTGATTTCCAATCTTGCATCATCTATCTCAATGTTCCATCGCGACTCGTGCCAACACCTCCTAGATATAAGGCTTGTGCATTGCGAAAGAAACGAATGAGGGTCGTTGACTAAAGAGTATTCATAATAGTCACCTAGGTAGCATTGCTTATTTTGAACACAAGCTTTGAACATGAAGCGTCTCGGACGCAACCACCTCACGAAAGATGTTCGAAAGTCATCGGAGATGAACTGCGAACGACGTTCAGAGCACGTGGGAACACGGCAATTGAATGTACCATCATCCAAAGCTAAAGAGGGAAAGTTTCGCGTGTTGAGTGGGATCGATCGACAATCCGAATTTCGGAATCCGAAGCAAGGGCATGAATATGGTAACGACTTTCGGAGAAGAGGTAATCCTGAAATGAATGCCAATAAATAGTCCAAAAGTAGGCTATTCCATAGATATTTACAGGATTCGAACAGTTTATGAAAATATTTATGTGATCAGCTTTGAAAAACTTCTTTTTCTCGTGATAAAAATACACCGAAAATTTCATATATTTGCTATTCGTATTTGCTATTCCTCCAAATTTTATGACCCAAAATGTTTCTGATGGATAGGAGAAAACTTGTAGACCACCCTGTGGTTGCACCTACTTGTTATTCAAATGAAAGCAAAAGATGGGAACAATTGAAGAGATAGACATGGTATGTTAGCTTTGGACTAGTCGAACTAACATGAGACCATCACGTTACTATTTCCTACTCTATAATAAAGTTCATCCATTTTATTGGCTTATGTAATAAATATGAAAGGAACATTAAATTGTAATTTCTGTACATTGTGTCTAGAGAGAAGGGAGACGGGTTCGTTGGTTTCTTTTGGAGCATATATAAGGCGAACACTTATATGACCCTCAGATGGAGGTAAATATCCCGTTATTCCGTCATTCATAAAATCTTATTATTCATCGAAATACACTCATAGGATTGGAAAATTATGACTACCTAAAATGTGCTATAGTTATTAAGATTCACCAACAGCATATAGTTCATTCTTCGTTCATTCCACGTTGTTCTTAAGCTCGGAACGCTTAAAGTACTCTTCCCACAATGGGTTCTCAGTATAATTTTTCACGAGTTAAGCTCCATAAATGAATGATATCTCTCTCGGTCTGCCCCAATGATCTATACAATTTAATCATTTGTTCTCAAACTGTAGGGTTTCGGTACGGTCTCGTATTCCCAAAGACCATTGAACGTAAGCGAGCCCTTCCCTTTATCTTATTTTAACTTAATTTGTACTGCTTGGGTCTCGTGAGATAAATTTCGAAAAATGTATTAATTAAATTATTATTCTCAAAGTTTTAATTTTATTCATGTAAAACATTTAATTGTTACGGCCTACTTAATACAAGAAGAATACTGGATATTATTTAGAAAATAATTCTATGTACTCTTTATAACAATTAAATTATAAGACTTTTTCAAATACATCTAGCAATGGAATGAAATTATAATACATTTTCTTTTATAAACAATTATTAGTTTCAACTTTGCACTATTCCATCCCTTCCTCTCACTAATATTGTAATTAATTGTTTCCTCACCTGATACTAGTATTGTCATTTCCAAATCAGTGTCACGGTATTATATCTCCAGTTTTCATTCGTTTTATATTCTTTGGTTAGCTGTTTCCTCCCACTATTCTCTATCTCCGCTCATGGATCGAGACAGGCCAACCATCATAGCAGCTGCTACCAGGACCGCTGAGAGGTTCTAGGGCGACGTTGCACATTTTTAATTTGTGACCCCCACCTACCACTTCTTCCAAGTCTTCCCCCCAAAGTATAATTAAATTATTTATTAAATAGTTGTATGAACATTTTTAAGTTTTTGTGCATGCTCATTTAGCAGACCTATTGTAGTAACTCTCAAAATAAAGATGCAGATGTGATGAATAAATTAATACAAGAATATTTAACAATGAACAGTTTTTTATAGCACACATAAAAATCTTAACTTTATTCAGTTACTTGAATTTAACAACCACCGACAAAAGTTAATCAATTATTTATTTTATTTATTAACTATGAATATGAGACACATTAGTCACATTTTTCCTATGGCCACTTTTGAATTTTAATTGCTATGGTTTTAAATATTTTATTGGAGGTCCTTCTATCATTGGAGATCCCCCTGAGCAATCAAACTACTCCCCCCATCGCCGTATCTTCACAAGCCGTAAGCTCTCATAAATAGTCTCTCATAAATATACCTAAAATGAGTCATGACAAACTCGCGTATCAAATCGCGTACTTCAGGGAAGTTGAGGTGATATCGAAACCGGTTGGGAAGAGAGCATACGCTTCCCCTCATCTAGAAATATAATTCCCCTCTTCTTGCAAAAATAAAAATCTCTTTTGAGACTTTCGTACCTGGGGTAGTAATACATACTGTAATGTAATTAATTGATGAAGGAAAAAATGGCCGCACGTTTTAACGCCAATTGTAACATATTTAATGATTGGGGGAAAATACGAACAAAAACAAAAAAAAAATGCCGCACATTATAGAGCCCGCTTTAACATTAAATTTGGATATTCGTAGCAAGCGTACCAAATTTAGATAAAATACAGAATTTTTATACTATCATTACCAACATAAGTCCTAGAATAATCCCCGGTCGGCAAATGACAATCATTTGCCTGGCCTACTCAGCGGAGCAATGATTGATGTCTAGATGTTATTAAGATTTAATAGAAATTGGGTAATGGATTCGGACTTTTCATTGGCGTGACACACACACAAATCCTTCTCGAACTAAACACATTATTCATAAAAATTTGATATAATTTCACAAATAAATACATTATTGCTACTTCCACATGCTTCATCCCGTGCGTGAGGCGGGTCAGTGACTCTCTCTGAAGAGTGCTCCAGCGTAAGTGATTATAATAACCTTATGTGAACGTTTCACGGGTTAAAAAGCTATATGATAAAAAGTATCTCTTTACCCGAGTGTGTGTGAAAACTTTTGACTTATTTCGGCCCATACGGGTCAAAAATTGAACGTTTTTATATGAAAAGTATGGAGGAAATTGGTGACGCAAAAGAAGTGCATGGAAACGTAGCTCTATGAGGAGTAAAAATGATTAAATTTATTTCAGAAGACAAGAAGAAGATATCCGAACTATTCTGGAAATTTTGTGAGTGATTGGAATAATATTGTGGAAGATATATTGCATTACGTGAAAAGTACGAGACAACATCCATGAATTAAGAATAGCCTTGCAAATAAGCTGAAAATAAGGTAACCCGTAAAAATTGTACATATGACTGTTAGCTAATTCGATGTAGAGCCTGCTTCGTAAAAAAATCCCGATGAGAATAGTTTCATTGGCTTGCTAATAATAATAAAAACGTCGTAAATGTATTTTTCCAAGAATGGCCCTATACGTTCTTTAGTAGGCGCCACAGTTCACCCCATGTAGTTATATGACGCCTACTATATGTAGAACGTAAAACGGGCTATACATAGTGTACAGTGTGTTTCATTCATTCATGTACATTCTGTAGTCTACTATAGGTCTCCGAAATCAGTGGTGCCTGCAAAGACGTGTGGTTCTAAATACGAGGTAAATACAATTGCCTCTAGGGCCTAATAGCTGCCGTCTGTTTCTACGAAAGTTGAAGGGTGTATGTAAGGGAATTACTTACAACTCCATACTGAATTTGACCCGAATCGGATGTGCTTTTTGGACGGCACACGTGATTAACACGTGAAAGAGAAATGTGCATTTTCGATTTATTGGTAATAACTTGAGAATGGTTTGATAAATTGGAGTAAAATAAAAGGTGTTTTATTCAGTACACCTTGGTGGTCACTTTTTATATTCCACAATTTTGACACAAGTTTCTAGGAGAAAAGATATAGGAGAATGTAGAAAGACGGATCTCAGATTAGAAGTGATGAGAAGACTGAATTGTTCTGGAGAATAAGGGGGCTATTTCTTCCTGGAATTCAATTTCCGGCAATAAAGGTTTAAAAAAGATATACGTAATAACATAAGAATATCGAGAAAAATAACGGCTTGCAAAAAAACTGTTGACATAGAGGAACTTTTGGGAGGAACGATGACGGAAGTTAAAGTGAAGAAAAAACCTGAGGTGATGTTGACCAAGGTTCCAAGCTATGTCTCAAGGGGAAGAACAGCGCAGAAGGATGAATGTCTCCATGGAAAAGTTACACATCTAAATGAGATTTTTGCAGGAGGCGTTTACACAGTAATTTACAGAAAAGTATTATGGATGGGGTGACGGATTTATGGCGGAGTATTGTACGACTAAAAATGCACAATGATGAATTGCAAGTACGAGAAAAAGTGACGGGAAATTCGGGAGATACAGTAGAAAAATTAAAACAAGTAGTAAATACAAGTGTACTGGGAAATGAAGAACTTGGGATAAAAAACAGATAAGAGATTATAAAGAAGAGGTGGTGCAGCATGTTGGGGAAATTCGGGATCAGGTTATTACAGTCATAGATGATAGGATGAATATGATCAATAAGAGTAGGAAGAAGATTGAGCAGAGGAATGAGTATGAGCTGATAGCATCATTAGGGAAGGTCATTGATAGAAGACAAAGGGAGGAACGAACAAACGCACAGAAAAATTATAAAAATAAGATAAGAGAACAAAAAAGAGGGTGTTGGGAGATGTTCATTGAAGAAAGTTTAAGATCGAATGTTTGGGGCCTACCTTATGTGATCAGCAGGGAGAAATTGAATGGAGCGCAAGTATGAAATAATGTACAGGGGAAGAAACGGATTACCGAAATTTGGTTGGATACTGGAATGGCCCTGTTAGAAACATTATTGGGAGAAGAGTATATGGAAGACATTGTATGAGAACATGATACGGTGACGGGCTACATGACATGGATAACAACAGAGAAGTTAAACGTGATTATTCAGGCACTAAGTAAGAATAAAAGCGCAGGATTTGATCACATTACAATGAGATGATGAAAAACACATACAGGACATTTGGAAATGATATTTTAAAAATAATTAATGCATGCTATAACTATGGTTATTTACCAAAGACATGTTCTTAAGTTGTTTTTGAAAGATAAAATGAGAGACAAAACTTTATGTAAATCCTACAGGCCAATTACGCTGCTTCCGATGTTCGGGAAGATAATAGATAAGTGAATCTCTAAAGAGCTCAACATAAAATTGACACTTGAGAATTTCAATATGGATTTATATCAGGTCGTGGAACAGCGGATGCTCTAGGTAGGGTGATTAACGCTATTAAAACTCGAACAGATAAATATATGTTAGCAGTGTGTATAGACTATGAGGGTGCCTTTGACAGTGTAGATTGTACGGTTGTGCAAGGTTGTATAAAGGAATTGAATATGGGACAGAAGATGGAAAGTTTAATAAGATCATACTTTGAAGAGAGATATGTTTTATTGGATATTGAAGAAGAGCATCTCTTACGGAAGATCGGGAAAGGATGCCCTCAGGGAAGTCACTCTGCACCCACCTTTTGGAATATTGTTTTGTTTCTTTTTGTTAGAAATGGAGAGGGAGGATACTATAATTACTGCGTACGCTGATGATGTTCTGATATTAATTGGAGAAAATAGCCGGAAAAGATAGGAGGAAAAAGGAGAAAAATTATGAAGAAATTTGACGCAATATGTAAAATGATAAGTTAATTATATCAACGACGACAACAAAAGGTATCATGTTCGGATTTAATAATGCAGGAAGAGATCCGATAATCCGTGTAAATGATTGGCGTATACGGTTAACTAACCAGTTGAAATACTTTGGAGTGGTAATAGATAGGAAGTTAACATTTCAAGAACATATAAATTATGTTTCCATAAAAATGAAATTGATTCTCTATGAGTTTCAAAGAGTTAAGAGGAATTACTAAAAACAACATTGGGATAAAGCAAGTGAGTCATATGTACGAAGAAGCTATACTAGCGAATTTAAATATCGTTGATTATCAGTATAGGATGCGTACTGCGATCTGTCATTAATGGTTGAAGTGACTGATGACGATTGCTCATCGAATCACTTTACTTACGACACCCGACTACGGAAACTTGTAGAAGTTGATAGATTTCGATTAATCTCGACGAATGCCACTCGGATTTAGATCATCACGACCTAATATGGCGTCCGCGAACTCTCGACCGAAAAAATGCTGCTGATCAAACTCTCCATCAGATAAAAAATACAACAAGATATCTTATAATAATAATAATAATAATAACAATAAGGAAAATGACCATGATGAAAATCATGACGAGGTTCAATCATCTATCTATCAATCTATTCTAAGTGTGTGTGCGTGTGTTTAAATAGCTTCCTCCCTTCTCTTTTTGCTTTGGAAGAGCTGTTCGACTCCGCCTACGCCATACGTCAGTATCTTCTTAGCCAATAATAACCACGAGTATGTTCCACGTGAACTACCCTTATTGGTTGTTGTGCTTTGACGTTTTGCGTTCATCGACCAATCTCTGATCATTCTTTAGTCATGTGACATTACGTCTCGTGATGTGGTGCCATTGTTCCATAACCGTGGCTGTTCATTCTCAAAAATTTAGGTCACCAGTTAATGGATCGCTCAGCTGACCAGAAGACTAATCCCCCTTCTTCCTAAGAAATCCCCTCGGTTCTAGTCAAACACCCCCTCTTTTGTATTACTGCTAGCTTTCTACTCGAAACATAAACCAGACGGCGTGAACAGCTTATAAGCAGTCGCCAGAAGTTTGCCAGCTGAGGGTCAACCTCCGCTTTTGTTAGACGTAAAGTAAACTAGTTGCATGATTTCTCTTTTCTGCCAGTCGCGATATGCACTTATTAAACAATTGTCCTCCTTCGTTGCGTAGTATTTTCCATGAGACGTTATCCCGCAAATAATTATTCTTTTGAAATTGCTATTAAATTATGGAAAAGGTTTAAAGAATGAATTATTTATTGCACTACAAATAAATATCTCTATTACCTTCATTGCAAATTATCATTCGAAACATATTTTGTATAGAACTATTATTTTTCTCTATAAGCACAAAGTTGAAAGACGTTATTTGACCAACTTTTGATAAATTATCAAATATGGAAAATATATTCTCATAAATATATCTTTCTTATAAAAATAGATACCTACACAATTCCACAATATGTGTAATACATCGTATTAATAATAAAAATATGTATGAGGTCACTATAATTTCGTTACAACAAGCGCAATGTTTTATAACGATGTAAGACACCCCATCTATACCAGTCTTCTACACAATGACCACTACATTTTTTTCTACTTCTTCGTACTATGTATTAGACGGTGACAATTGTTCCAAAATTACTTCGGGAGACTTCATCAATTCATATAAAAAGTTTAGTGAAATAGCATAGCATAGTATTAATTTTTCCCTCTTTTCATACAAAATATCACTATCAAAAATTGTTCTTCATACAACTCCGCAAACTATATTTTAATTATTATGTTGAAAAAACCTGGGGTGCAGTTCACCGCAATTTAAAATATTTCGGTATGTTTGAAAACTATATTTTCATTTAAAGATTAATACAGTAATAGTGCATCTCTCAGTTTCAATGTAAACCTACTTGTTTTTTACGAAAAAAACCCATTTGGATACCAGATATGAAGTGTTAGAAAGAAAAGATAACGTGAATAAGTCACTAGTAGGGCACTATTTCATATAGAAGTAAATATATACCAAGTTCTTAACATATTATTGAGATCATTAAGATATCCGAATACATGTTATAATTTGAATTACTCATGTGACTTGATTGTGACATAAATCGTACACCGACTGAACCAGGTCTTATAAATCGCCACAAAAGAATTTTGAAGAACCAACTTCAAATATTTGAGAGTATTTTCTGATGCCCGAAAGTTTTCGCAATTTCCTCAAGCAAGCAGCGGGAGGAAATTCTTCTGAAGGCCAAGCGTGACGTAATGCCCCTCATTTTCACACTAGAAACGACCTCCACTTCTCCGCAGCATTGTTACATGTTCATATTCTCATCATGTACATATACAACTTAAAAGTGTTTCACGGTTGAATTCAAATCTATTTTATTAAGATTGTTATGCCTTCAATCAAACATACATAACAAGTTCTGTATTATGCTTATTTGAAATGTATTAGATATTTCATTCGAAATTAAATTACATGTTTGTACTTCAACAGTTGTTAGGAAAGAGTCATAATGTGTTTGTAATATTAACAATAATTGGAATATTACAAAAAATCTGTTTGAATTGTGCAAGATTGTATATCAATAATTATGTTTTAATTAATGATCGATGCGTAATACTGCAGTAGATTGTTATTGTTATTAATAACATTTGCAAGTAAAAGTTATTAATTTGATTGCTATTTGTTTAGTTATTAATTTATTAATTTGACATGTATAGTCATTTATTAATTTGGTTATTTCCGTACTTTGAAATAAGAAAAAAAATCCGTACTCTGAAATATGATACATACAATATAATTCTAGTGTGAAATTGAATGTGAACAAAACTCTAATGCCTATTGTTTCTTCCGAATTGCAGAACATAAAAATATGTGTTTATAATGTTATGGAAAGCGCCGATATGTTTAATATTTCAGTTTCTACACACACAAGAAGGGTACGATCGTGAGTTAGTTACTCTCACAGGAAAAGAAAATATACAGAAAGTTCAGTTCGCTTTTTATGTTCAGCTCTCAATGTGTAACATGTGATGTTAATACTTTTCACGTGGCATAAAAACTGACGAGAACGCTTTACGAATATGTTCAGTATGCTCTCGATCCTATTCTCGACTAGGGAATGAATTCATGAACGTACGTTTTATCACAAGACAATTAAAAAATGATATCCTGATCACATATGCGGGCCCGAATGATTTGCGAACCATTAAAATCACGAAATATCAAATTTATAACGCGTTTGAATTAAAAATGCGGACAATAATGTGGAAGACACAATAATAATGTTCATTGAAAGTTCGTATAATATGGATTTAAAAAAGCATATTTTGATTTTTATTGTTTTTTATAAAAATGTGAATGTCTATTCTGGTAATATGTACTATTTCTGTTTGAATGTTTTTAGAAATGAATGTTTCTTTTTCTTTTCTATTCGTGTATTGTAGAATGAAATACATAAAATTACATTAAAAATTTGCTTAAGAATAATAATAATTAACTTGCTTTGTAATGAATCAATGTTCCTCTATAGTTAAGTAATAATCCCATGACTACTTCGACTTTTGGAAACTGTCTATCCGCAATTGGTACAACAGTAAATAATGAAAGATTTTTTCATATATTTGTGTTGTCATACAAGAAGACTATAAAACAACAAGACAAAAGTTTCGAGAAATTTGTAACCTGCCAGAAAATGCCCTTAGACGACTTTTGAACATCACATTCGTCAAACGTGCCGCTATAATCCCGGTATCTTCCAAATATTTGCTTTCTCGATTACTCCTTCCTCAAGAGAGGAATTTCATTTAAATCTCGAATTACGTCATCAACGTCAGAGCGGCAAGTGGCATGCTAGCACACTCCGTTTGTTCACGTCATGGCGCCTCCCTTCACTACAATCTACTGGGCTTCATTCGTTTCACTTGACATCTCCAAGTTTATTACTTGCGGGATATGCACACATTCCCAGTCCTATTTGGAAAGGTTAGCGAGGATGTTACCTTGCTTGAGAACATCGCAACGGCAGGGAGATGGTATATATTCTGAAATTAACTTTTCCCTAGCGCATAGCTGTTTCTTTCTGGAATTTCTGAAGAGGGAGAAGATTAAACTGAAGAGAATTTGTAGCAAGTGATACTCACAGTTAATGCAGTTTTACTAGTTTAATTTATGAGCATCTTTTTGAAAACACTATTCATTTTAATTATACAAGCGCTTGACAGATTTTCACGTCACATTTAATATCGAGTGAAAAAAAATCATAATGCTAATGATTTAAAAAATATATAATTTAGTTATTTTGTAATAAATATGAAAATAATCAGAAAAAATATTGGTGATCATGTAGTTATAGTTGCTTATCTAAGAAAGTAGCAAGGATTGGTCATTCAGAAAACTGTCTAATGCAATAAATTTGATAGACAAAACGAGGTGTTAACGAGAAAAATCATTTCAAAATCGAAAAATGGCGTGTTTGGAATATCATTATTTTAAGAGTAAGGAGTATATTTTCTTTTTAATAAATTCGTGATCAGTGGGGGTGATCAATGGGGGCAGGGTGCAATAATTGATTTGTAAATTATACATCTAGCTCTCCCATTACATTAATTCATATAACCCTGTTCGTGAGACTAATTGTTTTTGTACGCTTATTTATTATATAATCTACTTTTTCTTTGAACTTTAGTTCAATGTCAAGTATTATTCCGCGATACTTCATTTCATTCATCTTTTATCACTATTCGTAATTACATGATTTTCATCCAATCATATTTCTAAGGATGTTATGTAGCTTTTGTTCAATTTCTTCTGGTTAACCCATTTTTCTCAAAGAAAAGCTGCTGCGTAAGAGAACTACAGACTAGAAATAAAGCAGTTATGTTTCTTTTTACTTCATCTTACACTGCATTGTCGTATACTGTTAATATTGTGTGTGGTACGTGCAGAGTTTTTTTGTGTTTGATGTGTAAACTTAATTCGTATTCACATAATTACACATTCCTATCCACAAGTTATCATTTACGATTTTTAATACAGATACCTCTCCGGCTATTTTAATATCTTACAGGTTATGAACACATTAAAAAACATTTAACAAGGAGAAAGGTCGGGAAATCTTATTTAACATATACTTGCAGATGTATTCCGCAAAGCATAAGCACTGGAGCTGCACCCGCTTTGCGAAGCACTTCATGAAAACTTAAGAAGATATCAACGTGACACTTATGTGTCATTTACTCAGTTATTTTTTTAATTCGTTATTCTCAGTTATGATAAATACCGTTTTGTGATTCAAATAATTAAAATATTTTGATAAATTATTTCTCAAACGCTGCTTCATCTATTAATACATCCGAATATTTTCAGAATAATCAATAATCTATAAGTTTGATAATAATGCGTACTTCTAAAATAACTTGTTTTGTGTCTTATTAAATACGAATTTGTTGGTATTCTATTAATATTATAACACGTACCGAGCTAATTTTATTCGTATTTTAGGAGTGTGCTGATATGTTAAAACCGCCTCTGCCTTAAGGTTCTTGATCAGAGTTCATGGGATTGTCCCTCGCTTGCTTCCGGAGAGTAAATTAGTTTATTGTCCTCCACATGGACATACGAAGTTTGTACTGCTTGACTGGCAATACATTTATTTTATTTATTTAGATCTTAAGAATCATTTTAGGAGAAGAAAATAATTCTAGGTGGCCAACGTTACAAATATACTTGTCCCTTTTTCAGGCGAGCTTCTGTATATCCATGTGTTCATCATGTGGATTTTAATATGTGTCATGATGTTCGGATTAGGAACAATTTAGGGAAGCAAATGGAACACGTTGTAAGTACCAAAAAACATGTTTTGACGGGAGATACATAAAACTCTATAATTAATTATTAAAATTATGGAAAAATGGTCAAAATATTTTTTTCGAAATCATTATTTTTATTGTTGCAACTAATAGTCCTTAAAATAGAAAAAATATCCAAATTTGAGATGTTCGGTTAAAACCATTTTACGTGCCAAATAATAAAAATATGGAGAATGTTCGAAATGTCACCTCTGATTTGCAAAAAAACCTTAAAAGAACACGGATAGTAACCAAAAAGTGTACGTGCCACTCTTGATGCCCATCATTTCGCCTCGCATTACAACAAATTATTGAAAGAATGGTAAAAAAGTATATTATAAAGTGTTATTGTATAGATTCCCCGACTGTTACTTCACGTTAACCTACGGCATTGGCGTTGTCAAGAAGAACGTTTTGTGAAAGAAAAAAAACATTTTTAGCACTTAGAACGATTTCCATTTACATGCTTCAATTGTTTAGTATATCTCTAATAACTAACCCTGAAGATGGGAACAAATATACTAGAAATGTTGGACAATTATAATACTTGTTTTATTAACATATACAGATCTATAAGTCGAAAAGAGTTTTCTCCAAATTTTGAGAAATATTATTTTTACATAACGTACAACAATTCTTGGCGAGGCCGATCTCATTTGCCTCAGCGACTTCAACGCACCTGACCGGAGCGGGGAGATGTGATGGCGCGGGGGCACTCTCCTTGAGGTGCGAGGCAACACGGACCGCGTTGTCCTGCGAGGGAGCGAGTCGTGATTCATGAGCCATAATGGGTGCCTGGCATCCGAGAGCCTAGCAGCGACGCTCATCCCGCCAGCTGCCCTCACAGTACCCACGCACTACTTGCAAGGTCAACAAAGTTAAATGAACCTTTATAATTAAGTTGAAAAATAAAAAGTTTTCCCATTCTTTGAAATGACATTAGTTCAAATAGGTGCTTTAACAGTTTCGACAAAAAAGGAATCATACCAATATAAAAAAAATAAACTTTGTCAAAAACGCAGTTGCACACTACGTGAGGTGCAGGTGACAAATTGCGAATGATTGACCACGTATTAAATAAATGTATTGCATATTTTCATGAGTCTCTTATCAGACAAAAAGAATTACAAAGATTCCGTCATCATCAAAAATGAATTCTAGTTACTAGTGTGATTTTTAATCCTTAGATGTGTAACAGTGCCAGTTGGAATTAAAATATTAGTTTTTTTGCCTTTTTCTGTATACAACTGACGACTAACTTAACAAAGAAATGTTTTTGTCTTGACCCTTCAGAAAATAAATTTCATGATGATAAAAATATTCCTCACTATTCTGCTTCAATTAAAATAATATTTAAATATTAGTATATTCAATTAAAAAATTATGTGTGAAAACTGTTTAGCATTAAAGGCCCGTTTACACGGCGCAAGCTGCCTGACAGGTAACCTGCCCGGCAAGCTGCGAGGCAGATTACTTGCCTACGAAATCGGTGTACATGGGGCAAGTAACCTGCTTGGTAGCTTGCCTTTAAATTACATAAATTTAAATTAGTGTGCTCGTCGGTCATATGTGTGAGTGAAATGAGGGTTATGGTTCGACATTTATTTCGTGAACCATCACACGAATCATGTAAACTGCTTCTGGACGAGCTAGAAAAGAAAAAATCATGGACTGGGGAGTGGCTGCAATACTCATGACCAGTCGCCGAAATGAATAAATAATTCAATGAATTTTTCGAATATTTTAGACACATGAAAAATTGCATTGCAAAATGTTACTATACTATGAGAAACCATTAACACAGAATTCACATTCTGAATCTGAGCACTGTAGATCATTGGCCTGAACCTGATCAAAACATCAGAAACATGGAAAATAGAGATTAAAAAAACAAATAATAACACAAAGTAGTAACAAAACTCACACGAACAATTATGCACCTAACCTCACATGCTTCTTTGAGAGGTGGGATGAGGAAGGTTACCTGCCTCAAATCTACTTTCCGAGGCAAGTAACCTGCCTGGTGAAATTACATGCAGCTTGTCTCATTTTTGAGGCAGGTTCCGTTTACACGGGGCAGGTAACCTACCTCGCAGCTTGCCGGGGAGGTTACCTGCTAGGCAGCTTGCCCCGTGTAAATGGACCTTAAGAGTTGTAAGCAAAACTATGGTAAAAATAATCATAATACCTTCTGATCGTAAATTTTTATTTAGTAGTAATCGTTAATTAAAATCGCAAACTTACTTAAACAATGACCATGTCATGAAAACATCTATTATGCTTAGTTCAGGTCTGTTGAAAAACTTCAACATAGAATTTCTAATTATACTTAAATTACTTTCTTATATTTTTACAAATGATTCTTTGGAAAATACCTCGCGCTTCAACTTCATATAATAATAATAATAATATATTCCATTGCTCCGCTAAGAGCACAGGTTGTCTACAAAGCTCTTCCATTTCTTCCTATCCTTGGCTACAGCTCGTAAGTCTTTCCAGCAGCGACCTTCGGACTCTTGCACTACAGATCTTCTCCATGTAGTCCGGGGTCACCCTCTTCTTCGATGACCTTGAGGGTTCCATTGTAAGGCTAACTTACAAGGTTCTTCATCATTCTTTCGTAAAGTGTGGCCTAACCAGCCAAATTTTCTTCTCTTAATTTTAATATTGATGTTTTCTTGTTCTGACATTTTCCAGAGCTGTTCTTGGAAATTATTCTTGGCCACCATATTTTCATTATACAGGTAAAACAGGAGATAATGTTAATGAGGAAACTGCAATCCTTTGTAAATAGATGCCTTCGTTGTATAATGAAAATATGGTTCAACTTAATATAACAATCAGAAAATTACTTTTTGGATTTTCCGAATTCAATTTAACATGAGACAATGTGTACGAAACGTAGATTACATGATTAATCAATCACTTTTTGTGAAAACATTGAAATATGTGTCCGATCCCTGTTAAAACTGCTGTGCTATCCAACATTGCACATAAGGAATAAACGACTTCCTTCTATTGTTCTCTGTTAAATTCTGCAACATACCATTCATACAGTTTTAATTCAGGTTATATTTTGAACTTCATTTCATGTAATCGGTACATTCATAAAATCAAACTATGTTAATTCCAGTCATTCTTAGAAATCATTTCTGAAACTGGTTTTAATGGTGCCGTAATATTGACTCATCCACATTAAATGCTACGAACAAAGCTATTAATGTACATCAATGAAGTTATTCTCGAATATAGGTCAATCGTGTTTCAAAGAAAGGACAATTTCAAATGGTACATTTTCATTAAGGGATTAATAATTTGAGGTAAGACGAACGAGTAAGAGATGCGTCTTTTGTATTTAATTGCTCGGTAGACTGATCTCACATGATATCATTCTGTTTCTCACATCTCGTTCCTTTTGTCTTCCCAAATAAACAATACTACATGAAATATTGTTGATTTGCATTATGACGGAATACGGCATTGACTGTCGGGATACAACGAAATAAAATAAATGACCGACAATATTCTAGAAATGGTAGTTAACAATATCATTACAAATATACTGGTAGAGACTTTTCCGCTAATAAGCATTAAAAATAAATAAACCCAGTAAAGTTTCTTTATGCACATTAAGAATACTCGAAATGAGGAGACTCGTGTATATAGGTAATACTAACTTGTGGAGATACAACCAAATCTTTAGGTCTACTTTTGAACCATATCTTCCCTTAGAGAAGAATTTTAAAAAATAAAACTTTAACTGCGATTATGGAAAAACTAAAACGACGTCACGTTGTTCAGAGTGACAAAGTGGACGCATGTCCACCCCTGAGAGACTCGGTAGCCGAGTGTTTGCATTGGCGCCTGAAATCCCAAGATGAATGGAGGAGAGCGCCCGAATGGCCAGGTGGGGCGACGAAGCCACCGCCCTCATCCACCTTCGCCCACGACCTCTACTGCGCCCTTCATCGTTCTCCCTTAGGCCATCGCCCAAGCAACGTCCTGGACATTCCCACACGATGCGACGTCCTCGCGCTTCCAAACTCACCTTCTCTCAGTTTTGAAAATAGAGGGTGAATACTGCCATATCCATCAAAGTCTACAAGAAATGTTCACTAATGAGATTTACCACGATTAATTTTGTATCAATAATGCCTATTTAAGCAACCAGCTCCGATTCTGAGTTCAGTTTTGTGTTGTATCAGAACATTATTCTTAAAGGAGGAAAGAGTTCATTGAAAGACATTGTATAGTATTACATAATTTCTTACATTTTAGCACTTTAAGTGAAGCGACGTATCTAGTTCTTTATCTAACATGTAGAGAAATAAATATTCACTAATAAGTAATCTGTTGGTTAATAAATGTGTTGGGTAGATACAAAAAAATCGTCTACTGTTACCTATAAGAAACACTAGATTGTACAACATATCTTTTATTGATACGTGACAAAAACTTATATCCAGAATTTGAAATCATCGTTATCATGTCTTGATCATAGTATTACATTGCGCCTCATTTTCTTATCACCTGCTCAAATCATCTTTGACTGGTGCTTTGTTGTGTATATGTGGAGAGAGACAAGAAGGAGTGTGGTAGACAGAATGCGACGTAACCGGTCCGCACACTGACAATGCCTCATCCTCCACAAAACACGTCGCCCTGCAATACCGCTCTTTCTATTAAACCCACAAAAGGATTTTTAAGTATTCGTCAACCTTATTTGCCTTTATCTTAATTTGTCAAGCTCAGTCGTGTTAAGTCGTGTAACAGACTTGAGGTAGGAAAAGTGTATACCAGGTTGCCTCCAACAAGGATTTATAACTAACGTGTATTCAAAACATACTGGATTTTTATGCTCACTCTGTATAAAGGGTCTATGCGACTGAAAGAAATAAAATAGCGACGGGGGTGTGAAATACATCAATACCATATTGACAAATTGTTCTCGTATCACGTTTTCAGCTTCAAATGGATGAGTAAGGAAGCTATTCAAAATATAAAAATATTGTTATTTAATGAGCGTTTTAAACCAATTATTAACAAAGAAAATATGAGGATGTATCTAAAATAATGATTCTGGTATAATTTGAATGTGCTTTTAAACTCTGAAAAAGATTGGATTCACGACAAATCGAGAGTGTATTGATGCTCCAACTGGAAACAAGTAGTATAGTCACGGAAGTGCGCAAGTTATGAAAATTCCTTAATTTATAAATGCCTTGTTTCATCAACATTCAAACTACGTATTTTATTTGAATAACACATTGCTTTAAATACCGCATTAGGTTTAAGCGCTTCAATATTGTGCACTATTAAGACGTCGGAAAAATTGACGACACAAAATATTATTTGAAAACAAAGTGGTTTCACGATTATCAGGCAGTAATACATTACAAGAGGTATGACATTATTTATCCTACTTCCGCTCAAAAAGAAAAACATATGCCTGTATATTCAAGACTTTCTACTTAAATTGAATACAAAAGATTAGCACCAACTCTAGAATGATTACCTTTGTAAGATACATTAAAACCCATTTATACTATATTATAGGTAATTTCAAACGCATTAAATGAATTGGATACCTACCATCGGCATACCTATCGTCTACCGCAAGCATGAATACTTACTCCATGAAGTGTTATCTTATAGTGAAATTGGGTCCATCTTCAGTCCTGTTTACTTGTGCAGTAATTTTTAATGTCACAAAAATAATTCGAGATGTATCTCTCAAAGAATTGGTTCAGGAAACACTCGTAGATCAAGCGGCACATGCGGAGAGTCAATTCATGAAAGCAATATTGAATATTCTGATTAAAATTAATATTGAATCTGACGCATCTACACAGTTTACTAAATTTTCACAAATAATAAATAAAAAACTTCCACGTTAGCATATTCTACTAAATTTTCAGGTTATCCTAAAGCCAAAATAATATTAAAACGACTTAAGTAATAATATCAACTTCCAAAATGATTTCTACATCTTAAAAAATGTAAATGAACTCTCTTTGTAACGAATAATACGCCAACGAATAGTCTTGTTAATGTTTGCCTTGACTGTCCCATACACCGTCTCGTTGGGATGACTAAACAAGGAGAACATGCTGAGATTAATTAAAGATGATTGTAATAGTAGTTTTCCCTTGTCATCCCGCGAGGACAATTTGAAAATACCATTGACGCATTCGGGACTCGAATTTAGAACCGTTGCTTCAGGCTCCCCTTACCTCGTTTAACTGAGTCAGCAAACTAGAGATGGATCAGTTCTAAAAAACATTATTTTCGAAACGGGTTTAATTGAATTGTCAGCAGGAATAATTCATTTTCACACACTCAGTTACGATAACAAGTATAATTTGAACGACCAGGGATCTAGGATTAAGTATAGGTTTCCACGATTATACCATTGGAAACGTAGTTCCGTTACATCATTTATCTTCCGCCATACCTTGACGCCTCTGAACATTCTTCCGTGGTCTTAAAAGACCTGTATCTTTTCCAATTATCATTCGCTTAAAATGCAAGACACAGTCCCCGAGATGTTCCAATGAACACCTTTATTTGAAATACTTAATGGGCGTGCCTTTCGATTGACATGTATACAAATCTTCACGGATGTCGAGGATATGTTTATTCAGGCGCTTTACACTTTCACGACACTTCAAATTATGTGTTCTGAGTCACTGAATGTTTCCAATTATTCTATTAGTGCTTTTTATTAATGCTTCGATATGCTTGAATAATTATCATTTCGACAACATTATTCATATGAGAAGAAACTATATTTTTTTCAGGAAAAAAATACCTGAATAAAAAGAGTTTAAAGAAATAAAGAATATAATTATAATTTTTTCTTTGAATTAGATTAACATATCTTAAATAACTTTTTTTTAGTATCAAACGGAAAAACGCACATACTATAAAATAAATTACGTTCTAAAGAGACTCATTGTTTTCGTTTTCAACCACATTGAAATTATATATTTTATTTCTTAAGTAAATTATGTATTGTAGACTCGCTGTTTCTGATACTAAAAAAATAATTTTATAACTTTGCAGATATTTCAATGGATATGGAGGGATAATTTTATCGTATTTACTTTTTCCGACAAATTAAAGCCTTTTCCCGTGCACATACTTATGAACTACACACATTATTCAGAATATTTATACCTTGTGATGGAACAATGGCTATTTCACTTAAGAAAAAAGAACAATTTCCATTGTTTTTCAAATTTATTTTATAATTTTTAAATAATTTTGAATGGAATATACGTAATACTTCTGAAACCACTGAATGACAATTTCACGTCTGCTATGCCTGTGATTCTTGACTACGTCTTACGAACACTTATCTTCGGAGAGCAAAGTAGAGAAAAGATTAATTTAGAGCAATTAATAAGTGGAGTGAAGTGAAGTAGGTGAAGTAGGTTTTCACCATGTTTTGTTTATTCAAAAGATTATAGAAACCACATTCAGGTTAAAATAAGTGAATGTGTGTTTATATCATTAAAAAAGGTCGAATAATAAAAAGGGCGGGTTATCAATGCATGAATCATTGGAAGTGTTGCTTATTTTGTTGTTTAATTTTCAAGTAACGTGTATTTTTGTAGTTATTTTATATGATATTAATATTCTTATGCGGTGTGCGTTATATTTTCCGTGGATATTTTCTAACCGACCCAACCCGGCTTCGCACGAGAGGTTTTGTTAATATGTTATGGTGTATCTTACGTTATCATTTAGAATTGACAATATTAACCCGTTTACATGCTAAAATCATGATGATATTTTAATAAATTCGTAGGATATAGCGAAATTTAAAAGAAACACACAATCACCATTTTAAAATTGAAATTCCAAAAACTCCTATCGTAATGAACATTTATAATACCCAAGTCTAATCCCGTGAAGCTCCTGTCTTTAGTATTTTTGTGTCTTCTTTGATTAATGAGCCAAGCATTCAGGATAACTTACCATACGTTTTCTTTCCTTTTCACCCATTTAAAGTTGAAATACACAAATTCCAGAAACCTTTTCAAATTACCTTCTCGGTTTTCGTATCTAAACGCTCATATCAAAATTAGTTGGTTAAATTTGAAAAATAAAATTTTAGCCAATTCAAATTCATTCGAAATTCAAATCCTATATTAATGAGCTTATACTATATAAAAGCAACATCCTGTAAAAATTTAAAGTTCCTATCTCTAATATTTTCCCACATTCATGATGAATGTGTCAGGTCAACACACCAACCATTTCACACTTTTTTACGTAATAAAAATAAAGTATTGAGATTTCCAGGAATATTTTTAGATATTCGGTTTCACTTCCTTTTTACTAAATACTGAGTTAATATCTCAAATAATTCGTAAAATAACAAAAATTCGAAAAAACTACTACGAAAAAGTTTCACTCCATTTTTAAATTGGAATGTCGAAAAGTGCTGTCTTATTGAGTCTATACAACATAAAAGTAATTTTTCTATTTCTAGCTCTAATAATAAATTGCTCTGTCTGAACGAATCAATCACTCACACAGATAATTATATTCGCTCACTTCGAACCAAGTCACATATATTGTAAAATGTGTAAGTATTTTTAGAAAATATATTATGATTTCATATGTTCTTTTCTTTCTCTTTATAAGTGTGACTAGGTTACAGATTAAGTGAAAATTGATTCATAGGTAGACACTATGTTATTTATTTGGTGCAATATCAATTAATAAAATACATGATGAAAATGCTAAATCGTGTATGAGAACATTATCTACAAATCATTTGTTCTGTTATAAGGTATCTCAATTAGGGTAATTCTTATATTCGTATAATATAAAAGTTTGAAAAAGAAACTGTATCCTTTACGGTGGTCCTTCTAAAGAATTGGAACTTTCGAACAGAATCTTGTTTAAAGATTTGTGTCTCCTTCTATCTGGAAGAGCGTTCGGACAAATGGATTGCGGAATGAAGTGATTCTTTCTATTTTCGAACCGATTCTTCCAATTTATCTTTTTTCATGCAGTTCAATATTGAGTTGTTTTTCGGGAGTCCCCTTGACGCGCTGAAAGATTTTCGTTCCAGAATTTTCGCATCAAAGAACTCCCTTCCCAACCTCGTAAATAGACTATCCAATGGAATCCGTATCACTCTCCACTCCTTTACCATGCGCCACAGTCTTCCTTCCGAGCAAGCGGAAATGGAAAAGTCGTTCTGGCGTTGCTGCTCTTTCCGGCGAAGACTGCTCCTCTCCCCTCTGGACAGAGAAGTAATTTTTTTTCAAAATCGCCACCGCAGAAGAGAAGCGTTTCAGCTAACGGAGCGTGGAATATTCGCTTTGAGACTTCGACTCGCCTCATAGCTTCGCCATTTGGGTGTCGTTCGCTGTTATCGGCAGGTATTCTTCTCTCGCCACAAGGCCCTTCCCCTTCTTTCGTTTCATTTGTATGACCACAAAGCTAACCACCCACTGACTCGCAGATGTTTTCTCCTTTCATATATTTCTCCGTAAATGTTCTCTCGCACCTTTCATCCGTAAGTCTCTACATTCATTGAACTCTCTTCTCCAACTAATACTCTTGTTATGAATGCATCCTCTCAGTCATATATGATAGTCTTTCTTAGATTCGTGTCACAGAAGTGAAGTGGAAATCATGAGAACATTGCCCTTTAGTTTTAATAATGTGGAGGGAAACGAAATGTGGTAAGGTACACATGGGTGCCTTGTGCAACAAATGTTATTATACATTAAGGATCGCTTCATCCTGTTGAATTTAAATGACTTTCGCGGCCTTACACAATTCTCTTTGCTTTCCCAATTTGTTGCAATTAAATATAATGAGACGAATTCTTGAAAAAAACAAAACAATTAGTTCAAAATCATTAATGCTTCGGAATTATTATGAAAATATTAAAAAATCTGTCGCTTTTTCTGGAAAATATTTTTGTGTATCGTAGGGTTTTGGTTCATATGATCTTAACTGAACTGTATTTAAGTACTTGGCATAGGTCTACGCAATAATTAACAATACGTACCATTCAGAAACAACCATTAATCACATTTCATTAATCCACAAGTTAACTATTCCACGACATCATTCGTTTGAGACCATTTATTGCAACACCCACACTCTTCTTCTTTGCGATCACAGATATATCTCTTACAGGTTCCGTGTATTCAACTTCTAATGCGTAGTTTCCCCTTTATGTTTCCACATAAAAAAGAGAGCATGAAAGTCGCTAATTAAAGTGTATTTAGTATCTCCTGTTGTGAAGTACAATACGCCCGCATAGATAAATTCGATTCAATGAGACACACGTATATGAAATACTGCATTGGATTTAAGTATACAGTTATCGATGGTAAAGCATAGGGCAATATTTTAGGATCTATGTATAAAAATCTGGAAACGTTTTATGGTAGGAGAGATATTGCGGCAAATAAAAGTAAAAGCAAATATGGGAAGACGGAAATATTTCAATAATGATCATAAGAACAAAAAGATCATAAGAACTATAATAGTAACAATCATGATAGTCGCATGTTTATGTACTGTTTTTATTACTACAATACTATTTTGTGTTAAATATTTTCATTGTGTTTCATTATATACATCCTAATTCAATAAAATAAAATTTTATTAACATAAATGAATATTAACAAATAAATTAATAAGCTCGTAAATCCCGACCATTATTTAAGAATATTTCACCAATCGTATCCTCTGAATAAATACTAATAAAATCAATATTTAAATATATTTAAATAATTAAAAACTTTATCAGCAATACACTCATTAAAAATGTGATACAAACATTGTGAACCTTCGTTCAGATCCCTGAGGTAAATGTATGAAATTTTGATTCGAGACGATTTTTCTCCAATAACGGTGAAGAAACGTAAAAAATGTTTTAAGTTAGGTTGATTATGAAAAATGACTGTCATAAAATTGCGGTACTATTGTTAGTTAGTTTAGTTTATGAAATGGCTTGAGGGGGAAGTACATGTTGAAATTCAGGGACATCTCGATATAATCCCATGTTAAACCAGTCGATCTTCAAAATAAAATGAGTGTTTACAAGTTATGCGTCAAAAGAATATCCGCGGAGAAAAACATAACTCGCTGTAATTGGCGCGGACAAGTAATTAATGGCTATGATCAAATACGTAAAATATTCTATCACCCTGTTCACAAACTTTTCTTTACGAATGAGATTTGTATGGACTTGACAGAAGGAAATATCTCGATGAAGTTTTGGGAAAACATTAAGTGAATTTTAAAGACAAGAGGGCTAGAATAGAGACGAGGGAAAAGGACGACAAGTTTCATAATTTTAGTGATATAGTGATTCAGCAAATGTCAGTTGATGGTGACGAATGAATGATGAAAACAAATTGTCTTTCATTGTGTTGACAATATATGAATAGTCGCAATTGATATTACGCAAGATAGAAGACAAATAATCTCGAAAAGTACTTGTTAAATATACAGCCTATTCTATTCTCCTAAATATGTAGTAAGAAATCTAAATGTAGATGCACTATGATATTATAGTATCATCGTTCCGGAATTCATATTTCTTACCCACCAATACAGCAAACCAACTTTGAAAGTAAATTATAATATTTAAAAAAACAATGTTTGGAATAAATACATATTTTTAGAATTAATTTAATATCTAGTTATTTAACGCATTCTAAATTGTAGATTGGAATATCCTATCGCGATTGGTTGATCACCATCAACTACAATTTCGCTCATAAACCAGCATAATTTTCCTCGTAAACCAGCATTTATAGAAAAAAAAATACTCCTAACGCGTTTCATTTAATTAGTTATAAGCAATTAAGGGATAGAACTAAAAAGTAACTGATCAAAAACTAATACCATGAAGTAGAAGTAATGAAGAAATAGGCGAACCATTATTTACCAAAAAATCTTCGAGTAGGGAAAACATCTGTATCAGAAAACAAGACAGTAAATCGACATTTATCTGTAATAGTTCTTTTCACTGAAAATATATTTCAGCGACGTTTTAAAAGAAATTTCGTTAGAATTACATTAAATTTCTTAAATTTCCTGAAACGTTTTCCAAGTATCGCAAGCATGAGACTGTAGGAAGAAGTAACATTGTGCGGCCAATAACTACAATGATAAAAATAGACTTTCCAAAGATTCTGGTGGATGTGATTATCGTGAGCTACGTTGTCTTACCCCTCCTAAAATCCCCCTTTTAATGAGTTTGTGTGCCATATTTCTATAAATGGCAGTCCAGGAAACTGGCGAAGGGAGGGATGAACATCCTTCCCCTTAGCCTGAAACTAATATTTAATACCTTTCGCATTTAATAGACTTTGCTAATACTTCAACTTGAGGTGATTCGTTCCAAAGGTACATTTATAATAAATGGTGGTTAGACAGCGCACAATAGAGTCGTGGCGACGGATGGCGCGGCGCCCATTTGCCCATTCTTGGAGCATATTCTACTTACCTTCACCAGGATCCGCCACCGTAGAGCGCAGCGTGGGAAAGATTCTCTTATTGTTATCTATATTGGAACCTTGAAAGAATTAATGATTTGGAATAATCTCAAGCGTTTACTATAATATAGCAATACACTGACATTTTTCGGTTTTACTACAACCTTCTGTAAACATCACTTCTTCCATTGCAACATCATGATTACGTCCACACACATTATATTTTGGTCAAGAATTAGCTTTATTATACCCAGACTAACATGTAGAATCTCAAGTAGACATCATATCGCAACATTGGGATTAGTGCTACTCTTTCTGAACGCTAATGTATATCAAGGGCATCCATTAATATGACCACAGTTCCACCCCGAACCAGTCGTGATAGTGCGGAGACATTTACAAAATGTATGTCACTTGAACGAAATGTGAGAAATGTCCTGTGCTCTCAACAAGTGTCAAGAGTTCAAGTCGAAAAGTTCTCGATTTAATTGAGCATCTATATCATTACATACCAACTCTTCATTGAGTTGGATTCAAGTTTTTGTAAATAATGAATGCATAATTTAAAAATATGAATGAAGTCAAACTAATTTTTTCTACATCATGACTAATTGTTCATTTAAATTTCGCGTAATATTTTTCAGAAAAGTTGACTGATGTATTTTTTCTAGAATTTAGGTATATTTTCAAAAAAAAACATGTTTTGATATGTTATTATCAAGTTAAAAATATTTCAAAACATTTTCTGAGGTGTGCGTGGGTTCAAGTGTTGTTTGGAATTGCACACTTCAGCTTATACACTTTAAGAATACTTGGTATGTTTGCAATCACATTATCAAAAGTTAAAAATAACTATCATATTTAATTCCTAAGCTACACAAAAATAAGATTTTTTTTTCATCTAAATATTGGTTTTGAAATTGTTAATGAGAAAATTAATTACAAAATCACACTGAATCATGTTACCAGACAAAATTCTTGCGGTTTGATAAAAAAATTTGTAATTACTATGCCTTCGGCAAAATATAGTCTGATAATTTTTAATCGCTGATAACTTCCTTACTGTGAATCATGTTAGTTCCTTAGTTTGAGTTCATATTGGAAATGACAGAATATTTGAAAGAAGAATGGTTTAGCCGAGAAATATAACTTGCAAACGATATTGGAACCCTCCCTACGTACGAATGTCATAAAGATAAAAGGAGAAAAGGCTTAAGAAAGGAAGAAGCGATGAGAAGACGAAGAAATACATATCAAGTGCTTTGCTGCAGCGATCACAATGCCCACCGCGGTGAACAGGAAGCCGTAAAGCAACGACAGTGGATTATCCTTATTTGTGGCGCGAGGCTTTCTCTGTGAATGGACGCAGGACGCTGACCTTTGCCCTTCACTTCCCATGTTGCCGTCATAATACCCCACACGTCGTTGCAAGAACCCTCCACATCAGAGAGGTGGGTCGCCCCTTAGTACACTTCTAAATGAAATTGAAGATACCTTTTTGAAACTTTGATACGGCCTAAATAGGGAGTTTTATATTTATTTCCCATATAGAATGTATTAAGAATTTACATGTTCCTGCATTTTAAATTTTATCACGTTTACTATTTTCTTTAAGTACATTTAGGTTACCAATACAATTAACCTACGCGGAGTGATCGAAAAGTCAACTTTGAGGCGCTTCCCAAATTTACTTTTTGTTTTCCTATTTCATAAAATTTAGACCTTAATACTCCATTTACAAATTTTCTATCGAAATTATATTAGAAATACCAAAAAACATTATATNAATATAGGAAGTTTACCGTCTGTACCCAGGTGATTCAGAAACTATCATAGAATATTTAGCAAATTACAAACTAAAAATATGATAATTAAGAATATTGTTATTTTTGATTAAACAAATGTTGTTACAACTAAAATAATTTACTTTACAACACCAACATTATATAATGACGTATAAAATTTCAAAGAAGTATGCATACTGTTTAAGTGCCTAACATGGATCGGGGGTAATACATGCGCTTGTGACAGTTTTGTCTTTGAAAGGTATGAAAACGAATTTTCTCAAAGATAGTTTTACATATTTTCTTTCTAGTTAATTAGAAAATTTTATCTAAATTGCTAGAGCTTCCTACAAGATAGATGTCAGATACACAAGTTGCGGTCGTTTAATTGTATACAGAATGGTTAATGCACTGTATTATCCCTTTAAACTCATTATTTTTCTTTTTCTTAGATGACATAATAGTAAAATAATTTTTTTAAAGCGATAACTAAGTTTCCAGAAAAATAGTTTCTATAATTAATAAAGGCTACAAAACCTTTTATTCGAAGACTCTATATATTGTATAAGTACAACAATTCGATTTGTTACGAATTGTACTTTATGGAAATATACTATCATTGCTAGTTTCTTTCGATTTATCCGCTAAAAACTTGTAATGAATATAATTGTGAGTAGCTGCCTTGAATACCACTTCGGAAACCTTTCAATTCCAAGCCGTATTTGTTGTGGTTCTAATGTACACTGGTAAATCGAACAGTATAACATGTGGTAAATACAAATAGGTATTGTGATACTAAATCGTTAAATTTATACAATGATAGTATTATCTTACTAATGCTACTGATCTTCTTTAATGCATACCCATATAACATATTTTATTTAAAATCCGATTATTCATGTCAGAGTCTCGAAAAAAAAAGTCACTTAAAATTTCCGTCAAATAAATATAAGTTTAAATTTTGGCATAGAATAAGAGGTTATGGGATATTATGGCAATTAAAGGTACCATTACTAAATACTTTTTTCACAAATTCGTCAAAGGTGAAAAAAAGATAGAATTCTGTGACATCGTGATACAACTTTCTTAATACTTCATTTTAAAATAATGTATTTTCTTTGTACTTTTACATCTTCTACATCAAACATCAATTACAACCAAAACTAATGTATTTGGAGAAGGATGCCAAGTCATACTAAATAGAACATCAGAAAGAGCACCATAATAACAGTTCTTATACAAACATTGGTAAGTTATTATAAGTTACGTATATGCTGTATGAAAAAGGAAAGCATCGTGAAATATCAACACCTCGCCATCACTAAATCTATGTGCTACGTTTTTATAATCAGATAGCTATTTAAGCTTTTAGTGTTCTAAAATTCCTTTGTATTATTGTTCTTTTCCTTTTCCATTGCCAACAAGATTTACGTTTTTCTGTCCACCTCGCTCCGTAGACCAGACACAGGGATGCATTCTTGTGATAAACACTGATTCGGTGTGAAGTAAAAATGCGTGAGTGGATCTGCGCCTTGGCATCTACTCCTCGTGTTCTGCGCTGTTGCTCGCGGTACTAGTGATCGATTGTGCACAAAAAAGAAAGGTCAAGTGGGAACGACCAGAACAGTAGGAAAATATATGACCTCATGGAGATTTTCTTTAGAAGTAGTAGTCTCAGATCTGATTAGCAATCACGTGCGGCGTGATTTTCTTTCCAAGCGACAAACTGTCACTGGCAAGATCAATTATTCATCAGAGAAGAATTATTTTTGCAAGTAACTCTCTGCTATGGTGCTGGTTAGCATTAATATTACATTCGTATCGAAGGTAAAAAGTTTTTCACTGGATCTCTGAGCATTTTTAACATTTTTGAACCATCTTTTCCCTCACTGGAAGCATGGAAACGTCACATACTTTCTGAATGCGATTTTATCTTTCGAAAAGAGGAGGAAATGGAAAAGAAAAATCTTAGATTCTTATGAGACAATCCCAGTTGGTTGCTTGGTTAGTTGTCTTTTGTAAAACGCCGTGAAGATGTCCACGGCGAGTTTGGCGAAGTTCTGCGACGTCATTTCAAGAAAGAAAGAAAACACGCACATTGTTATTCTTCGATATCTAGAAAAAAGTACTCACAAAAATCAGTATTTTTACCACATAAAATGTATATAATGTTTAAATGCTCATATATTTTAAATATTACCACCACAACTTGTTTTTTATTATAATTAGTGTCCAATACAATTATCCTAAGATATGTGGTCGATACGTCATCTGTGGTGTACTTCACAAATTTAGTTTTTGTATTTCCGTATTTCAGAAAATTTAGACTGTAAGCATTTATAAACTTCCTATCGAAATTAAATAAAATTTCAAATGCCTACAACGGTGTCAAACAAATATATATATGACTTTTCAAGACTAAGCATAAAGAATTTATTTTCATAAAGGTCCCCTGCACCATGAATCATAAGTGGAAGCATCTGTCTAACTTGGTACAAATCGATAGTTACGTGAAGAATGTTTCCTCGTAAAACATAAAATTCTTTTATTGTAAGAAGGTTGCAGAGTTCACTCCAGTCACAGCACTTAACCGAAGAATACCAACTGAACGTTGTTTTTGTGGGATGCTCATTTCATTCATATACCATCGAATACCAGTTGACTTATCTACATCTCATTAATATAACTGTTCTCAGAAGGAAAATATTCGTATTCAGTGAAGCAAGAGACATACGAACGATCCGTCGTAATGCTTCCATCTCCGCTGAGGAAGCTGAGTGTAGGTCACGAAGGTCGACGTCGCTCATGAGGAGTAACTCCTTCGTGACCGGAAACCTATTTCGTTACCATCAAACGTCCATTTGTTTACACTTTGGGCTGTCGTCCTGTTGTTGTCGCCATCATATAGTTTGTAACTGTCTCTATCTACATTTTGATCACTGATTCACTGGTGGGCTTTGTATCGAATGGATTCATTTCCTTTGAACAGAAATGCAATCAATGATGTTGGTTACTTCTCGGTTTTTATTTACTGGGGTCCTACGGGTATGTTTGAGAACGTTTTGGAGAGCTTGCTCACGTTCGTAATTTGATATGAACCATTATATGACAAATGCGTTACATGAAAATATTTTTTTCCTTCTACATTTTTTTCATGTAAAACATCTTGAGAGAAAAATAAGTTTTAAAAATGTAATTAAAAAGTCAAAGTTTAAAAGTTGCTTGCTAACGAGACTAAATTAGTTTATGGTCATCCACGTGGTCATACGCAGTTTGTAACTGCTTTTTTACAATAAATTTATTACTATTATTATTATAGTAATGTCGGATAGTAACTTTTACTTACATCAAATTTCAGTGGTGAGATACCGTCCTCTTAGTGTCCATTTTTCGTACATTTTGAAATATGGATACTTGTTTTCTTCATGTTTAAAGAAAAGTTTGGTATTGTGATATGGATAGGTTAGTCATATCGGTATGTATAATATTTCAAACACAAAAGACATGTCTCAATCTGACACTTATCTTCCAAATAATTTACAGCATAGCATTGACGTGTTTGTTCGCATCATCCTGACATATCTGACTAACTCGGTTATTTTAACCTCTCAACTAAATTTTTCATTTATAATCCACACTTTTTTTATACAGTTCACACTTATTCAATGGCCAATTCAGGCGAGTGGAGAAAGGATCTACTGCCTAACCGTCAGCATGAACATTCAAAAATTTCATGTCTATTTTTTCGCTTTTAATTTTTATTGTTATTTGAACTTGAATTGACATGTGTCTCTTAAAGGACCCTAAATACGTAATTCAGCAGCGGACGGCAATTCCATTGTGGCGACGCAGGTTGTCCATTAGCCAATTCGCAGCAGCTCATTCCGCTCCCTCCACAGAGAGAATTCCTGGATTCGCCACTGTACTTTGGTCACCAACTAATCATTCAGCACACGAATGCATAAAGAAGCACATTAGTTCATTTCGTCTGTCATAATTATAATATTAAATTATTAATTTTAATTACCTTTTAATTAATTTTAATTACATACAGTCAACGTATGATACTGAGCTGACATTTGTCTGGAACAGGTGAGGGAACCCACCTGAAAACCTCATCTACTTTGACCGAACAGTGCATGAACCCGAGCTCTACCGTTCAGCAGTATCGTGGGAGCGAAGACGACACCACTAGACCTCCGCCGCCGGTTAGGAAAACATGAGGATTAGGAAGTGAAATTAATTATTATAAACGTTACATATCCGAAATGATACATAGAAAATCCACAATGGGGAGACTGAACTTACACCACATTGGAGACACAAAGAAAACATCAAGTATTTATTTGTCAAAATTGTGATAATTTTGGATGTTTTCTGTTTTTTGTTTCATTGCTTTTATTTTTCTGTTGGTAAATATTACGTAACTTCATTCATGACATGTTACTAGAATACTGCACTATTAATGTATCATGTGACAAAGTCGCAAACCAGTGACAAAACGTTGTGATCGTAATATTTTTTCTGTGTGAAAATGGTCGTTAAAATTAATAATTTAATAATTGGTTGATTTCGTAGAAGTTAGATTGGCGTCATTAACGAGGATAACCAATCAACTGAAAACAATAAAATTAACGTGCTCCTTCATTCGATAGTTTCTCAAGTGCCCCAGAGGGATATGCTTGGATGAACAAGCTGAGAAACACAATTCTTGAACTATTTCTTTGAGTTCCGTAAAAAAAATACCAGCTAATGGTATGGTATGGACCAGTGTAATTATGCTTAAATTTTTATATACATATTTAACTTTTGGAGAAGGAATACAGGGTCCCAAGATGGTCTGCTTCTTGGGAGAGAATCTTTCTATTCACCTCCTCAATAAAAGCGAGCTCTTTTTGGAATGTTCAGGAATGTTTGGAAATTAGGTTTATATATTTGTGTAAGAGACCTTATTTTTTGTAACTACACCAAACTTCTTGGTTCTCATAGACTTTTTCCACCAACGAACCTGAAAAATCGTATCGCTGTTCAACTGTTTTGATGTTTTCTTGTTCACTACTTCTCAAGGTTCCGTAAGCTCTATCGTTCTATAAGGTCCCGGTTCCAAAACCTTTTCAGACCGGAGGCTCCGTGCTTTTACTGATCATACTCATTAATTGCAATAAAACCATATCCATTAAATGTACTAATCAATTCCGTTAAAACACTAAAAACCCGTTAATTGCACAATACAATACAATTTTAATCAGATTTCTAATTATATTACAATTTAGAAAATACCATTATAAATATGACACGAGAGCTGTACAAATTAAAGTATAGAAATTAGTCGGTTTAGAGAATATTATATAAAATGCATTATTTTTAAATTTGGTGCCGTCTAACGACACATGATAGGGCGCACCTGAAACACTTTGGGAACTACTACTACAATTATGTCATATCTTTATACGAGGTTACATAATTATAAACATTCATACGAAGTAGATTCGGAAATGCACAGTTGTTGGATAGATTTGTTCTAATTGCATTAAATATATAAATATTTCCCGGTCGATGGAAATCATACTTCAAATACTGCAATTACTTAAGTCGTGATCTGATCTACTATCGATGTTTTCTGTCATCTCCGAATTATGCGATTTATTGTGCCAATAACTGTGCTTTCTTTGATAAATAGTGTTCAAAGAGACAACAAACGTCGTCTTCTAACTCCAACCGTCTAGTCGGCCACGTAAAAAATACATCACAATCCTTGATCTCATTTCATCGAGGAAAAAGTTTAATGGAAGATAGTTCGTCCAGTTGTGCTTCGTTGCGGCCTAAGGAAGTGGTAATTACGACGGTGAAATTATACAATTGGTTTGTCTTAGAGAAAACTATTTAGGGAGAAACGATTAGAAGACGTCGTAATGTTGGAAAACACTACTGAATCTAAAATTATTTGCATCTCTTTTGCCCTTCGGGAAGCATACCACCAACGTAACTGCATACCACCAACTAGACCGGGAGACAGAGAAATTTACTTTACTGATAGGTAACAATTCAGAAATTCGTCGAAAGTTCTGGATGGGACCAAATAAATAACAAGGATGCATTTGCATGCAAGAATGAACAAAATCGGATAAATTAGAAACGCAATAAAGAGGAAATGGTAAATGGAAACGAATATAAGGAAGGATGATGATAAGCGAAGGCGGAAAACCATGTAAATTAGAAAACAAAATCTTGGCAATTACAATTTCGGGCACGAAGTTAAATCTACGAGCTTAATACGAGAGAATACAAGATAAGGGCGTCGCAGCGGTATGGAATACTTTTAATCGTGCATACATTTTTAAAATTTTGAAATTTGAGTAAAAATATGTTTTCAATTGAATGATCGAAATTATTTCCGCAGAGAATTGATATGGAAAAAGATACTGCTGACGAAATTGTCTATCCAGACCATTTAAACATTAGATTGAACCACTAACCATCGCTTTAAGTCCCTTCACGTTCCAAAGCGAAATAGAATTAAATATACTAAAAATATCTCTTATCAATACAGCGCTAACGAGTTGCGAAAAAACGTGAGTCCCAAGTCTCAAATACCCATGGGGTTCACGTAGGATAGAGCTCCGTAATTATCTGTCCTCGGCGCCTGGAGGACATGTTGCCAGCATCTCTCCCTGGCCAATTTGACCTCAGGATTGACCCGGAACTCATTTTACAGCAGGCTTAGTAGGCCTGGGAGTCAGTCTGCATGTGAAGTGTGATGTAAAATCCCACATTTTATTTATTTTATTTATTTACGATCAGGATTTTGACTTATTTCGAAGGTCATACCCATCATACCTCGAGTTCGATCGCATGCCCTGATCTAACAGAAAATCATTCATATCCACGGTTCATATGGGAATTACTGGAATTGCAGCGTACCATCCAAGACAGACTACTAAAACGTGATGAGAAGATATTGATTCAACTATTACTGGGTTTATTGAAGGCCAGACAAAAAATTAACTATTGCGTGCTCGGAAAAGTTTCGGAATATACACTTTCTCCCAAAGGGCATGTACAAAGCAAATCATCCTTTTTTTCTTTGCATTGGTCTCAGTGGTCGAAGGAAGGGTCGACTACCTTATTTAGTTTCCAATCCGTGTATCAGATTTCTTGCTGTGCAGTCAGTAACAATTTCGCTGCAATCGTGTCATACTTTCCCTTATTTTAATAGTCTGCCTCCATGTAATGCAAATCACTACATTCTTTTGTCGGTACCAAAAATGTTTTTAAATTAATTTAATTTTAATATAAAAAATGAACATTCCAAATTTTAAGAGCTGTAACAAATACCGAGAAAAAATTTATTTCAAGTTCAACAATCTTAAATTCATCTTGATGCTGTGAACACTACACACCCCGGAAGTGTTTAATGTTCACTTCAATGTCATTGGTTCGTTGAAAAAGTCCACTTTATGACATGAAAACCGTATTCAACTTCACACAATTTATATACACCACACTAATATTCAAAATGCAGCACATTACGATTTAACTTCGAAATTACATACATATGTGTTGGACAGATCCGAAGTACTCGGGACGGGTAGTCAAGATTAGTGATTGTGAGTCCACTCGTGTAATGCTAGCATGTATTCGCAAAGGCCCAATGGTAACTTCCTCGCCTTAACAATCAAGGTACCTTGGTTCGAATACCGGTGCTGCCGGACGCCTGAAAACGAACGTTGGCAGACCGTCCACCGCGTTGCAAAAACCTGTTTGGAAGATATAAACAGATGAAGACGGATAATGTCCAAAATGATTGTAATGAAAATGATAATATAACATCGTCAAGAATTTCATACAGAGAAGAGCTAGTAGGAGGAGAGGAGGAGGTGGATGAATAGGAGATATAGGGAATGCAATTTGCATAAGAACACTTATTTTTTCGTACATGATGATTAGATAAGTGTCTTTCAATTTGACTTAACCACAAACATTCCCTATGACAAATATCGTCAGAATACGGCACATCCTTGCCAAACAAACGAATCGATAAGCTGTATGCTAAGAAGACATCGAGAAAATTGTAAGAAAAAATACACGTAAAAATTACCTGAGCACATTCGCATAGAAATAAATATGTGGTTATTCAAAGAGAATTTTCCCACATCCAATATAAATAAATATTAATCTCGTTTAAAAGCGTTACTCTATATTACAATAAGAAACATGTATTTTTACAATTATTTTCCTTAATTTTTTCACGACTTATCATTAAAACAAAGTAAACTATAATATAGTTGTTTATCTTAAGGGTTGAAAAACTCGAATTGAATAATAACCTTTTTTACTATATATTACTTAACACAGAGTCCAAACCATTTTTGTAATTTGGAACTGAAGAAAATATTGCATTGAAGGAAGTGGATTTAAATGATAACTGTAAATGAATTTCTAAAGCAAAAATAAAACATTACCTGCAAAAACAAGAACTATTCTCTTACTTAGTCTTAGTGTGCATACATTTTTTTCCGAGTTAGAAGGAAAAATTTAATGTATCTCCTTCTTGATTGTCTCGGTAATGAATCTTGATTTCTTTAGTGCAGATTAAGTTAATTACCTATTATTTGTGAGATAGTTAATTTATTTCTGTCTACGAGCATATTTATAGTTCACTGTACCAGAGGTGCATGAAGGAGGAACGTGCTAATTAATAATTGAGCTCAGCGAATGTGCAACAACAAATTCATTTACGATTAAGTATGTTTAGTTGTGTTTACGTAATTTTTAAGCAAATTAGCATGAAGGGGACCCTAGCTACCACCCACAATATATTTTAATAAACCTTTAAAACTCTGATTACCTTCTTTTTAATGGTTCTTCAGTTAGTAGTCTTTAATATTCAACGGTCACTCACCATTGGGAAAAACTAAAATAAAAATCAATACATTGGTTATTAGTAAAAGTGGAAAAAAATATTTTACCAGAACTTTCTTTAATTTGTAATGAACATTCTAAAAAATGTTTATTATCCCTTACAAGTAATATCAGTTTTCGGTTCAAGACTTTTATTGACTTTAAATCGTTATTATGTAATTCTTAATCCTACAGTCACTATACTCCAAGGATGTGTCTTTTTAAAGAAATCTGTTTGGGTGGATGATTCTATAACAGGACAATATATATATGCGGAATTAAAATATTACGCATTTCAAATGTTCAAAATGTATACCAAAGTTAAATGTGAAGAAATGTCACATAATATTCCTCTTATATGAAAACTCATCACACAACAAAATACTTTGATGTAACAATATCACATGTAATTTAAAAGCCATTCCATTTTATCCTCCAACTTGATATAAAATGTAATTAATTCACCAAGTTGACTCAACGGAAATCAAGATGAAATACTTGAGGAATAAAATTTGAAATACTTAAAATACTATCTGTACTACCGAACTTTGAGAGCTCCAGTTGGTGTTACCCATCGCGTACTACAGACCAATAATTGTTTGATACCTCACTTTCACCGGCAGTCCAAATTCACACCTTTCCAATCCACCAAACAAATTGTGAGGTTCGACCTGAATCTCGCCACATCAAAATAAGTAATGAAATAAATAAAAACAGAGCAATCTCGCGGGTTTTCCCAATCTTCTCGGACTAACATCGACCCGGTTCTTGCAATACATAATTGCCCCTTATTTCCTTTACACCGAAAATATCTCGTTAAGAGAAATATCAGAGTGTAAACTGATAAAGGACTCATTAATATAGTGTAATTAATTTTTTCTCCAAATCATTCAATGTTTTGATCGTTTTGTACCCGTCATGGTCTCTATCAATAAACATTAGGATTATCTTTCTGTCATAAAATGCACTTAATTATTGTTTTCTTATATTTTTTCTAAATCAAAACTTTTTGCGGAGTATCAAACTTTTCTTAAAAGGCAGATAATTAACATCTCAACCTGTGTATTTGCAATATTTTTTAGGCATAGAATTTTCTTCGTGACATGCCTATATAATAAATAATTTTGCTTTTTTGTCTGATGTTTGGGAAAGGTACATCTACCATCAATGAAATAACGAATATTTTATCGAATGATGGTGGTAGAAGTACTGTAGTTTAGTTATTGTAACGTTATGAATGACAAATGTTAAATCTTAAATGAAATTTGGAAAAAAATTGAACGTTTATTTTATCCAACATATTTAAGCCTTCACCAAAACTGACTGATTTATAAATTTTCCCTCCACGAAGAGATTTCTTGATTAGGACGATAATTTGTAAATCAGTAGCTTATTATCGACTCTCATCATAAACACCCTTCGTTTGTCATTACTCATTAAGTACTCGTGGCCAAGTCCTCCGTCACTGATGTTCCTGGCGTTTCTACTAAAAGTCTGAGTCTGCCAGCGAACAAGTGGCTTTTGTCGATATAAATACTCGGTCGGAATTTAGGAAAAAGCCGTCTCGGCCAGTGAAGGACTTTGTTGTTGACGTTCATTAGCCGGAAAAAGTCAGACGCGTGTTCCGTGAAAAGCTACAATGATGAACGGCGAGTATTCACGCGTCACCTGGAAATAAACTCCAAGAAAAATATGTCTCCATTTGCTTTCGTGACTCTGTGACGTTTTTAATCGAGATGAAATATCACGATTAGTTTCCTCACTAAGTTGAGCTCTAAGTTATATTCAGAAATTATTTCGTGGAAAATGGAGTTCTCAAATCTGTACCTATTTAACATGTATCCGAGCAATAATTTTTCCCATACTTCGTCTTCGTTTATTTAAAATACTTCTCTTTAACAAAAAGAAAGTACCTGAAAAAACTCTAATATTCTTATCTGATGTTAAATTATTTCTTACAAGTAGTATAGGAAGAAATGATATTGGTTTCCAGATCTAACTTTTTATTCTAATAAAAACCTAAGATTTTCTTCTCATATTGTCTAATTATTCCTTTTCACTGTTTTTCTTATCGGGATCAGATAGTAAATCAGATGTAGTGGCATCATAGTCCATGTCTAGAATTTTCCATTTTACATATACTAGTCCTCTAAATTCTTGTCAAAGTTACTGACAATGAAAATGAGGAACACTTCACAGACAGTGTGTTGACGAAGGCAACAAACTAGTATCGAAAACCGGGCAGAGAATGTCATCGAGCCCTTGGTCGACGGGAACGTCAAAAGGTGACACATACCTCGATAAACGCTTAGAGAACCGGTTTGTTAAGACATTTATCCTAATGTTCATTTTACGTCCGCACATATTGCACCACCTACGATCTTTTGTTAATCTATTTCAAGAATGGAAAATAAGTCATCACTCTCTAACATCCCTAGTGACTGCCACTGTGTAAATGAAGTACTGCAAATTTTGATTGTTTAAGTATTCAGTGATTAAATATAAATTATATTTAAAATTTACAACTTACATAGTAATAAATGTATAATGGCATGAACGAATGTAGAAACGGTCCAGTGATAATATACACGTAAGAGGGTATCAACCACATAAATGTTTGATAAAAAGTAGGTATCTCGTGCTTGCAATTCATAAATAAATATATAGAAATAATAATAATACCTTACGTGGTGATCATTCTCATAATTATCTAATATCATTAGTGAAGTTTTATTACTATTACTTTTTGAGGAACATATACGTTCCAATATTCTTCCGTCATGAGTGACAACTGAATACAACATTGGTTGAATACTTAATTATAATGTACTTTTTGATATTGAATGAAATATTTGGTTAAGTTGGCAGTACTTCCAAAGTTGGCAACTACTCACAAATGTTTAGAGTACGGGAATGGTGAACATCGTTAAATACAGTACGATGCCGTGTTACATAAAGATGTTTGGGTTTAATAAAGACCTCCCTTATTAAAAAGACTATTCAATATGTGTAGGCAAAAGGGGCAAATTCTTTCAAAAGGAAATACTGACATTACGTAAAAAATCCTGAACATGGTCAGATTTCACTGGGACCAGGTTTCGTGCAACATGCTTACATTAGTCAAATGTCAACCATCTCATGAACATCGAATAAACACTATTAGCTGTCGAAAAAAATTCCTTTTAATGTCAAGGCAACCCCACAAATAGAAATGGAACGAAATACCAAGCAGTATCAACTATTTGAAAAGTGGCGTACCCTATTGTAAAATCACAGATACTAAAAAATAAAAAGAATATAAATTGGTCTCTACATTTTCTCACTTATTTATGGAAATTTTCGTAGCAGCAAGGTTAATCCTAATGCGGTTAAATGTAAATTAATGTAAAATGTATAAATCAAAGTGTTAATGAAACAGATTCATCAATCAGTTTTTATGCCAGTTTTATTGATTTTACATATCTTTATAATTATTAAAAATCTGAAGTGTGCTCTATTCGACTTTCCAATTATAGCTCTAACAAAAAACAGCAGTGAAAATCCTCATTTCAACAAAAATATAATGCAATTTGTAGATAAGAAACTAAACATATTTAAAAAAATTAAAAACGTCGATATACTAAGCACCTGAATCAGTTTAAAACAATATATTCCCAAACCAGACAAATTATATGTTGCCTACACATCTGCATATTGAAAAACGCCTGTCCTGAAACGTCATCTTCCTCCTTGAACTCTTTGCAATTGACACATTAACCGTTCCGAGCAAGGCGCCTCATAATTCCTCCACATTCGGTATAATTGGAAAGTAAAAATGAGCTTTTAGACAATTGTGGATGAAATAATCTTAATTATTTCGAATATATTTAAAATTAAAAATTAATTAATAAATAGTTCAAAGATGATAGTACAATTAAATATTACTTTCACGGCGTTTTAAACTGAACCATTAATCAATAACTGTATGCGCCAAAATAATTAAAGTATCGCAACTACAGTATGTAAATTTTCTTTATCATACTACTTGGAATGAACGAAATGGATGCGTTTACAATGTTTATAAAGATATCCTCGTATCGTATGTTCACATTTCGAAAAACGTGGTAATGATCATTGGTCATACTCATCCCAAAAACCGGTGAGTTACAAATCGAAGAACCTATGCTTTCCTGTCATACGACGAAGATATACTGTACAATTATAGCTAACAGCTCAATACAGAAAATGTTGTTTGCATGAGATAGAGGTGGTAGTAAAGATACGTCGCCTCTCGAACACTCGCCAAAACTGAAGCAACAGTGTCTTATCTTACTCAGGCCATTATTGTGCGTACATATACTTTTTACAATAGGGTTATTGAAAAGGCTGTTTAAGTGCTCTATTTCTTTGTTAATATCTCAAAAGACATTAAGATATAATTTATCTTAATACAATTTAATGCGCGTTTCAGAAAAAGCGCCAATTATATCAGTTTTGTTGCTCTTCTCTTTTGCCTCATTTAGTGGTAAAATTCATTCTAGAGATCGCAATTCCAACAACTCGAGAATTGTCGATCATTATCCCATAATATTACTATATTACAGGATATCTTATATTATTCTTGGTTTCGTTATAGCTTAGATGTTTTTCCTGGGCTTTCGCTACGTACACATTTTCGTACAGATTAATGAATACTATGCTACATGCTACTAGAGGTGGAAATGTTATCGCTTCACGTCTTTCATTTGATCCGATAATTATTTAAAGGTAGTCCATCAATCAAATATTTACATCCAGGAGAAATATTTACAAATTTTCTCTTTAAAAAAATCAAGTGATTTACGGATGTATTAACTTTTTGGGATTTAAATGAGTCATTCAATTATTCTATATAGAACTACGGAACACATTAAAACGTCTTATTATATATTGAGCATTCTTAGACATTTTCTGAAACGTTTCAACCGGGTTGCAAAAACATTGGTGTAAAATAAAATGTCAATTCTCTCGCGAAACCTATTCAATTAGTTTTACAAATATTGATTCAAAATTTAGTCGAAGCGATTTTAATGAATTTTTAACTTATGATGAGGACCCATCTATTAACTTGTTGACCCATCCGACGTTTCGAATATTTCAACAGATTTGTTCTAGTTGACATTTGAAACATGGGTATATTTTCGAAAATAAAATACCCACAGCTCTTCAACTTCACAAAGCTTCGCGTACATCCTTTTTTATTTACTTTAACCACGTAGAGGTGTATCCGACGATCCAGGATGCCATGTGAGTCAGTTCTGAGTGAGTTTATAGTAACCCATTAGACTTGGATATTAAAGTATATATTCCAATATAAAATCCACTAAGATTTTATGGTACTGATTTGGTTTAGGTTTGGACTTGGTTCAGGATATAAAATATGGTTAATGCGCTCTATCAGCGGCGTGAGTACGGAGTGGGATGAAGCTTTTACTTGTTATTAAAATACACTTCCAAATTCCAACCCATCTATTCTCTGCCAAGAAAAAAGCGAATCACATTTATTCCAGTGTTCTCTATTACAGCGCACGTTTAACACAAACGTGACCCTACCATGCACACGTACTACAACAGGGCGACCGAACACATTTTTCTCAGAGTGCAAATCGATGCGAAATCCTCTTTGGGCGTCGCAATGCTAGTTTCTTCAGTGTGTCGAGAAAGCAAATGACACAGGGCGTTCTTAAGCTTTCGCGCTTGAATACTAAACGCTGACAGAGTCCGTGAGGATATCCGGTATGCGTACGTCATACTCGAAGTTTTCTCATTATCGAGAGGGTAGACTATACAAGGTTCTACAGTCAATTTTATATATCGCGCACTAGCTTACAGGGAATCCTAGAAACAAAAGAGAAAAGAAAGGGTTTAATAAAGGGATGAAAAGGGCAGTAATGTTAGTTAATGACGGGGGAACGAAGAAAACATACCGCATGCTCGCTTTTTCGATCGCGACAAATCCCATGCGGAACAACCGAGGTTTGGAGGATTTGAGCCTCCCAGGAGATGGAAGGAGAGCTCACTGACCATTACTCTACCTTCGAACTTACAGATTCACGACATTCATTAATCACATCTTAGTTGGGGTCCACCATTCAATAGTACTATCTGAAGTGCGTACTCTATTGCAAACATTATTGATAACCTGTCGCATCCATTATTTCCGTCCATTCCATCATGCATTACAAAAATGATGCATGTACTTGGGACGTCTAGTACGCGCGCTAGAAATAAAACTACTTTGTAGTTTCTTGGAGAGGAGAAATGTAGAGGGCGAGCTCGTAATGAAGATAATAATGTAATGGTTTTTCTTTGTTACTAAACCACAAAATAACTGGCGCACCAGAGTGCGATGGAGGTAGATATAGTTAAAATGAAAACAAAACATTTGAATTTTTCACCAAAATATCTCTAATATATAAATAATTTTTACTCGAATACAGAAATATATCTTCTGTCGTGAGCATTTGTACGCTTGCTGTGTGTTCAGTACCTGTTCGTGACACTTCACCCTCTGCTCACCTTTCTAGAATTAGTAAAATATTTCTCACAGATATGACATGTTGCTTCTTCCTGATGTAGGTCTTTTCCATTACAAGCAATTCAAAATCTCTCCGTCTTCAGATGACTAGCCTGAACGGAAGTATTGTTCCATATTACTATTACGCATCATTAGAAATTTTATCATTACTTATTTGCTATGGAAAACGTAGGTCTACGATACACTGCAATCGTTTCGCTATCGATGGTGCGGAATCCACAATAAAAAACATACCTCATAAAATGTTTTCGGAAAATCCGATCTCCAAAAGGACAAACGAAGGAAAGTGAAAGGGAATGGGTGCTTCTAAATCTTGGAGAAGGTGAAGTTCAACTACACATTGTATGAGCGCATCATATCTCAGAAGAAATATCATAGGGTTCTTTAATGAAAGAAAGTTCCATGTTACCACAATTTCCTCAACTACCACAATCATTGCATAATTATTTCCTCTTCTAGCTGTTCGCTTAAGCAACTACTAAGTGGTGGGAAGAATTTTGATTCATTTTCAACAGTTTTTACCATTAAATAAATTAATATTTTTAGTTAATATTTACTTAACACAGTTATTTGGTTCTAATGATGTCATGTAACCATGTAATAGCAAAGTTGTGAATTTCAAAATTCAATTGTGTCTGAGGACGACACAAACGAGAGTCGAAACGTTGTAAGAAATTGTGAATAATTCAAAAATTGTCTAATAAAAAGGTCGTTAAGTTGGATTAATTATTAGAAGTAAATAAGTATTTACCGTGAAATAACATTCATGATAGCATCTGTGGTACAACAATAATAATATAAGTTTACATTGTGATCTTGTATACCCTGGCATATAATAAAAATTATACGAAGGGCTCTAATGACCTTGACGTTGGCGAGCCCTAAAACCCAAAGAAAAGAAAAAAGAGAAAAAAATTCAATTATACGAAAGATCACCCGTAGCGTGAACTACTGTTTCCTTGCAAAAAATCAAATTTAAAATGTCGCGCATATGCAAACGTCAAGATATACGTGACGAGAAAATAGTATAAGTACATCAATAATTCAATTTATAATTACGTGCTATCTTATTATTCCTCTATTTTTGAGAGAGAAAAATATTTTACGTTACGTGTTACTTCATCATATATTTCATGTTTTTTTTTAATCCTTAAAGCATTAAAAAGATCACTTTCATGGACACACTTTTATTAATGCGTCGAATATTACAGATTCAGATATTCATTAATGCGTCGAATATTACAATTTTCGCCACAGGGTATTCAGCAAGTAACCGATAAGGTGAGCTCAAAATTAATGAATTGATTTTCAACACAGTTCCTAATTCTATTTTAAAATAGCCTTCTGTGAACGTTTTATAATATTACTCGTACTGATATTACCGGTACTTACGTCTTCAAATTCAGAACGAATAATTCTGACTACATTGGATATCTGAAATGCCTTTTTTTTATACCTAAAGCAGTTATTCACTGTACTACATTATTTTAAAAGATAATTTCTTCCATCTTTTTCTCATTCATTAACGAATAAGTGTTTAATAAAACAATGTAACGATCTTCATTCACTAAAAATTAGACAAAGTATAACAATTCACCCATTTAAATCTCAAAGAGTCGTTCTCTAATGAGGGAATTTGAAAGAGCGAATTACATTAAGTAATCTTTCTACGAATTCCGTAGTGTTTTTAGTACCATCCACAGGGAGACGTAATTTTCGATACTCCTTTCGCAACTTACTCTTATTTTAATCACACGTATTATTTACATTAATCATAAAGAATGATTAAAAGAATATGTACTCTAAAATTTAAATTGTAACTCTTTCTAGTTCATTTGTTATTCTTCCAAACCTATGTAATTCGTTAAACCTGTAGTAAATATCAGTGGAGGAGTCTTGAAATCAATGGAACATTTATACTAACTCTGAATAATTTTATCCATTTTCTTTCAATCTCTTTTTATCATTTATATCCCAAGATGTATGAATAGCGAGGTGGCGTATTTACTTTCACAATTGACTCATTAAAATGGGTCATTTTTAACTTTGCATGTGATTGTGCGCCCCAGACTTCAATTATCAAAGCCAACTTTCACTTTATACCCCTCCTTCATTTATATTAGCAATCACACCATAGTTCATTTCAGAGATGGTAGGTAATATAACAAGGGTTGTATTAGTTTCCGATGTAATTTCAGTATTCAATTGTCTCTGACAATTGAATCAACTTCTTATTTCAGTCTAATTTTAAGTGATTTAGTGTGCAACAAGTGTCTCATCGTTTCGGGTCGCGAATTAAGTAATTGTTTTTAGATCAATTTCGGTAGTTTGTTGCAGTCACATTGGGCACGTTAAACAGATTGACCATTAAATACTCCCGCCAACACGTATTAATAGCGATCCGTTCGATGCAAACTCCTTTCCAACCTTCAGGTGTCCATTACCAGACGATATCCCTTTCAAGCGTCTCTTGCGCGTACGTCTCGGGGCCAAGGTGCCATCCGCCCGTTCGCTTCCTACAGGAATCGGCGTGTTTGCTGTCGGCGACGGCTCATGCATGAAAGATGAGCCTAATGAGCATCCTTCTAGCTCGCCACAATGGGCCAGGTGTGAATGGGCGGTCGCGCAGCCTAACACGTGGGCGGGCCAGCACTCGAAGCGGCTAAGGGCAGGATGAACGATAGTGCGTGGGCCACGAGAAGAGGAAAGGAGGGGACAGGAGAGAATCGTTGAGGGGGGGGGGATGATCTAAAGGGAGGAGATGAGGCAGAGAAGGTACTCAATTAGTGTAATATTGTACATACTAATCAAATATCAATAATACTTTTTTAAGGCAAAGCATTGAAAACAGTTAACGAATCGTAAATCTTAAAAATTAATTTTTAGTTTCTCATTCCAAAAAGTTGCTTCTCAACGTTCCGTATAGTTCAGCAACAGCTACGACAATGGCTGGAAGGAGAGTTTCTTCAACTGTCTACACGATCTTCAATTTTCATTCTGTTTTTTACATCACTCGCTAACACTAATCCCTATGACTGATGTGTTGTTTCTCGATTTGTTTAAACTTCAACAACGAATAAAAGTTTTCAAAACATTTTTGCTATTAATTTGCTAATAATTTGTTGAAGTTTTGGATTCATATTCAAATTAAAATTATACCTTAGAGCTCACTCTCTTAGGGGTTCCAAAAATATTTAAAAAGAAAAAAATTGGATGAGCATTTCCAAAATGTATGTATACTTTAGTATTTCAGTTCTAAAGCTACGGGAAAGGACTTTAAATACGAATTAAGAGTACGAATGTTACATATATTCGATTTACTGTCTATGCTTCAATAGAATTATCCTTTTAATTAACCCTGAATTATCTCCCTCTATTCAGTTCCATAATGGAAGAATTACCAGAGGATGGCCATCCTATTCAACACTATCATTACCACCCTTTTCCCTTGGTAATGGAAAATTTCCCGAAATACTCGTAGTTATGCATTTAATCTTAATCGGAGAAGAACCCGATTTTTACATTGAACTTATATGTATAAACACGTATAAGCATCTATTTTTGATCTCTTCAATCATTTTCTCATATTGATAGGTAAGGTTGCACAATGACTAAGCAGTTAACAGCCAATGGCTAAGCCATAAAAGAAAAGTATCTTGATGAAAGTGTGTGGTTGGTTCACCTACTGTTGTTCGTCACGTGTTTCGGGAGAGATTTGCACTGACCCACCAAGTTGTTAAACAGTTTATGGCATTACAAAAGTGTTGGATGCTTGATCGGTACCGAATAATGGTACCAGTTTCGAGGAAATGCAGGTGGTTGAAGATTAGAAAATGTTAATTGAACGCTGTGCAGCAATCCTTATAGGAGAGTCCATCGAAATCTGGATAAGTAATAACTTTTAAGATATATTCCTTGAGAATAATAACGATGGGGATGATTATGGCACTAAAGTGTAACCCATGATAATTAACCTTGACTTGCATCAGGCACAACACATCATGAAAGAAACCCATGTCTTGTCCTGAATACTAACCCATAACCTTAGGTTTCAGAGATGACACGTCTTGAACCGAACGTTTTACCTAGTCGACTCGTAAATCATAAGTACATAAATAAATTGTTTCAATTCTTGCTTTCCAGGTAAATTTATTCTCTAATAGAAAATATGTGTAAATCTGATACAACTTGCGATCATTGTTTATTAAGATTTCTTCATATTTCAGCATGCAACTGCAACCAACACGCCCATCGCTGTCGCTTCAACATGGAGCTGTATAAGCTGTCCGGCCGTGTGAGCGGAGGCGTGTGTCTCAAGTGCAGACATTTCACCGCTGGGAGACATTGTCACTACTGCAAGGAAGGATATTACCGGGATCCCACCAAGGCCATCTCACATCGTAAGGCGTGCAAGCGTAAGTGAATTTTCTATCAAAACAAATATTTCGTCACAATATACTTCACTTACTTTGCTTCTTCTCTCAGCGCTTCAATTCATTTCCGGAATATCTTGAGACAATACACGAACCAAGAACCTTCAATAGAATATATTGTCAGAAGATCCGTCAAAATGACTAAAACCCAGATCGTGAGAAAGTAGCATTCAAAGATACTGGTATCCCATGACTACTGTTCATTCTCCATCCAACATTTCTTCCGTCACTTTTCCCGTAAACACCCATCACACATTCGCAGAAATATATTTGAACATAAATATCGTCCTATTCAACCAATTATAACCAACTATTTCCATTGCTTATGACTGAACGTTGATTTATTTAAATTATTATTGTTTATGGAGTTTTCGATATCTAAGAAGAAAAATTTTGTAAAAAAAAACAATATTGATTTTTTTATATTATCATAAAAATATATTTCTTCCTTTTAGGTATTTGGTGTATTGAACATAAGTGTTCCAAAATGTGGAATCGTGGTGATTCCATCGAACAGAAATGATCGTGAATTTAACTGTTGTCTGTGAATAGCCATTGTGGAGTCTGTCAATATCAACTGTCCAAAAAACGACTGACAATTAATTTCAGAAAATATTTTAGCTGAATGTTTAAAAACGTGGTGTATATAATATGAATTATTTAAGAATTTCATTTTAAAAATTTCGATAATATTAAGTTAGTAATAAAAAACATTGGAAGGCATGTTTCTAGGATATGCATTATTTATGTAAACATATGTCGAAGACCAAAACCCTGTCGTAAAAGTTATAAAATCAAATTTTTCTATAAAAGGACATAGAATTTGTTAACTTCATATTTTAGATTTACTAGAAGAATTCGCCAGAAACCACCCTAACCTATCAATGAGACTATATATTTTTATATTCTCAATCGTACTTCCCACTTGACTGTATAAATGAATTATTCCAAGCTAATAAAGTCCTCTAATAATAGAACTGTGATGAAGTCAATTTGACTTAGGTCCCATTGAACCTTCGATCTGTCTGACAGAGGTTTTTGTGAGCACAAAAAAAAACCTGTCGTAGGTTTGGATATCCCTTTGACAGAGGTTTGGGGACAGAGTAGCCTTCGTCCCCAGACGGCGATCGGCGCAAGGCGGTGATTTCCTCAGGGAGAGCTCAGAAATCGCGGCGTTCGCGCGTCGCGTCGCCGGGAAGAGTTGATTGTAGACAACCGTAGCAGCCGCCGAGTCACGCCGAGCCACTCACACGTCGTATTCCCATTTTCGTCGAAATTGAAGTTTGTCACACTTCGGAGTGTGGAGTAGAATTGTCTTTCTCACAATGGATTTCGAGAATCGTCTTTCGTGACGAGTACTCCTTGTTAACCGTGTCCGGAAAAACGAATACTCGGACGAATTTCATCGAATGTTATCAAGCCTGGGGTGTCATCGAGGAAAGAAGTCGAGAGATCCGAACTTTTGTTTTTGGGTTGCGAAGCTCTTCTACACAATATCAATATTTTTTTAATATTTAAAAGTAGTCGCTTGATCAATTCATTTTTTTATGAACTGATGAATGTCTATTGGCCTCAGATAGTTAAAGAAAATAACAGACTTTGAGCTAACGTCCAATTAAATATACTTAATATAACAGCAGACATATTAAATATATAACCATTCCTCAAGGTTATTAAAAATGAATGTAATGTTAGATACGTTCTTTCTTGTTCATATGAATATACAACTACGATGATTTTTCCAGAACGTACAATTTACATTATTATAAAAAAATCTATATTATATTATTAAGTTTTCCCTCGTAAAATTACTTCCTCATTCAATGATAATTATGTCTAAATTACAGAATTATTTTTTTCGATTAAAATGGAAGTTAATAAAGTTAAAATACATGAATTGATTACTATTGACCCGCAAGGTGTAAAACTACAAATTATACCATATTAAAACTCCAATGATTTCAGAATAAATTCTTAAGAAGTTACATCAATCCACCTTCGTTCATTCTTTATTCTCTGGAACGTCAATGCATAAGCTCACTTTAATCCAGGTACCGACACAAGCGTTTCTCCGTTTACCGCTTGTCAGACATAACGTAACCCTAGTGACTTATCTTCCGTGGATTTTTCTTCAGCAAGTTTCCTTTGTCAGACTAACTTAGAAATAGTCCTTGAGAGGTGCCGAATGGTTTACCCTCTCAACTATTTTCATTGATTTCTGAACCATTGAATCAACTTCACTTATCTTGAAATTCTCCCTAATTGAAACGTAGGATTTTAAAGGTGTGATGCTGGGTTATCAGGTTGGTGCCGCGTCCGAGAAAGATTTTCTTTACCAACAAAATAAATGGCATTAGGAATATTGATAAAAAGAATTGAGACTTTATTTATCAATCCTTTGAGTTTACGCACTTTTAATTTTTTCTCTTCATTTATTCCTCCCCTTCATTCATTTATTGTTTATCATACTAATATGTGTAAATGAGATGTGTAAAAGAGCAGAAGAAAGAAAATGTCGAAATACCCTGCATTGACCTTGTTTGGAGAAGGGTTTAAAGAGGAAAATAAATATTAAAATATGATTACGTGTAACTCATCAACTATGTTGTAGAAAATGAACGCTGATTAATGATTTTCATAAATAAATGAGTAAACAAGAATTTTTATCTATTAACATATTTCAATACTTTTAAATATGATACTACAAAACAATGCAAAATTTTAGTACAGTACATAAATGATATTAAATTTTGAAATTACGTTTTATCTTGTGCCCCAAACAACGAAACGTTATCGCTAAAATCCTTTAACTCTATAGTTTAGGGAATATTAGCAGGAAGTAGTTCCTAATCTAGAAATCTGATTTAGGCAAATAAAGTACATGACATTTTTTAATATACTTTACTTTATTCTGAACTTGTTGGTTTAAGAAACTTGTATTTACAATGGAAAATGCAATTTTTCTTTACACAAGGAATATTACTTTAGTTTGCAACGTGTCAAGGATACATTCCTCTTGAAGCTCAGCGCAAACATATTACTTCGTATTCAGAAGAAATTAATTTTGTACTTCTGCTTCATTTATTATAAATTGTTTGACTTTATAGAAAAAAATATTTTTTCCAGGCATAAATATTAACACTCCAGATAAAGTCTTATAAATTCTGTAGAAGTTGCAAAAATTAAAACATGTTCATGTGAATGAAGGAAGTTCGTATGTTAGTAGTATACATCTTGCTCAACATCATTGTGAATTCTCTGGTTTCCCTCTCAAAACCAATACAGTTCAACAAACATCTTCAAATATTCATCCTTGATGAGATCGATCGTCACGAAGAACAGCTAGTTGCCTCTTTTCCCTTCCACTTTGACATCTTCAGATCTAAACTTACGAGTTCTTCCGACATATTTGTTCAGATTTTATTCCACACAGGTTTATTCCAAAATTGCCTCTTCTGTTTAATATCCATTCGCCCCTCTCCACAATGTGACACCCCTTCCCATTCATAAACTAATCTGTAAACAAATTAGTTCGTCTTAAAGTTAGAATTTTTCATCTGTTCGTGAAATTATGTTATTCCGAAACACTTTTATACTTTCGTTCATCAATTTATTTTCAGCACGTTATAATTCCAACATTATTCTAAATTTGAATCACAAATTTCATATTTTGCAAGATCACATTTCTTTTAATTTTTCCCAAATTTTACTGATGATGTCTCTTTATGCCCCCTTTTGGCGAATTGAAAATTTGTGAGGTATTGTTATTATTTTTATTATTATGTTACATGAAAACGACAATAGCTTGTTTGATGATATTGAATTTACCTTTTCTTATTTCTCTTCATAAACTTTTAATAGTCAATATTTTTTTGTTAATTTCTTTGATTTTCTTTAATTTAGTATACTTTTTGCATGTTTAATTCAATGCAGCATTCATTAACTGAGTAGAGTTTGGACAGGAAGTGATCACTCCGATTATTCCATATCACATCCCGAGATACTTAACTTTCCCAGACAAATCCTTTGTTATTCTAGAATACTTGGAACTGCACAATTTTATGCTTCAGCTTGTGACTGCCATCCGATCGGAGCCTCGGGTCGCACGTGCAATCAGACGAGTGGCCAATGTCCGTGCAAGGACGGAGTCACTGGAGTCACGTGCAATCGCTGCGCCAAGGGCTACCAACAGAGTCGCTCTCACATCGCACCCTGCGTCAGTAAGTATTTCTCAACACCTACATTTCTATTCACATATCCCCAAATGAAGAAATTGACAATGGAACATCAACTTTGCTAACATTCCGTAGAACACAATTGCGAGATAAAATATCCTTGGCAACGTGGTGCGGGTTTAGACCACGTCACTATCAGACAATGATCATACAAATAAGTTGAGAATCATGAAGACAATGATCATACAAATAAGTTGAGAATCATGAAGACAAACCAATGTCCGAAAAGATAGATTGACCGGAAATAGTGGGGACCGGAAAAAATACAATAAATACGGTTTTTTTCGCGAAAATTCGGGAGAACGCGAATTATCTGCGTTAATATGCAAAAAACAAGAAATACGAAATAGCTCATAAAGTAAGAAAAAACTAGTCGAAATTGGTAATAAAGGCAATTCAAAACGTGTAAACGTTAATAGTCATATAGATCAGATGCTACGATATATTATAAATGCTATTTTATAAATATAGAACTGCTATTTTAAAAATATAGAACTACTTTTTTTAGTATAGAATTTCAAGACCTTTTTATAAAAAATCGTTTATTAATTTTCGCCGATCGTTAGTTAAGCTCGTTATCTTTAAAATGCAATAAGCGTAATTGACGGGATAAATAAATAGGACTTTGCAAAAACTATGGCACCTACAGCGCCCATGCTTCGCACTCTTTTTATGCATCACAACTATCACGTCTTAAAGAGAGTTTAACCTATGTTTATTAATTGTTAGAAAAATTATAACAATATCAAAAATGGCCGATTATTGTGTGTTTCTACAATAACATTTTTATTTGTTGACTGATTTCAATTTCAAAAGTCTCAAATTGCGCTCAAATCTCGTGTACATTACTTTTCTCTACAACCGATAGTTTTTTTCCTCTAACATACTGAAAAAAACTATTTTTCCGATTTTCTGTTTAAATAAAAGTATGGCGCGAGCAATTTTGAAGAAACTAAAGATGAGAGGTATCTTCTATCAATGTCCCCAATACATTTCTGCAATAAAATCGCTACTTAATTTACTTTCGATTTCAAAATTACATGTGGCCGGGGTCAAATGTACGCATATCAAAAGAGCGCTGTTGTGCATTTCATTTCCTCATTGTTTTGTCAATAGACAAGAGGTGTTAGGACGCATTTTGCACTCATTTGGTGAAATAGGAGGCATAATATGCATTCGGTTAGTATACGTTGATTCTGGTGTGCAAACTTAAAAGAAAATTATGCTTAATTTTTTGTTAGTATTATATTTGGTAAATGTTAAGAAAGTAGATAATCTCTCTGAAAGAAGGAAGATAAATAAAAAAGCATTCAAAACTTTATATTTTGTACTGTCGCTTGCACATGCTTTATTAGGTTTCAAATTAATCATGATTTTCACATTTGAATAAAAATTTAAGGGTCAGATTCATTTTTATTAAGTGTTTGTACATATTCAAATTGATTTGAATTTGATTATGGATTTGATTATAGATGATTATGAAAATTATCTATGGATTTAATACATATTTGTGCATTCTGCTGAAACACGTGCTATTAAATATAATACAATTCTAGGAAAAGTTGAAACAAACATTGACAAACATTTCCCAGGAATGTTATTAAAAAACGGGGAGGAAGTTAGTTTTTTAGACACCAATACGTTAGAAGTTTTAACGAGGTCATGTAACGAGAAGCTTACCATGTTGCCTTGATGGCCTCGGTAAGATCTTGGCTGCGAGGTTGCATGAGGTGGGTAAGCAAATACTATCCGAAAATGCTGCAATCGTGGCGGGTATGTATTCTAGATTTTTTTTCAATTTTTTTAAATAATACCACGCCTCGATAAATAATGTAGTGGAAAAAATGAATCAAATATTCAATTTGTGTAAAGGGAAACTAGAAATAATAATATTTTCAGTATATTATGTAGCATTTAACTTAGAGTTTCAATGAATAAAATTATAATTTATTTCATTGCTCACCAACCGATAAGATACTTTCTGATGGACAAAAGCGTCAATCTTGGGAAAATGGATACCGATCTGAAGTGCTCGTATTTTGCAGTTCTCTAGAATTTGTTTTCCTGGGTCTGCTTTTTGAATCGGTATACTTAGATGTGTTACGGGAAGCCGTTGGAAGCGATGACCCTTTTTTGCAGGAAACGTAACAGACTACAGAAGACCGACTGTGAATTGTTCCACTATTATTAAGCTAAGATACATTTCAAGTTCTTTTCAGGTCCCAATTTACTATTAGTTTGAATAGGATTTAGCCTAGGATGTGAGCATTTAGAGGACGCAACATACAGATATTTTAATGTACTCAAAGTATGCAGAAATAGTATTAAAATTTAATTGAATGAATTGATGATTATGATATAAAGAGATGTTGTAATACAATCCCAATTTTTGTTCTTTATTAATTCAGAATGATCAGCGCTGACTCTATTGATGAAAACGGTGAAGAATGCATTTCATTTCTAATGATGGCCACCACACGGCAGAAAAGGTGGGAAAATTAATTAGAAACAAAAAGTTGAATAGTATTACTACATCTTCTTTATACGTTAATATATATGCTAACCACACCGAACCTCGACATATAATAAATTGACCTAAAATCTTACATTCTCTCACAGTATTTGACAATTTTGACCCTGGAATGTCTCGTCTGAGTGCAACTAGCTCTGCGACCTCTCGCGACCACTATTTCGTGCCGGCGTCACACACTAAATCACTAATTACAATGATCTCGATTTTTAAAACACGCATTCAAAGAAAGAGTTAATACTGTTTTAAATTAAATAAAAATGTTTTAATAAGGTTTCGTGAAATTTTATGTTGCTCATTTTGTGTCGGCCCCACAATCAAAAGTGTAACTTGTGAAACATACAAAAATGAATACCTGGAGTAAAACATATGCGAAAGGTGTGAAATAGTCAAATATGAATATTCTACCTTGAAGAGGCAAAGTTTAGACAGCGCAATTAGCTGTTTTTTTAGGGGGGGGGGGGAAATAGCCACCTAGGGCGTCTAAACCGGGAAGTCGGCTCCTAGTTCTTATATGATTATATATTATTATGACAGACAAGAGTTTATCTTACCTTTTTCAGTTTTGTGATCTACTCTTATACTCCGATGGTAGTGATGCATCTGATCATGATCACGTATTGACTTTGCTTGTCCGATCGTACATCAGTCGTATATGGGATATAATGTATCACATGGTAAATATAAGAGCAGGTTTAAAATCTATCATTTTTTTTCTTTTCGACATGCATCGCTATGACGCATATTACCAACCAAACATGTTAACCGACTAGCGCAATATCTTTCACTGCGTGTAGTCACTCCAATGAGTCGCTATTTACCAGCGCCAGCGCCCGGAAGTTACCAGATAATTGCATGACAGTGACCACGTGACAGTGACGTCAGTTTAAGTCTCGGAGACTTCGAAGTTAGAATTCTGAAATTGCACTCTTCTTGTTCAAGTTTCGTTCATATATGTACAATTGAAATGAATTTATAACAGTAATGGCAATATTCAATTGAAATTATTTTTTGGAAATATTTTTGATTTGCTCCTTTTCTCATTCCAAAGATTTTTCCTCTGAAAATTTGTGGTTACCTACGAAATCTGAACTTGAACTTAACGGCAATTGGTAGTTTGAACTTCTCATCAACCCTAAAACTATGGATCCGATGCATATTCCGCAGAGCTTGTAGACAGGTAGTCAATCATTTATGTTTCAAGTTTGGTTGAAATTGCTCCAGACACTCCAGAGTCACGGTGGAATGCGAAACATTTGAACCCCTATTTCACCATCATAGGGGCAGATTTTCTTAAAATCCTTTCTTAGTGGATGTTTACACAGTAAAGCGAACCTACCCGCCAAATTTCAAGTTTTTGGGTTTTGTAGTTCGTGAGATTTCGCATTACATTTAATGTCTTAATTGAGAATAATGTAAAAGTACATTAAAAATTACTCGGCAATGAATCGCTACATTTCGTATCTTCATCAGGACTTTTAATAACTCACTTCTGATTCATTCTTGAACATTCCAACTAGAAAAACAAATTTCAACATTCCAACATACTAATACATACAAACATTTGTACACATCATCTAAAAACGACATTCGATACAGTGCAAATAACCATAACCCAACACGAATTCTGTGGTAAAAGCAAAATGGAGGATAGTTTATTATACGTTAAATATAAATAAAAATGCTGATGAAATTTCATGTATTCAAAGCAACATGAATAATTTTTTATGTAAAACAACAAGTCTGAAGCTGTATTAAAATATTTTTAATATATAAATAAACATGCGATGTGAGAAGTCATGAATGAAATGTGTGGCTTGTACAAATAATGGAAAAATCTGATATTAGATTCGAAACCATACTTTTCGGCGACGTTGGGATGGATAAGGATGTTCACTTTCTTTGTATGTTCAATCAGTCCACATTCAAGATAATATACCCCACCTAACCATTCGGTGGGGGTGCAAAAGGGGGGACAGGTAAACATATTAAAAAACAACTGATATTGATGTTGCATACATCTTACTTAAGACACAAGAGAGGAGAGTCACACTCTCGATTCCGCGTAAGTCCTAGATCACTCCATATAAGGAATCTCCCTTTGGGAACAGGATGTAATGTAAAAATCAACGAAAATGATTGAGATCAAAGTTTTCGTGACCGCTGAAATTAGTAGTGACATTCCCGAAGACGCTAAAGTCCATAATTAACCCGCATAAACCCCATGAAGAATTATTGTATATGACAGTTACCAGTGACGAGTCAATAATTTTCGACATCACTGAGTTGATAGTGAAATCCCGATATTGTGCAAGTTAAAATTCAGCCCTCATGGAAGAAAGACATCACTAGCACCCCTTGGGGGAGGGAGATGGGGAAATGAGTTTATCGATAAAAGTAATTGAAAACTAATTTAGAAAAAATATGAGTTGGATCCGTAGGTAGATGATATTTTTAAACTTCCCCTAAGGGAAAATTCCCCCTATGGAAGTGAAATGAGAAATTGGTGTTTTCTTACTTTTTTATTTCTTTCACATTACTATCTAGTCATTAGATGACAAATCAGCATTAAAAAAAACAACAATATTTACACAAAATAAAACAACTCCACTTTTTAACAGACCTCATTTTTTTATCAATAGTCAATGTTCAAACATTACTTTGTAATTTGCAGTCATTTACTTCAACTCAAGGGTTTCACTCTTTTAACTAGTCTAGTGTTGTCAAGGAACTGGATTCCTCAACATTTACATGATGATGAAGTCCATCTTCATGATTCTTGGCGATTCTTTTATAACCCTCTTCACCGTATCGTTTCACAAAACTTTTTGCACCCCGCAGGGGGTTCAATTTCGGCTGAGTATGGGCTTGGTGAACCTACGGTCCCTGAGCTGGGGACTGGTACTGCGCCACCAGTTACCGGACACCGTAAACTTCGTGCACGCTTCACCGACATTGGTCGAACTGCAGATTTACCAAGAATTCTCAGAAATGAAACGGATCATGTCAATAAATTATTGAATTTCGTAAATAGATCCGACCTCCTCCCACAATTCTCGGGAGGGTTTAATTTACTTTCTTCTTTCCTTTTCCTTTTCGTCTTCCCTTTCTTTCTTTCTTTTCCTTTGTTCAGAAAATTATAGTTTTCAGAATTTATTTCTTTTTTAATATAATGTATTATGCAACTGTTCTGTCCTTTCCTATCATCTTTATGTTTAGATATTTTTTGAATTCAGGAGAGTTTTTAGTGTGTATTTGACGAGTCTCACACACCGGGAAGAGTCACGTCGGTTCTTCCCTATGGTGCATTTTCTCCCACCTGCAAGGGCTCTAATGACCTAGGCGAGCCCTAAAGCGCCAATTGAAAAAAAAAAGACTCTGTGCAGGTCATAGTTCCCGGTGTGCCAAGGTGCATTAACTGTGTTTCTAAGAACTTTATTTTGGAAACGCTGTATAATTTCAATACTAGACTATTTGGTGCAGCCCCACATCTGGATACCACATGTCCATACCGGTCTTACAACCTGCTTGTAGAGTAAAAGCTTGTTTGCAGGGAGAAAGAGTAATTTTACCCTATCAGCCAATACATTTTTCTATATCTCATGTTGAGTTCTTTTCTCTGTTTTTTAACGTGCACTCTCGAGCGTAGCCTTGCATCCAGTTTGATGCCCAGTGATTTCTCAATGTTTGCATATGGTACCTGTACATCATTTATAATCACAGGAATAAATCGAATTTTCTTATTAGTAAATTGATGTGTTTCATTGAAATTTATGCCCCATTATCTGACTAATTATCGATATAACTATCTAACTAGTCATCTATATAACTAATTTTTCAAGTAGTGAAATTGACCTATACTATGATGCTACATAAGGGCATTTTACACAATTCAGGATCAATATAACTTCGGCAACGTTCCATAACCTTGGTACATATTTAAGCCTAAAAGCCTCGTTAATCAGGTATGTTAATTTGATTATAGTTTTTCTGTTTTATTGCTTTAAAATTTCACCATTTATTAAATCAAATTCAGGTGCTTTTCGGGATGTAAAAATAATGTAAAAATCCTCTTTTAATTTCGAATCATAGTTTTCGGTGCCCTTGGGACGGATAAGAACATCCCCGATACTTTCTAAATTCACAATAAGTTCACATCGGAGATAATATACTCCTGGCATCCCTGGGATGGGAACGAGGGACGGGTAAAAATATTTAAAAAACGACCGATATTTGTGTTAACTAATTTTTAAGACGCTGAAGAGCTCAGTCACACTCAGAATACCACTGAAGTCCACGATCACCCCCTATGAGGGAATATACTCCCATTGGGAAGGGGTTGAAATGAAAAAATAAATGAAAATGACTGATCATGTTGAAATCAGTTTTCGGTGCCGTTGAAATTAGTAGTGACATTCCCGAAGACGCCTCAGCCCGTAAAAACAAGCACCCCTAGGGAAGGAGATAGAATAAAAAAGTGATCGAACATGACAGACAACAGTGACGAGTACATAATTTCAACGTGATAGTAAAATCCCGATAGTTTAAGTCTTGATTCAGTCTTCATGCAACAAACACATCACTAGCACCCCTATGGAAATGGGTTTATGAATAAAAATAATTGAAAACTAATTTTTGAAATGTGAAAAAATGAAAATTGTATGGGATCCATAGTTTTAGGATTGATGATATTTTTAAACTACCAATGCCGCTAAGTTGAAATTGGGATCACATAGAGGCACGGTATCCTTAGAGCTGGAGGTGGTAAGGGCAAGAATAACGTAAAAAGACCGATATTAGGATCGATTCCATGGTTTGTGTGTATTCTGAGATGAATAATTGTATTTCCAATGACATTATGTACTCTTCGGATCACGTGAGGTGCACGACAACCTTAGAGGCGGGAGTTGGTAAGAGCACGACACGAAAAATTATCGAAAATGTCCGCTAAGAAAGGATTTTACGAACATTCACCACTATGGGAGTGGAATGGGGAGAAATGGGAGATTGGTGTTTTCTAAAAACTTTTTCTCAATTACGTCAGTGAAAATAGGGGACTGAAAATACTCGCCAATATTATTAAAACTTCAACATTAATGGATAACATTCTCACAGAATATCAATGAGTATGTAAGAAAGAATAAAGTTGTAGATATATTATAAAATAACGTGTGGAAAGCCGCGGGGACTCAGCTATTAACCATATATATCCTACTGGAAGTAAATAATTACCTTGTGTGGACATGTTAGGAAACTAAATTAAACAGTGAAATTACAGTATTTTTACAAAAGCTGTTACAATAACATTATTGAGAAAGAAGAGACAAAAGTAAACAACTATTACCACAATAATAATGTACTCGTACATAATGAATGTAAAAATATTAAATGACAGAAACAAAAAATATAAAACATAATCTGTCATTAAAATTTATTATATTATTTATGAGTGTTCCAATTTTAACTACTAAAAATATTAATGTTATTTATAGTAATGGTACTATATATCATTAGTCCCATTCACTAAACCTAGTAATTTTTACTAAACGGTGTTGAGCACTGTTTACCAAGCGAGTGTTTCTGGCTACTAATGCTGGCAAAAGTCTCTATTACGAACCGTTTTATAAATAGACTAAAGATGTATAAGTGCAATCGACTAAGCACTTGCGATTGCGATCAGGCAAGCGACCATTTAGATAAGCATTTAGTGTGACAAAAATTTACAGGTCCATTTTCTAGCATACTATGAGCTTCGTCAAAGCTACTTAACTTCTTTCCGTGTAGTGAGAAAAACACTTATGATAAATTCCTGAACGTTTTGATGATATCCCATTGACTGAAGGTCGCTCTTCATATTTCCATTCTCATCGAATTTAAAAATTGAAGGCTTCCCATAATGAGACATTTTTCCCATAAAGTTTTTGAGACAGGAAATGTTTTTATAGATAAAATTTCAGACACACTCCGAGAATTGATTTTTGTGTTCTTTCGAGACGATTGAACTGTTGAGCTACTCTTTACAACAAGTAAGTTATGTCAGTAAGTGTATACAAATAAAGTCGATTTAACGATCCAATTCCCGGCTTTACTCGTAGTCATGGTCCACACAAAGACCAAATTATGTCATGTCAGGTAGGTTACTGAAATTACATTGAAATTGTTTCAGGAATACCTAAAGTTCCGAATGTGATGATGGCGATGGAAAGCGAAGGTGATCCCGACAGATCGGCAGCACCAGGTAACAGAAAAATTTATTTCACAAAGGCAATTGCCAAATTTTCGACTATCGAAATTTGTATGAACCAATTTTAATAAATTACCAATAATTTTAGAATCATTAATTATTATACAATTAAATGTAGATTTATGACAAATGTTTCTTGTTATTATATAAATAGTTTTTATTTATTTTCATATCATTTTAATTGATTACGTTTAACTGTTACCGGGAAATATTGTTTATTTTAAAGCGCTGAAATGAGATCCTGTTGGAAAGTATTAAAATCACTGACATGAAATTTTGCCAAATAATGATAAAGATGGAGTCCCTATGGCAGATAAAATGTGTGTACATATGTGCAATAAAGTACAGCAAGAAATAAATGAGACATGTTATCAGAAATTATGTCAACATATTTGCTGGGATCAATTCATAAACGGTTCTTATTCATATATCGGATACTTACAAATATTTCGGTAATTTTGTCTTATTTACGATGTCAGTGCTGTCACAGACCCTAAAATAACATTTGTTTAAAGACCCAGAAATCAAAGATAAACAGTTAGCACTAGATGAATAAAATGTTATAAATAAATTTCCAGTTGGGTCACTAACGTAAAGTGAGTACTCGGCTCTAAATGTTCGCATTCCCGCGTGTACTTAAATGCCCTTTATTCATATCATATAAACTGAAAAAAGTATCGTTGTGCTGCAGAAATTTTTAGAACTTTCGACGATGATTTTTGTGCTTAAGTAATGATAAATTACTTTCCTATCATATAAATGTAAACGTATGATTTACAATGTCGAACACAATAAAGAGATTTTTTTCAGTTGACTGTTACACTTTTTCTAGGAAAGATACAAATTCTGACCTCGTCATTAGAAACTTTGAAGAGTTTTGTACAATGACAGACACAAGAGTCATATTTTCTCAGAAATTCAGTAGCAACTGATTGTCTGCGATGAATTTTATTTTCCAATTGTAAAAATACGGTAGTATTAACGAAAATAAAAACCTTTATATTTTCACTATACAACATTTTAAGAATTGAATAGCATTACTGCGAAAAGAACTGACAAATCCGATATTCTGCATTTCTGTAGGCAATAATACCTCTGCAAGTTGCAGTTGACTAGATAATATATTCTTGAGTTATCAAGAGTTCAAAACCACATCAAACGCTCGCATAAAAAAGTAAATTTTATTGTCAAAAAAGAAGTTACAAACTGTGTATGACCACAGGGGGGGAGGAATAAACTAATTTACACTATACTAACATTCACACAATAAACTAACATACGTCTCTGGAAATCGACATGGAAGTTCAAAAACGAAATATCCTCGATATGATTCGTTATGGTGAATGTCACAAAAGAGATTGTGACATTACCGTACGATTGAACGGAAAGATAAAGAAGTTTCTGTTAAACTTATTTTATTAGGGAAAGATTAATTATCTCTTGGTTATAATAACTTTTTGAAAACACTGAAAACTCACGTTCTTCATCAATTCTTTTTTTGTAAACAGACGAGTGCGGGAAATGCCGGACAAGCACGAGGCGACTGAACCTCAATAAATATTGTCGCCGGGATTATGGTAAGTTTACATATTGTTAGGGTTTCTAATTGTATTTCAACTCAATGTAACTCTCTATACTATTAAGAAATGTTAAAATATATACTTTGCATAGGTTTATTTTATGATAAAGATTTAAACATAATTATGAAAAAAAATAAATTTTAATTTGATTTGTAATAAGTGTTTCTTTATGCGAGTGTATAAATCAAATGTTGATCAACACTAGATAATTTTTATATAAAATTTTATGTAAAAATTACCTAGTGTATCCTATTTTTACTATGGTGCGTTTCCATTACCGGCGCAAAAATTATAGACATCCGAGCTTGTGAACAGATAGTGACCCTTCAGACCCACATCTAGTTTTAAAAGAATTTTATATCATTTCATTCTACACCAGTCCCTCTGGAAAAAAATTTCATAATGGTGGGTTGTTTTTTTATTCTAAATAGATGAATTATGTTTCTCATCAAAAAGCGTATTTTGAAAGCTAATAATGTGATAATTTTAACATTGAACCAAATTTTACAATTTTATCGGCAACTCTCATTTATACAGTCCATCTTCGTCTGCATAGTGAAATAAAAGTAAATAAGCACTTCATAATGGTGTCAATGGGTACCGAAACGTGGTGAGTCTTTAAAAAAGTTTCAGAGTGTTGCATTGTTCAAAGTGTTCTTGTTTTTTACTTAGTGATGTTTTTCCACTGAATTCTAAAAAATAAATTATTCTCTTTTATACAGTTTACATTGATTTTTCATTAACCTCTCAAAAAGGTATGTAATGGTTTCTCATTGGTGGATGGTCATGAAACACCAAAATTGAAGTCGTGGGAAAAATCCAAACAGTCAATAATATAAAAAATTACATTTACATGCGGGAGATACTAGTACGCGGATTTGTGTTTAATACTGATTCTACATGCATTCGATATTTTCATTCCGCGTTCTCGTATTAAATTTCCAAATTACACTTTTCATCGAGAAACATCAAATCCACTTTCATTTTGTTCCAGCTAAAATAATAAATCATCCATCATGATAAAAAGGTAATGAAGTATTTGTTATGAAAATAAAAGTGGGTCTACGAAGAAAAATCGATTTTGAAGTATGTACTTCCATTTGTTTTATGAATCACTTTGTATTCAGGCACAAACTTGAGTACCTAAAATTTTCACTCCGATAAGAGTATATATACTTAAAATATGCTCATTGCTTAACTATTTTATACATTAATTGACAACACCTGGCATACAATTTCATCTAAATGTACAAAATCTCCAGTTATATTTATCACATATTTAACATTAAAGATCCAGAACAACAAGTCACATTAATCTATTGGTTATTATAATAAACTACTGAACAATCCCACTTCAGAATACAAAATAAAATGTTTGATCATTATCATATCCTTGTTCCAAAATGTTTCTTGTTCCAAAATAAGGACGTAGATTGCAAAGGGATGCTCACAAGAATCTGTGTTGTAGTATTATTGTAAATACGTGTTGTAGTATTATTGTAGTATAATTTACACTCTACCCCGGGGTGTACTTTCAAATTTGGCAGTGTGGAATCTCTCATGTCGAAGGTTGCATTAACTTTAATTTAGGTAGAATTTATCATTTGCATGGAAAAAATGTATTAACATTATTGGAGCGACGCTCCACTTCACCCAGACACAACATCCAATAATTCCTCCACGCACAAAACCACCAGTCTCTTGCTCCAATTCTGTGTGACTTCTTTTCGCAGCAGTGTTGGTGCGCGTGGGAGAGCGAGAAACAGTGGGTGCTTGGGTGCGTTTCTCTGCCGCAGTGCAGCGTGTATTCAAGCGGGGTCCACGCTCAACACTACGTCGCGGAGCTCTACACCTCTGGGTACAAGCGCACGACCTCGCTTGCAAGTGTCCCAAGATTAAAGCGAACAGGTGCGATTAATTGCTTGTCTGCCGCACAAATATTTAATAGGGTTAAAAATAAAGGAAGTGTTTGATTTTTCAAAGGACACTGTGTACAATCTAATTTAAATTGTATTTGCATTTACTTCATTCATATACGATTTTATTAAAATAGTATGCGAGAGGACGATGTGTAAATAGAAGCAAAGTCAGCGATTCCTTATGACTTCTAATACTAGCGATGGAATTTATCTTACTTTTACAACTGTTTTCTTTCTCATTTATAATTTTATAAATGAATAATCTTCGTTCTGTCTCTTATNCGAAAAATTTTGTTTCACATTCTTTACTATTGGATTTGGGGAGATCGAATCAACTAGCAAGACTGAGAATTACATGTTACAGTACACTCGGAGCTGGATTAAACATATTTTAACTTCTTATTTGTAGACTATTGTTAACGTTTCTGTTAATGTTATTGAAATATACGATTGGAAAATAATATTGTTATAACTGAGTAACTTAGAAACTTCCGGAATAGCTATTTCGGTTTTGTTTTCACCTTCCTTCAGATATTCTCTAGTCCTGTAACTGATTTTGATTTTTCTATGAAAAGTTCTCTCACGATGTTGTGCATTGAAAATATTTTCTTTAGGTTCTTCCTGATCCTCGGCCGTGAAGATGATGGTGATCAACCGGGACTGACCGTCGGCCGCCGTTCCATTGTGATTGAATGGAAAGATGAGTGGCTGCGACGTATGCGCAGATTCCAAGAAAGGGCACGCCAGTGTGAATAAGTGTTCGCATATTTCGTCGGAACTCTCTGCCTCCTATGAAGAATCTTAAAAAATGTTCATGTACACAACTCACACCGTACTACAGTGAATCATGTAAAGAGAATCATTTCTTAATATTTAGATATCTTTATATGATCCAGATGCTTTGTCGAGAAAAATTGTGCAACACCCAGGACGTATCATTACTATACTACTCTCCTGCGTGGTTCATCAGTATCCTGCAGATACATCACAGACAAAGAAAGATATTTCTTAGATTCCTTTACAGCAAGTTAAAAGTCCCAAACTCTGGGGAAGGAAGTCCCAAACTCTCTGAGATTTCTTTGTTTCATAATTTTGATACCATTTTTAATTATTTAAAAGCAGTTCCAAAAATGTTTTGAAGTTTAAACATCAAATGATTTATGTGAGTTATTGTGCACCAACAAATCGTGCTCTAACTTACTTCGATAGAGAATCCCACCAAACAAACTTCCAGTAATATTTAGACACAAGAAAACCCGTCGATAATTGTCTTAATATTTTTACATTTAAGTTCAACTGTGTCGTGTGAAATAGTGTGAAATAGTATATGTAGACGTTTTTCAATGTGTGTCCTAGAGTGCATGTATTCGAGCGTTGTATGTTAGTTCGTATCAATTACTTAGCTTCATGTAGAATTTTAACCTTGTATAGACCAGAAAGCACTATCTGATTGTGAAGTTCAGTAAGTCATGAATAGTATTCTTCATTCTTCTAGGTTGAATCTCCCATCATCAATGGCAAACATCTTAACCATAGACTATTTTCCCAACCAGAAAATATGTTTAGTGAGAAATTTATAGAATACTTCTCCTGTATTATATGAACAAGCTATATGTCTAAGTATTAAAATATTGTGAACAGAAGTGATAATCATAGTATATCTGAGATCCAAAGGTAAAACTGCAAAGGAAGAGTATCTTGTGTAGATGTAAGGAGAGTAAAACCCCAGTATATCGAAATTAATAACGAGAGGACGTAACCGATATTACTCGCACAATGGTATCTAGAGGACACATTATTCGTCAATCCTCTGCAGAAAGTCCCAGTACACTTTATCTGTAGTCTCTTATTCTTAACGAACATAACTAGTATTTGGTTCATTCCGATTATTGTCTTCTCTACTTTTGGGTTTTAATAAATTAAATTGTATTTTTTTTAATATAACAAATTCCTAAATTATAATGGAGTTAGCGCAATGTACAGAGGACGGTAATAAGACTGATCCTATTCTTCTCTTTGAAGAGGGCGGGATAAACGTGTACTAATTAAAGGTTGGAAAGTATCGAATTGTTTCCAATTAACTAATTTCGTTGTGGTGAATTTATGTAAACCTAGGAAAATAATCACTTATTACATAATGGTTGTAATACTGAGGCAGCTGAGCCTCTCCAGAAGTAAAATATTTAAATGAGGTACGAGTCAAAAATGTATGGAATATACAATTTTTTGTTAAATATAAAATTAAATAATTTGAGCCTTATATAGACAATTATAGTTCATAGTAATTGAAATATTGTTTCATTCCATCACCTCCAAAGTACATTTTTAGAGGAACTGATTTATTCCCACATTATTTAGACATTCACTTTTCTATGACTAGTTTATGTCTTAAAATGTATTCCAGTGCTATGTCATCAAATAAAATATATCTATGTAGATTCTTCAAGAATACAAAGAATGTAAAATATTTACAGTATAGTAAATGACCAAAAGCACAGAATTTATGCAACTAAAGACATTATTGTTTGTTAAATATTCTTTTTGTCTTAAATAAATGTCATGTCACATTCGAAGACTTAAGCACGAAAGAGATGAACTCCCTCGGAAAGTTACCTATTTTCAATGACCAGTCCCCGATTCGAAACCCCGACTCATATCGAAACTAATAAATGAAAGAATGAAAAATAAAGAATACGACCTTCTAACAAAACATCGCTTCTGTAAAGCACACACGTCGTAACCAACATACTACAAAACTAGAACGCCCACTGTCCATAAGACAGTGTATTGTGGTTTCGAGTTCATACAGGAACGTATTTCGGGTTGCATCTGGGTCGAAAAGGTGCTCTAAGCGGTCAAGAACTGCGCAGGGTCACACCGCTTACAATGCATTAGCGTGCACCTCAAGTAATCTCTTTTGTTTAGACATTTTCATTCTTCGCTCAACATTACCAACCTTCCCAATAAAACAAGGTAAATAGTCAATATAGCTCATGAGGAAACAAAATTTGTTTCTGGCTGACAAATGTATTCACGGAATTGACAGCTCCGTCACAAAAGGTGTGTGTTATAAATCTAAGATTTCAGACTTAATATTTTAAGAGTCATGTGCGGTGATAAAAAATGGAATATTGTGTTCTGAATTATCCCATCATACATTACAATGTGAAAAAATATTATTATTATTATACCAAATATTTAAAAATAAAGAAATAGGCTATTTAATTTTTCCACTTCGAAATAATACAAATTTGTGATGAGAATCAAGATATAGCGTTACAAATAAATAAATATGACCCATTTTGCTTCATTCGTCGGGCAACATTTTACGAACCCCATCCCGTACCGGGCCGAGTGATCGAAAGTGTACAGAATATTGCCCGCGGGCTAAGAGAAGTTGGATAGCGCTGTTCTATATCATTCTTTTGTTCTTTAATATATTCTTTTACAACACAATGGTACTAAATTTGATACTATATTTTGCAATCATTGAAGTAATGTATAAATATTAACACATAAATGATCAAAAAGCCTAAAGAAATAAAGAAAATGCGCATAATATACAGGCTCAAGTATGTAAACTATTTGAACAAATTTTTACGTATAAAGTAGAAGAGCATTAGGAAGAAAACTGATAATATTTCAAAAAAATGTTGGATTTATATATCACATTACTGAATAGCTCAGTTTAAATTCCTAGAAACAATTTTACAATGTTTACATTCATAGAAACCATGTACATTGTGCGGACTTCTCTCAAAATGTATTCTCTGTAGAAAATAGAACAAATATATACCTCAATGTTGTAAGTGTGATGTGATGAATATTTTTGGTACTATATTCCCTTCGTCTTTTTGTTAATTATTTTCTAAAGATTTGTTAAGAACTTTAAAGTTTTTGTTCATCATAAGTATAAATGTCAAATAATGATGTCAGTAAGAGTCTCGTGCTTTATAGTACATTTAAGATACAGAAAATCACTATAGCAGACAACATTGCACCTGCAAGAAATTCGAAGGTTTCCAAGTAATGCCATGTTGGTACCAAGAAGTAAGTATTGGATAAAATGTACTCAAGCGAGATTCCCAGTGAGCAAAAATAATATTTCTTTTGGTTTAAACTATTTAGCAGTGCAATAAGCTTTGTCGTAGGAAAGAAACAGTACATGTATCATACTATAAATTTAACTTTTAAACAATTGGTTTTCCACAGATCTCTTACTAGACCCTCCATTGAACAACTGACGGACGTTTTGAGCGAGGACGACTCCCTCCTTATTTAATAAATGCACGCAAAAGTTGATATAAGAGAAAATTGCCCACAAATTCTATCCACATTTTAATAGATGAAACATAGCCCAACGGAGAATTGATATTACAAGAAATACGTATTTATCAATCTTAGTCGTAACACTCGCTAAAAATGTGCCTAATACCAGAAAAAATAATCTCTATTAGTGATTTCCTCGCAGTTATTTGCACGGGTTTATTTTCAATATTCAAGCAGTATGCAGAAGTCGACTTAGTAAAACATAGTACTGCGTAATTCAGAATTGTCAATTCGTTTCGTTTGTTATTTTCGTAATGTTTACTTGTTTTTCTATTCCTACATTGTTTTTCTTTTCCTTCGTAATATCCCAGTTATGTTTTCATATTATGGAATTTATTGTGAAGCAGTCGGCGCATTAATGTAAGAGAAATTAGCAAAAAAGTATTTTGCTATTGAACTTAAAGAATAATAAATTATATTTATTTGCAACAAGTTAATTGAAGACGCGCTTCGGGAAGGTGCTTAGGGCTCGCCAACGTCTAGGTCATTAGAGCCCTTAGGTGATATAAAGTAAGATGGTAATGAAAATATCGGTCAATACTCGATAAGGAATACTCAGATAGTTCGCTTGTAACAGAAATTAAAAAAAACTGTAAAAGTATGATTACATCAAAACACACTGAAAAATGTAGAAGTGCGTCTTCCTCCTGAGACAAAGAAATGGCAAAGTGGTGCAAAAATGAAGGTTACTAGAAGGTAAAAATGAAATGTTATGTGGAAAACAGATGAATAAAAAGATCTTTGCAATGACTTTGTAATAGGAAAGGTGGTCACTACATTGACCTAAAGCAATGGAAAAAAAGGAAGACTGTAAAATGTGTAACAGAGATAATGCAAATATTTTTAGCACAATGGTTTAAAATTTTTTAATTTGCTTCAATTTTACGTTGCAAATCAGCTTTGTTTGCTTACTGGAAATCTTGTTGTACATTAGTAATTAGTTATGCATATCTCTGTTAAGGTTCATTGATTGCTGTGTTCATTCAATGTGTTTATTTACATTGTATATGTGGAGTATAGTCTAACATAATTCCTGTAATTTAATTGTAAACCAATTAAAATAATTTATTGCATTAAATATATCTTTTCTGTCCTCCCTAGTTTATTGAATATATTGTGTACTGTTAAGTTCAAGGACTTAAAAGAAACTAATTCTTACGCGCAGAATTCTTCACTGGTATTTTCGTGTGGTAGAGTTCTCGGAAAACAATTGAAGTTCTCTCGTGTGGAGTTGAATTAATTACATTTGTAGTACTAGTACACTTCGTACAGGGCAAACTTTAAGTTGTGCGCTCTATTGATTCATCACTAAGCTATTAAATAGTTGTCATTGTAGTATTCAACTAATTGGTGGTAAAATCAAAGCTCTGGGACAAGTTTTACAATTCAAAGCGGATTAATCTCTTAAAGTAGCTTTATATCCACACAATTCTAGAGGAACAATAGAGAGAAAATTAATATCATTGATACATTTGGTACTCCACTGAATATTAAAATGCAAAATGTTTTTATTAAAATCACGAGATCGTATCTAGTCCACATAGAAGACAAAGAAAAAGAAAATCCACGAAAAAACTATTTTAAAGCTTTTCAGCGTAATCTAAAGACAAAAAATTATTGTCCTCGTGAAGATTTTGGAATGAGTGAATGGGTTATGTGGTTGTTCACAAGGGCGAGGTTAAGATGACTTTGAGAGAGAAAAAGGGTGTTCGAGAAAATCGGCAAACTACAAGAAACTTACCGCCTCGGGTAAGCTCCCAGTTGACTCGCACGTAAATACAACCTTGCTTTCCAGGTTGGAGGGTGGTTCCAGGTTAGTAGCAGTGGTGTACCTAACGCCCCGTACACCCGGACATTGCCTGGAAATATCCACGCACATGGGGCCCCTAGAGACCTACATGTAAGAGAGAAGCGACAGCCGTGTCCACAGTTTCAGAGGGTGAAATTTCTCATAAAAGTTAGTTTTTCTTAGCGCAAATTCTAATAGCTCCTTTGGAATCAGCTTTTACACGGTGCTCACGTCTTTATTGGTGGAGTACGGAAAGAGTAAGGAGAAAGCGTCTGTTGCGTGCACTGTGGTGGCACTTGAGATAATTTGAAAGAGAGACTATCTAGGCGTATCTAGGAGACTATTTCCGTAACGTTTGCGCTACGTTTTATCGAAGGAAGATGTCGAAGTTCAACGCGGTCCCTTCCCAACCGAAACATCCTGGGAGAAAACCTTAATGTCATAAAAGTAATCTTCAGGATAATGTTATCGTTTTCCAACAATAAGGGTACTAACAAAATCTTAAGAAACTATTTGAAAGTGCTGTTATTCTTTTGGAAAGATATTTTTATATTTTGGGTTTAAAAACCGAATGAGCAGCTTGTTGTGGTCAAACAGTTTTTGCTACTTTAATGGGTGTGATAAAAATGATTTGTTCAGGAACTGTCATGGTTTTGATTTTTTTTATTGTATCGTTGGACTGTGGTACCAAATTAATTACAAAGTTGGATTATTCATCGTAGTAGTTCACAATTGCAGATTATTCTGCTTTTTCTAAGTGTACATTTATATGATCCACATATTAGAAGTAGAATTTGTTGACATTCTTTAGTTATTTTTCATGATATGTCTTGCTACAAATATTATTTTATGTATTCATTGGGCTTATACTTCTTTCCTTTGTGTGTGTGTGTGTGTGTGTGTAGTTGTAAACACAAATTAGTTAACAAATACTATTTTTATGTTTAAAAATTACATGTGGTGACAGAATTCTTGGCAGATTGTGTGAAGTATAACGTAAAACCTTAAAGTTCTGACGACAAAATTGCCACCAAGTTTTTTGTAGATCAAACTAAATTTCTTACATATTACATTTTGCATATTTCCTTATAATTTACTTGTTGCATTCAAACTAATGATCATTATATGATTTCTTTTTATTTTCTTTACAGAATAAAGCATCTGTGCAATTAAATATATTTTTTTTAATTGTAGATGGAATCCTTTAATAGTTTGTTCTTGTATAGTGTAAATGTGTTATAGTTATTATCTATTCAAATGTATACAATGGGAGGTTAACAAATAGAGCAACATTAACACCCTCTTCTTCTTCTTCTTCTTATTATTATTATTATTCTCCTCCTCCTTTTTGACCACATACGATCACTTTAGTCTGTCCATTACCTAGTTTCTTCGAAAGCTCTGTTCGGGCCTTGCAGTCCTCCCAATTCTTTTTCATATGCTCTGATCTTCAAGCTCTTTCATGTGTTGAAAATATTCGGTTTGTGACTTTGTTTCTTGTGAGTGTGAAGCAGACACAGTATTAACACCCACTAAGAATTAAATATTTAAAAAACACAAAAACATTTGTAGATATAAGAATTAATGTTGTTTAAATACAACAACTGTAGCAATAACTCTTTAGAGTTCATGAGACATTTAAAATATAGAAACTTCAAGAAAATCATGTTTCATCCTTAAAAATCCCATTAAAATTTGAATTTTGAAAAATCCTCAAGTAAGCCTCATCAACACAAGCGAAACATTGTCAAAATTTCAACTTTCCATCTTTAATCAACACAAAAAATAATCGTGTAATTCAGTCATGCACCAAACATTTCCTCTGGTCTTAATCCATTAAAAAGCAAAATAGCTAAATTTCAGAAATTTATTTTTAGATATTGAATTGAGTAAGATGTATATGCAAAATAGAGTTGATAACCTAATTACATCACAGAGTATAATGAAAATAAGATATCATGCCATTAGTGTGAATGATAAAAACATGGATTCGTTTCTACCCCTTCACAGCCATTATACAATTACACATAAAAACACCCAAAGACCAGTCTCTAGATCATTAAATTTATAACTTTTGCATACCTCAATCAGTTCCCTAGATGATACCTGAATTAGTTCATTGGATATAATAATAGAAAAAATTCAAAACCTCGAATTTTACTCTTTTGAAGACTGGATTCTGAAAATTCTTTTTTGGTGGGTGGGTGGTCATGTTACAAAGACTAAACTTTCTAGCTGCAATAGATTACACTCTTTGTTGATGAATGAGTCAGTCAGTTAGGACAATGCAGAGTATATAAAGAGAAATTAGTGGCAACAGTCTGATTGATAGGTTAATTGTTATTAATAATTGTTTAGATAAGTATTCGAAACTCTGACTTGTTAATGATCTTTTTAATTAAAGGGTCTTTCGAATCGAAATCAACCATGGGATTTGAACATTTCATGTCAGATATTGCTGGTGTAAGCAGATAGTGTCCTAGGAGACTTTCTAATGATAATTTTAATGGTTTCATTTTAGAGACAAATTCATTTATTTGGGCAGAGAATTATATAGAAGTACTAAATCTCTTTTCAAAAAATTTGTCCAAGGATTGTCCAAACACTAGGAGAGTGAATATATTCTTTTTTTGAGGCGGGGGAAATGCTTTATGCACAGAGTGTGGAACTCCCTCATAAAGTCTACCCACTAAAACTCCCTCCATACTACTTTAACCATGTAGTCCCTCGTGTTGAACAGTCCCGAGACATTACGTCGCACTTGGGACTGGGTGTCAGCGAGTGCTTTATCTACTAATCACTGCCTTCTGTTTGAGAATATATGTTATGGAATATTTTACTGTGTTCCAGTTTTCCTGTGATTGCAGAATAGTTTCAGTTGTGTTTACAGGGGTTAGTTCCAATCGCAATTTGCCATAGCATTTCATTCTGGTTTCCTCCAAGGTTTTGCAGCTATATATAGTGTGCATAGCATCACCTTCTTCATTGACATACAACACATATCGGACTTTCAGCGATTTTGAACCTATAAAGGTACTTTTTGAAACACCCATCCAGGGAAGGTTTGCGACAGATAGTAATCCATTGCCCCGTGGTTTCTACTTATCCATTCTTTGATGTTGGGAATAAGACTATGTGTCCATCTACTTCTTTCCTCCAAATCTCATCGGCTTTGCCATTTGTCCAGAAGGTGGCTTCTCAGCTCCACTTAAATATCTTATATCTGCTTTGTTGTCAGTGGGTGTGTTTGTTGATTAGCCTCTTTCAGCATTAGGTACATTGTTTTCCTTTCTTGTGCTAAAAGATCGATAGGGGTATACTGGACAGTACTAAGGCCAGTGCCATCTTTCTCTGCACCAGTGAATATTTCCGTCGTATGGACTCCTTAGAGCCTCAGCCCACACTGGAGCAGCATACAACAGCAGCATACAGCAAACTGGAGCAGCATACAGTGAACTGCGCCAGATATTAGTCTTCGTATACTTTCGCTGGGTCCTCCTGAATTCCGCATGAATCTGGAGAGGTGCGCTCCAGTCTTTGCTGCCTTATGTGCCATTTTATTAATCTGGGGTCCAAAACTTAACCTAGAATCAATCTCGACACCAAGATAGGTTATTTGTCGTGTCCATCCTATATGCTCCTCCCCCAGTCGGATCACCGGGGAACGGAATTCTCTCCGATTTTAACCAATTCGGCTTGTTTTTGCTACCGCCATCTCGAGGTTTCTTTTATCCAGCCATCTTTTCACACTGTGTAGTGTTTCATTAGTCTTCATTTCCAGTAGATCCACATTGTCGCTATGACCTATGTTACAACACACCACAAGCCCATATGCGATGTGCGTAAGCTTTTTGGTGGAGAAGCGGGATTCAACCATAAACCACAACCTTTATGGTAGAGTTCACTGCCACCAGCTTGGTTTCCCCAAGCAATCAAACACACGAGTAATAACAATAAAACATTTAATTCAAATTAAATAAAGCTCTGAATATTTACAAATGTAGACAAACTCGCAAATCATAAATACAAGTTTGAACTTGTTATTACTTGATATTGCTATCTAAAAGCAATAGTTACACATAGTTATAACTACTGGTGTTATGAATTAACTCGGAAATCTACCCAGATTATCCGAAGTTCAAAAAGTTCCAAGTTGCTATCTCGAAATAAATAACTGTTCCAAGCTATGTTATTCGCGCCTATAGCAGGTAATAGAATTACCGCAGCAATTCTCAGTGGTCTGACGACCAAACTAACCAAGTTACATATTAAATAACTTGCGTACTTCTATACGCTTTCGCACTTGTCTCAAAGTCTGAAAGCCTCCAGTATAAAAGTCACTTAGGAGCTGAAATCCCTCCAATATATATTGAGGCGGAGATCACGTGACTACCTCTTTGCCCGTTCCCAACACCCCACCTCGGCTTGGTCACTCCTCAGCTTCCGAGAAAAACTGCCTTTTCGGATGAACACTATTTCTGTCAACTGCTGAAATATTCCATACACACTCNTCCGGGGCGTTCATCTCAGTTTTCAGAAGTAGAAGGGAGTTCTGCCTCTTCACAATACGAGAAGTCTTAAACGCGCACTTTTCCTTGTTTGGACGGCGACGGGTCTGGCTCTTAATCGCCTTTGGAATTTCCGGCGAGCACAGTGCTTGAAAATGTTATTTCAAAATCTATACTGGCCCCGATGTTACAACCTATTATCAGTGTCATCAGCATAACCAATGAGTTGAGAGTTCTTCGGAAGATCAATGTTCAACAGACCATCGTATAATATATTCCACAAAAATGGTCCCAATCTTGACCCTTGTGGGACACCACAAGTCATGTCTTTCTCAACTCTATATCCATTCGTGTATATTATTTTCCTCTCGCTGAGGTAGTCCTCCAATTTCCTCACACGGTACATTATTAACTACCAAGGCCTGTATGATATCTTTTCAATTGGCAGAGTTAAATGCGTTTTTAATGTCTATAGCCTTCAAGGCACAAAAGCCCTTTTGCTTTTGACTGTTTCAGCATAGTGGACTGCTTCCGTGATGGCGTCTATTGTTGATAGACCCTTTCTGAACCCAAACTGTCTTATTGAGAAATTTATGTATCTCTAATCGTTGAAGTATCAACCCCTCCAATAGTTTACTCATAGTATCCAGCAAGCACAATGGTCTGAACGATGACATCTGCTCAATTGGTTTGTTTCCTTTCCGTACGATGATCAACTTCTGCTGTTTCCATTCCTTAAAAAATTTCCCTTCTTTGAGGCAATGATTAAAGATGTCCAAGAGGAATTCGAGATATTCTCTTACCGCTATACTAAGGATCACATTAGGGATTCCGTCAGGTCCAGGCACTGTTTTCTTCTTAGTCTTCATGATCGTTTTCACCAATTCATCCTTCGTGAAGCGATGAACTTCGTCGAAGTGATAATCAGAAGGTCTACTTCTTACCCAACGTTCTCTACTAGGAAAAAGGTATCTGATAATTACCTTCACCCACGCGGAGTCTTCCAGTTCCGCAGTGTTTGTTGGTTTAAATTTCCCCATTACTATTTTATAGGCTTTTCCCCAGAGGTCATTCTCCACATCATTTACTAAGTCCTTCCAGCATCTTGCCTTCTTTTGATCTCAGACTTAAGTCGCTTACGGCACCTTCTATAGTTTTCCTTTAGTTATGCATCAGTTTTGGCTTTTGTTGCAAGTCTTCGGGCCTTAACACATGCTTTACGAAGTTCTGTAATATTCGCGGACCACCAGTACACATGGTTTTTACCCCTAGGAACCCTGCGTCTGGGCATTGACACCTCACATGTATTTTTAACGATTTTCCGCGTTTCCTTTACTATTTCTTCGAAGAACTGTTTTTTTTCGTCCATCCAATGTTCTGCAATTGTTTTGCTTCATCAAATAATGTTATAGCCTTTTCTTCGTTTAATTTATTAGTATTCCATGATGATTAGTTTGGCTGTTTCTTTCTTCCAACTCTCTTGTTTCCAATGGCTGAGGTGGAAAATTCTAAATAACGATGATCGCCAAGTGTCTCTTCATCAAGCACTTGCCTATCTAGTACATTACTGGCTATTCTTGAAGTGCCTTATTGACAAATTTATTAAGGAAGATATTGCACCCCTCTGAAAGGTACACGATCTCCCTGTGTTTAAAACAACCAGATCATTCCTTGCCGTGAATTCACAAACAATCTCTCCTCTACAATCAGATCTACTTTAACCCCAATCCGGAGATTTGGTGTTAAAGTCTCCAGCCACAATTATTTTATCTTGTGCTAAGTTTATACTTGCCTCCCGTTCATCTGTTTCCTAAAATTATCTATAGAGTCGTTAGGTAAGAAGTAACAACTATATATTCTTAGGTTATCCATATCCGCCCAAACAAACCCTAGATTTGTTTTTTTTTTAATTTATTAATTCTCAGTTTAGTATTGAGTAATATTATACCTGCTCGTCTTGTCGAGTCCTGGTAATAGGATATTTCGTCAATGTCGTGTTGTTCACTAACCATAATACGTCAATGTGTCTTTCCCTTGCCACTTTTATCAGCAAATCTTGAGCTGTATTTCCTCTGCATAAATTAATTTGTAGAAACCTAGGCATTCTTCATTTTCCTGAGTTTATTTAATTCCGCTGTGAAGAAAAGACATTTAATGCTATCCAGTATTTGATCGTCTCGTAAATTTATTTTTCTTTACAGATAACACGTAGAACTGATCCTCTGCAGACTTCGACCGTATGACCCTTTTTGCCACATTTGTAGCATGTACTACTACGATCCGGACTGCTGCAATAAGTGGAGATATGTCCGATGTCTAAGCATTTGTAGCATCTAGTATCCTGATGTCTGATTCTAATATGGCAAACTAGCCATCCAATCTTAATTTTCTCCGCTTTTAAAAGAACTTCTGCTTGGTGCTTAGGGAGCATTACAGTTGCCACCTGCCTGCCTCCATACACCCTGAGTAGTCTGTTGGGGTGGATTTTTGTAAAATCGTTTATTAGAGGATGTCTCCACCCGAAAAGGATCCTATCAGCCAAATTTCAAGTTAGTTGGGTTTCTGGTTTCTGGGATATCATATTATTAAGTCAGCGGTATTTCGCTTTTTTATATATTGATAAATATGTTTTTTTTCTCATATTAAGTTTTTGTAATATGTCCCTCTTTTTCTTCTAGCTTTATTGACGTCATTCTAAAGCGTTTGTTAAATTCATACACTGACACAAATGTACACAGTTCACTCTTACCTCGAAAGTGTTCCTATGTTGTTTCACATGAATAAATAGCTCATCATCATCTTCCAAGGAAGAATTTTACCACTGCATATTAATAAAATGACACTTGTAACCCAATTAACCTATGTTTATAGCTAGGTACAAAATACTTGCTGATAAGTTTATTTGACTAGTTTGTCAGCTACAAATGTTAGTAACCTAACAATGTTTGTGGGTTACAAGTAAATCACTTGTAAAATTTGTAAGAATTCTCATGTAATAAGTTAACAACCATACCTTTGAAAAACGCTAATAACTGAATATTTTTACAAACTTGTACTTTTGTGAAACAGGCCCCTGGTGAATTAATGTAAGAAGAGTTTGTGGCATACATAACTTTATTAATATATTGTTGTAGTGATTCCACTAAGTCTTGCAATTCTTTTTCTTTAGATTCCAGTAATCAGCTGCTTCTGTGATTACTGAGAAATTGCTTTCTCAATTATTTGCAGAAATTGTAGTGTGTGTACTAAGTGAAGTAAAAAGATACTTGGGGTGGAAATACATTCATGGCGTTTTCTTGTTAGGGATATATTTGTGCATGTTCCATTTTTTTAAATAGAAAGGTACGTATATGAATAATCTATATAACCCCTTATGAATCGCAAAATTTGAAGATTATGAAAAAATAATTCAAAATCATTTGCATAATTTAGCATATCTTCTGCATAATTTAGCAGTTACCAAAATCTTGTAATTTTTGTGTGTTTTTGATACCTCAGTCAAAAATGATTTGGAAAGACAAAAGTATTGGACCTATCCAGAAATACTATTTTTCATGTATTTCATCTTCTTCTTTTTTTTGACCACGTAGGAACACTTAAGTCAGTCCATTATCTAGTCTTCTTTGAAGGCTCTGTTTGGGCCTTGCGGTCCTCCCAATACTTTTTCATATGCTCTGATCTTTGAGCTCTTTCTTGTGTTGAAAATATTCGGTTTGTGACTTTGTTTCTTGTGAGTGTGAAGTGGATATTCTTGATTTTGTTTTTTAATTTATTCTTATCTATGGTGTCTTCTGGTGTAATGTCAATTTCCTTCAAATCCTCTCCAATTTCTCTAATCCACCTGCATCCTGTTATGGTATTTTTTGACTTGAGATTGTACTGTACCAGTTTTCTCAGAAGTCTTGAATCCTGCATTCTCATTATGTGTCCAAAGAATCCCAGTCTCCTCTTACACATGGCATCAGTAATAGGTTCCAATTCTTTGTACACGACTTTGTTGGGCAATATCCGCCACTGTCCATCTCTCTGATATTTTTTGTTGATGCAGGTTCTTCCAATTCTTCTTTTGATCTTCTGTAATTTATATTCTTCTGTAATATTGTCCTTTCAGGTGGAAGACTGTTTCTGCTGTATAAGTGGCTTCTGGTTTTATAACTGTATTGTAATGTTTAATTTTTTTCTGTGGGTGTCACACGTTAATTTTTGTGCTTTAGCTAGTTTGTTTGTTCTTATTTGGACTGAGGGTTTTTCCTTTAGGTTATTTGTTATTATCTCTCCGAGATATTTGAATTGGGTTTCAATTTTTACTCTACTACCATCTATGTTTATTTCTTTTAATGATGTTGGTTTTTGGGGCATAATTTGTTTTTTAAATAATATTTTGAGGCCAATTTCATTTGCAATGTTTTGAAGTTCTGATAACTGTGTTTTTGTTTCATCTAAGACATTTGCTAGTAATGCCAAATCATTGGCAAAACCAAGGCAATGTGTTTATTTCCCTGCCTATTTTAATTTTTGGGGGACATTTCTTAAACCATTCCCCCAGTACTATTTCCAGAGCACAGTTGAACACTAGTGGAGAGAGTTCATCACCCTGGTGTAGTCCTCTTTTGATATCAAATGGTTCCGACAATTCACCCCTGAACTTCACTTTTGACTTGGTGTTTATGAGGGTCAGTTTTATCATTTTTATTAATTTGGGGAGCAGTCCAAGGTGTCATAAATTGTTTAGCAGAGACTCCCTGTTGATACAGTCATAGGCTTTTTTATAGTCTATAAATGTTACCACCACATGTCTGTTCCTCTTCCTGTTGTAGTCCATTATCAGCTTGAGACTCATGATCTGATCAGGACAGCTCCTCCAGGGTCTGAAACCTCCCTGGTATTCTCCTAGTTCTTTCTCCAGTTGCAACTTGATTCCATTAAGGATGATTCATGAAAGAATTTAATGTTATATCTAGGAGTGAGATTCCCCTGTAGTTGTTAGGATCTGTTTTGTCTGCCTTTTTATGATGGCTGTTGTCCATTGTTCTGGTAGTTTTTCTTTAATCCAGATGTTGACAAGCTGTTGATGAAGGGTGATTTTTGCTGATCTTCCTGCATATCTCCAGGTCTCTACAAAAGTCTGATCCTCTCCAGATGCATTGTAATTTTTCAACTCATCCAGTGCTTGATAAATTTCTCTTATTGTGGGGGGATTGATCTTTTCTAATGGTGTTTTTATTGGGGTGTTGATGTCCAAGTTAAGGAGTTCATTAAAGTATTTAGCCAGGATTTTTGCATTGTCTTCATTGTTATGGGCCAGGTTACCATTTTCATCTTTCATTAGTAGGGTTGGGGCTTTGGAGTTGCTTTTTAAAGATTTTGTAATAATCTCTCGATTGTGTTCTGTTGAATTCTTCTTCTATTGATTTCAATGTATCCTTATGGTGTTGTCTTTTTATTCTCCTCAAGGTTTGGGTGGTGTTTTCAAGTTTTCAGTTTTTGAAGTTCTCTTTTGAAATATGTGGATTTTGAGATTAGGCTACAGTTTCTGCAGAGGTCAATGAGTCTCTGTCCATTTTTGTTCGTTCTTTTTTGGGCAGGCCATTTTCTGATGATGTCACTGTATTTTCTTTCTCCTCCTAGCTGGGCATTAATAGAAATTAATAGCTTTACATGGCGTTTGGGAATGCTGTTAATGGTCTGGTCTAGTAGGTCCCAAAATTCTTCTGTTTCTTTATGGTCTTTTGAAGAGTTGTTTTTATTATTAGAGCATTCGTTACGGTGTAGATTTTATTAGATGCCTTTAGAGTGAGTGTTGAGATTCAGGAGGATTGCGACTTGAAATCTTGTACAGAGTTTATTATTTTAAGACTGACCAGAAAGCCTGTTCCAAACTGAGGGACATTTTTTATCACTCTCTTCCCTGGTATGCCTTTGTAGAGTCTGTATCCTTGAGATTCCATGGGGTCCTGGTCAGTGTTTATATTTCCTGCACTCCCATGATGAGAATTTTGTGTAGATTCATTAGGTCAGTTATCACTTTTAGCTTACCAGTCTGCATGAGTGAGTTTACATTATGTGTGGCAAAGTAAGTTGCTTGTTTCAGTTTGATTTTTGATTTTGAAGGTTTTATGTCTGTGTTGGAGTACCACATTGTATCTTCTAAGTGGTAGCCCACCATATCAAATGCTGCCTTCTCTGAACTCTTGGTTTTTCATGTATTAATACTTTGTTGCACAAATGCCCTTTCCCTGTTCATAATTATTTAAATTAACCCTATTTATATTTTACTTTTATTAGGAAAATTTGTAAGAATATTTTTCAGATATAATGAAAGAATTTATTCCAAGTAAAAATATTTTAAAATTTTAGTTAATTAAGAATTGTTTAATTTATGATAAGAAATATAAATGCCACTTAGATTTCATCCCTCCTTTTTTTTCTAATCCTCCATAGGAGTGTCACAGTCCCAGGGACCAGTTTAAAACACATTGACGTTTATAAGCAGTACATTGTTACCATCTTCACCACAGATCCATATTTAATGTTCTACGATAAGTGGTAATGGCCCTAAAGATTTTGGAAAGAAATAGTAATTATAATGATAATGTAAATAATAATTAATCTGAGAGGTCATACATATAGAACACTGATGAGCAAGCATTTAATATAGTAAGATATCCAAGTAAAATGTATTCTACACCTTCATATCTCTTTTCCGTACAGCATCTACTATGTTGGCTAGAGTACAACGTTTTAAAGTATATTTTTTGCATACAACACGCAGAGCCAATTCCTGTAAAATAATACCATTGACATGACACTCTCTTTTCAATTTCCGTATGATTATCTCATAGTGTTTCACTAACATTCTCATTTCATCCATAGACAAAAACCCGGTTGTAAATATAAAAAAAGTAATAAATATTTAAGATAACTTCAAAATGATCATTCAGAATAATGCTTCAAAAACTCCGTTTACAAGCAAGTTTTGATATTTCTTTCCTCGGTAACAGCTTACTACACGTGTAGTCCTCGAAAATGACTCTGTCACCTTCAATTTCCATTGCGCTGTGTAATTCTCGTAAAAATACGTAACTTCACTTCAGTGTTAAAAATAAACCACACGTCTGGAGATCACTATAGTTAGATACAAAATTTCGTATTCGCACATGTGCGTTGTTCGGATTCAATAGAAATCAACAAGTAATTAGAGACGTAGAAAAACAATGTACAGATCGTATGAAAGCGTCCTCCAACACAAGCATATACCGAGAGCATAAAATACTATGCCACCACTCAATAGTTACATAATGAAATTTCCTCAACACAAAAATACATTGGATCCACGGAAACAATTACACTTTAAGTTTCCATCTTATAAATTACTCGACTACTTCTCAGTTACGCGCGAACCGAAACAACTACCGCTTTGTCAGACGACACAATCATTTATCGAACTACAGCTGACAGAAACCACTATGAAAAACTTCCTGTGCTTTTACTCGGAAATATGAGAAATTCGCCTATTATATCTTCTCGTGGCGGTTCTCTCTTATATGTAGATCTCTAAGGGGCCTCTGTCTCTAGAAGTTATTTGAGGCCATCTTTATGTTTTTAAGCGTTTGTAAAGAAAAAATATATAATTCAAACAGAAGAATTTTATTGAAAAACATTATTTTACGTAATATATTCATAATTATCAACGAACAAACAATAAATTTTCTATATTTTTGATGTATTTTTCATTTTTTATAAACAATGGCAAAGGTATTCATACATTAAAAATGCAAAACGATTTTATGTTGTCCATTCATTTGTACATTTAAATGAATAATTCATAGTTCTCGGCAAACGACATTTACAAGTTTTAAATCGGTTTGTAACAGTCCGAGAGCCAGCGTCACGAAATAGACATGCGAATCATGCCATACCGTCAAAATACACATATTTTATTAGATCTTAACGTAGTCAAGGGAAATTCGACCCTTAGCCAGGCTGACTGCAGACCAAGTAAGACACTAGAACCTTATGAACATGCAAAAAAGATGGCGTTCCAGCTTTCAATTCATACCGTTCAAACCTTATTTGGAACTATAGCTTAAAACCCTATACATCGAAAGACCCTGCCGGACTTGAGAAATTCCATGAATCAAGAGGTTAAGTGGTCTGAAAAGTGTTTTATCAATCGCGATATTTTGATTCTCATCAACAAATTATTTCAAACGCAAATGATTAATTTGTATATTAAAGTTACTAACAGAACGCTAGGGAAGAAATGCTCGTTTCAAGCTAAGCTATTTTTTATTCAAGCTATTTCATTCACTCTACGTCAATGAGTATACGATAAACGAAGATTTTCAAAAATGGTAGTGAGTGGAACCTCTACGCAACAAAGAATAAAAATGGTAGTGAGTGGATCGCAACAATGGATTCTTATAAAAATCACTAACATAAAAACGATTCTACCCCCTACACCCAATATAAATAAACTCTATTGTCAAAAAAGCAGCTGCAAACTGCGTATGACCACGTGGGGGGCAATAAACTAAGTTACTCTCCGAAAAGAAGCAAGAGACCATCCCATCAATTCCGATCGAGGGCAGTAGCGGATTTAATACTTATAAAAGAGGTTATTTGTATTAGAGAATATTGATCAAGAATTTATTTCTATTGAGTAAAATATCGAGAAAAAAAACAGAATTCCTTGTCTAGATAGTTAAATTAGCAATGTTGAGGTACAAAGTCGAGTTGATCTCTCAACCAGTTTGTGGGATATACCGAAAAAGGCGAATATTAAAAAGTAAAAAAATGGGGGATGGGGATGGATTTTCGAAATCGCAAGTAGACAGTGCTTTTCTTTTTCCTTTAAGCTCAAGTGTGTGAATTTTCATCATGGTCGGATGCATCATGTTCATATATCATATGACCAATTGAGAGCCGTTAATCACATGCCATCTGTCGGTTGTCAGAGGAACAATGCCAAAATAATCGTAACCGAGATGAGTTTTCGGTTCATCTTCCTTGATACATATCGTATTTCGATAACAACACTTATATCGACATTTTCGTTTCGATACTTTATTAGAATCGATACCAAAGACAGCAACGACCCTTTGCTCAGCTTGAAATTGCTTGAAACGAGCTTGGAAGCGAAGATGATTTGCAGCTGCTGAACCGTAATTCATGAATTTATTGTCGTTACGCATACTACAAATAGTTGATAAATTTAAAGTACATCAACTATTTAGAGGATTACAAACCACTCACTGGTAAAATTCCCGTTGCTTCGTTACGTCTGTATTTTTTCAGTATGATAAAGTTTCAAATCCTTTGATCTCAAATTTACTTATTTAGAACTTTAAACAGGTAATAGGATATTATTTATAATTAGTGCGTGATGTTCTTATTTAATTCTGCAATTAGTACCGTAGTACCAAATTAGAATTTCAAGGTCGTTCAAATCGCCCTAAGTATTCTGGTAGTGGAGTAAAAATAATACTGTTTAAGGGTGTGGATGGAATTAGGTGAGTTTTAGCAGCTATAAACAATTAATTTTTGTTCCCTTCAGTTGCGATTGTTATTTGCTAGTACTCTCAATTTATCGGTGAAATTGCATTAGTTTCTCATGAAGTCTGACTATAAACTAGTATAATGAGTTAATAACAACAAATTAAATGACCCTGATTTTTTATGAATGGACATATATTTTACTCTAAAACACAAATAAGTAAAATAGCACATCATTTCAATCCTTGTGAATTATCTTCATTGACAACTTAAGAGTAATGGGCTCATGTCAGTTGTGATGAGTTGCTTATAATGAGTTAAGTTCCATTAGAGTAATGTAATGATAGTGTAAATTTGTTCTAGGATTTGCAAGAAAAACATGGCCGACAAAATGAATGAGGTGCCAGACGTGGAAATTGAAGATGATGGTGTATTCAAATATATTCTTATCAAACTGTATCCTGCCAAACCTGACAATGGTGCCGAGAAATCTAAATTAATAGTCCGAGGTGGTAATAAGTATGGAGGCTTCCATGGAGATATTTACGATGCTACTTATTCCGTTGTGAAAAAATTGGGACTAGACTCAGAATGTTTGGGTGGTGGCCGTATAAAGCATGAAGCATCTGCCAAGAAATTGCATGTTTATGGATATTCTCAAGGATTTGGTAAAGCTGACCACCAAGTGGCAGTGGATTTATTAAAAAAGAAATATGGTGATTATGAAATAACATGGAGTGATGAAGGATATTAAGTTTTGAGTGTATTGTCAATTATGATTTCAAACTTACCCCAGATAATATTAATTTAAGCTGTGAGTAGATAGGTTATAATTCTTGGATGCCAAAATGTACTGAATTTTGTGTCTGGTTTTAAAATCCTGATTCTCTTTTCACCATTTTGTTCCATTTGATTTATATTGGTTCTAACTAAACACAAATTAAATAATTATTAGGAGTTTGTATTTTTAATTATGCAATGCCTGTGACATGACTTGAAATGTTTGGATTGTTTTTTGTACCATATGGTGATAAAATAAATTTTGTTGATTTTTTAAAAATTTTATTTGAAGATCACATTTGCTCCTTAAGAAGAAATGTAAGAGAGAAATGAGAATTTACTCTGGTAAAGAAAGCACCAAAGTATAATTTAGCAAAATAATACATTGACACTATGCAATATGGTAAATGAAAACATCAGTATTGCCAACAGTAATGGATTTTCTAAAGCATTGGCACACAAGTTTATGGAAACTAGGAGCTTCAGTTGATTTAGCATTTTTTCATTTACATTTAGCTGGAATTTTAGGTGCAGCAAATTTTATTACAACAATAATTAATGTACATATTCCAGGAATATCTTTTGATCACACTCCATTGCGCTGTTGGAATTACAGCTATTCTTTAATTACTTTCTCTTCCTATACTGGCAGATTGCTATACTATCATCGTAGGTTCTGTTCTGAAAGAATGATTCTCTGCAAGAAGAACTCTGCCAAAGGGCTGCCATAAGATCTGTCTGCAAAAACTGACCAGCAAGAGCTCAAAAGGAAACTAGTGAGAGGTGTATTTTATGATACACCTATAGGAGTTTGCTACAAGCTCTATTGGGAAGGAAATTATGTATTAGATATGTTAATTCCTGCTCATAAGCACCAGTCTATACTGGTCAAATGTTTTTTATATTTACAGATATATTTTTATATTTAAATAATTGGAAATTCAGCAATGAGTAATAAGTTGATTAGGATAGTTTTAAAATTTTGGGAGGTTTATATTTTAATATTATGATTTTAGATGACTATTGGAGGTGTGGAAATACTCTACAAAAAGAATTTTGTTTTTCTTTCTTATATAAAATGCTAATAGTTTTTCCACTTCTAAACCATGAGAAGAAATGTCAAAACAAAATCCTTACATACAAATGGAATAAAAAAATAATTACAATTGATAAATCAATAGTTTTAGAGAAATAAAATTTTGAAAATAAATTGTGTCAAGAAAATTAATGAGTGTATACAACAAGAATTTAACAGTGATCCAAATAATAATAATAATAAATTTATAGTAAAAAAACCCAGTATAAACTGCATATGACCACATGGAGGACAATAAACTAATTTACTCTCCGGAAGCAAGCAAGGGACCATCCCATCAATTCCGATCAAGGGCCCTAAGGCAGAGGCGGATTCAAAAATTTCAGCAAAAGTTCCTAGACAAGATGAAAAGTTATATTTAGGTTTTACAGAAAATTGACCTAAGTTAATGGAATAAATTATATAATTTTTTAATACACTTGACACAAGTCCTGCAAAAAGATTTTCATACTATTATGTGTATAGTTTGAAACATGTACTCACTTCGGTGGTTCATATACTAGTTTGAAACATTATAGTTGTCAGATGTGTACTGACTATGACAGTAACATAGATTGTTACTGTCAGACAATAGATTTCACAAATCTAATTTAAATTTAGTTATTAACATATTGTTAGCAAATTCTTATCCTGTTTTTGTTCAAAGGAAAGCATATGCACCAAAGAATTCAGTACTTAAAACATAATTATGATCCCATCAAACCCATAACTATTCACTTTTTTTTTCTATTTAACAAGAATTTAGTTTGCCTGTTAAGCAAGATGTTTTAAGAAACTTGTGTTAAAGTTATATTTAAAATCAATAACAACTTTAAATTATTTACTTAAGGTAAAGACTGAATTGAGGTCAATTAATTAAAGAATGCTATTTACAAAACAGATTGCAAGGATTGTGAATACACTTACATTGAACAGACAAATATATTATTGAAAGCCCAGATCAAGGAACATAAAGCCAATACCCTTAGGAGTAAACTTTCTCTGGTTTCCCCATCATTGTAATAACTGTAATCATGATTTCCTTTGGGATAATGTTTAGGTTCTTTAAATTGAAAACAATTATTACAAAAAAGTTATCCTGAACATAAAAAGTTTTAAAAGTACAATTTACAGATAGACATAGCTAAATTACCTAAAATATGTGACATCTTTTAATATTCATACTGATTTTATGTATTTTTAATTGCATTTTATTCTTTCATATTTATTTACTATGGGTAACTGTTTTTAAAAAATTGTATTATGTTCAGTAAACTATGTTTAGGTTATATTTTATGTTCATTCCATGCATTCATAATGATATTGTCAATTTTTGACATTCATATCTTCCCTCCTCCTTTCATTTTTTTTACCTCGCAATTAGACGGAAGCTCCTGCTTCAAACTATTTCAAAACATGATACTTAGCTCAGTATTGAAATGTTGTGAAATTTAAATGTGTTGAGAGTTTTTAATTGTGTGAAGTAAAGATCTGCTAAATTTGGCAATTTCTGTCAATTATTCATACTTAAGCAGATGACATGGACAACTTATTAAAGTTTCAGTAAAACTTCAAAAGGAAAATCATGTACATAAAATCTTTTTGATAGTAAAATAAAATCTAGAATGTAAATACTATTTTTTTGTATTTTTGAAAATCTTTGCAACAGTCCGAAACTTCAGAAATGGGTTACTGGAGAAGTAGTATCTATCGCTGTAAATAAATTTTAGCATATTTTCCTGGTTAGAATGGGTGAGAGGACAAACACCATCACAAATTTGTTTATTAAATTAAAGTATGTACATATATCCACTCTGTTAAGAAACTGTATTTAGAATTTGTTCGTCAGTTTTTAAAAATTCTACAATACACTTAAGACTACATGTCTTGAGGTTTCATTACAGTGAAATACATTTTGAATAAAATAACACTTCTATTATGTGGAAGCACCATTACATCCTTCAAAATGAGATACAAGTATATTTTAATATTATAACATTTGATATCTTTCCTTAATCTGTAAGTCCAGGTATAAGTGCCATGCTATCATCTTCCTCCTCTTTTGCCTCATCAGCTGCCAATAATTCATCATCATCGTCTTCCTCACCACCGTCCTGTATTAAGATTTCATGATTGTTCACAATGTAAAAGTTGTATCAAGATACAAAACATTTTTCTTTCATTTTGCTTCAAGATGCCTTGACTTCATCTCTCACTCATAGCTCATGTAAATAGTGACACAAACAATGGAATCCATAATATACAGATTTTGTTATAGAACTTGTATGTTATAGAACCAATGTGTTATAGAACTTAAACAAACATACAAATAAAACCATATTAGAAAGCTTTTCCGACATAAAATACCTCAATATTGAGAATTCTATCAAAACCACTGTCAAGGCAAATTCCAAAAATGTAAATAGGTAAATACAATTATTGCTCATTTAATAAATTAGGATAAAAAAAACAAGGTGCTAAAAAATTTATGAGTAAATTATTGAAAAACACTATCTTAACATAATGATATTAAAAACACATGTATATTAAGGCAATATATAATCATTCACAAACCTGAACTACTGGTGTTATTGACTTGTATTGGAAAGCAGAGCGAGTTAAATCAACTTCAATAGGAAAGAGAGAATTTCCTTTTAATAAGTTCAAAGTCTCTTCATGGAACTCAGCAAATCCTGCAACTAGGCGTTGCAGTTGCCACACTACATCCTGGACATGTTTGTTATCAAGCAATTCTAGCTTAACGAGCACATCTGAGCGCAGTCGAGCAAATCGTGCCCGAGCATCTTGACGACAACGCAAAATAAGCCTGTAAAATTATAGAAATATCAAAAAAACACAAGATTAATTATGATTGTAGTGTCATTGCCAACTTATAAAAAAATTGATAGTATATTCTTAGAAAACTGATAACAACGCATTTGTATACAAATAATTATACAATACAACTCATTGAGCTACTCTAAACCATTAATTTTCTGTCTGAGGAAAATTTTCGTTATAAGTTATTAAGCATGCAAAAAAAAATTATTCACCAAAAAGTAACATGCATTTTTATAACAGGATAAATTAGTTTTTAAAAAATGATTAACAACACCTGTATTCATAATTTCCCGTTTCTACACGATATAGGGGCTCTTGAAGAGCTCCGTAACTGTACTCTTCATCATCCATTTCTTTTACTTTGAGACAATAAGAAAGATATTCAAATTTTGCATCTGCATACTTCCTTATAGTCAATTTTGTATCCGGAATAGCCTTATGTAAGTAGGTACCCAGATCTGATAATATCTGAAATCATAAATTATTTATTTACTTCCTAAGCATATGAATATCCATTGTATGTGTATGCTTCTGACTATATGACATTTGCGTTAATTAATGTAGAGAACCTTGTTGAAAGAATAGAGAAATGAAACCCCACTAATATTGAGATTATTATTTGTGACGAAATGAATGTGGAGTATAAAATCCCTTAACCTCATGGTAGTCTGATAGTAAGGCTACCAATAATATATGCAAATCTTCTCCCAACCTCATGGTCCCCAATAATCCTGCAGGTGCATCACATGAATGTGTTGGAAGCCATACCCTTTCCAGCACTTAACCTGCAGTAGTCCTTAAAATTTATTGTTTGCATTGTTCTTGACTGACAGGTTTAGTTATAAATTGGAGTGTTGAAAACTTAACATGGGTAACACTTTACTTAATAGTTTCAATGCTTTAATATCATAAAATTACTCACAGGTTTTACAGTTTTAAGCATTTTAATGCCAAATTTTTCCATTTGTCGATGATGGTCCCCAAATTGTCGAAAAGCTTCACTAGCTCTTGGCTGAGGTTCACGAACACCAATACCAGCAAATGTGTCACCAAAAGCTAAAAAAATATTTAAATTTATTATGTTCTATACAGCAGAATTAATTGAATGTGTGTTCTATGCAGCAAAACATACATTTAATGAAAGTATCAGCTCTTTTGAGATAGAAAAAATAATATGGGTTCTTAGCTCCTACTTAGTGCATTAAGAACACCCAATATGCCTACAAAGTCAACATCCATCCAAACTTGACTCTCGTGGATGGAAAAAAAAACAACAAGAAAACGGGCATGTGTATTATACTTCTTGACCATTCTTTAAGAAATAAATTGTTTGAGGAGTGTGCTAATATTGATATTAATTGAAAATTAAATTTCTTTATTTTTATTATGGAGTCAGACTGGTCCTATAGCTAGAGTGTGTAACTGTTGGCTGTTGATATTAGGGAAGGGCCCCGAAGGAGGTGATCAGTACATATCTCTTGGGGAAACTGCACTGATTTTTGAAATACTCTCTAGGGTCCATAAGTGAAGCACTCTCTCCAAGGTGCACTTTATACAGGTCTGTGAGGAGGTTCCATATCTATTATTGAAAGATCGTCCATTGTAGTTTTTGCATTTAAACTTTATAGCTTTAATCCAGGGTAATTAAAAAAGAATGCTAGTTTTCAAATCCTAATTTCGTTGTCGTCACGCATCTTTACTGAGTTAGCCAAGTCATTGCGAAGATTTGATTTCTCTCTCTATAATATATCTAGCTTCTTCAGTTACTACCATTTTCACAAAGAGATGTGAATTGAATTTAGCAAATTGATGCTCGAAATTACTAAAGATGAATCTTTCTTCACGTCTAACACGTGATGCAGTAATATTCTAGGCAAGATCACTTCAATCGTCACGATGTGTGGACTAATGGAACAGAATACATGAAACTAGAATAAACAAGATTCCCATAAGGGGAACGTTTTCTCTTTCATAGATACCAATATGGTTTATGAGCTCTTTCTCTTCGAGGACACCACCGTTACAGGGTTAAGTTACCTCAAAATCTAACAAACCAGGCTTTGCAGCAAAATAAAGAGTGCTGCAAACAAACGCATTCAGAACTATGCTTTCCCGATGGAGCCCCATCCCCATCAAGGTCCAAGCTCTATTGCATGACACGGCGCCACAGTGAAATAGTCGCAAGGATGTTCAGGATGTTTCTGAATATTTATGGATCTTTACTCAGAATAATCTATAATTCGATAATTACTTGTTTGTAATTTTTTGCGTAATATTACAAACATATTGACATTCTATTAGTATAATAACTCGCAGCAAACTTTTTATCTTATCTAGGAACTTTTGCTGAAATTTTTGAATCCGCCTCTGCCTTAGGGCCCTTGATCGGAATTGATGGGATGGTCCCTTGCTTGCTTCCGGAGAGTAAATTAGTTTATTGTCCTCNTATGTCCTGCTTCAAAATACCCATACCTTACTCCTTGCGAATTATAGCTCTGGAGATTATTCAAAGGCTTTTTGTTCCGCAACTACCAAAGACCATCCGACCTGGACGACCAAGATTGGATAATAGCGATCAACTCGCTTGATCATGATATGTTACAACGGACTAAGTACATTTTCCTATCGCCTTTATCATGGTACATCAAGGTGACCATACTGACCACTTATTGAACAAGTAAAAAAAAACTATCATTAGAAACGTCTGTTTGGTTTAGAATTGTGTCCTTCTGCAATTGTTTCCTAAAACTAGTTTAATGAAATAAGATCATTTGATTTTCATTGCCCATAGGACCCTGATGAAAAGCAAAGGTAACAGCCCTGAAAAGGAAAATTATGCGAAGGAACCGAAAAGACGGAAAGGACACTTAAGTATCATTTACGCACACCCTTCCTTTTACTGTTAGAAATAAAGGGTACGGGAAGGTGACTTTAGTACGCAAATGATTTTGTGCGTTTACGTACCCTTCGCCTTCCCTTCCTTTCTTTTTTGTGGCGAATCTCCAATGTTTGAACTATGCCAGCGCTGTCCAACCATAGACTTGCATATAAACAGACCCAGCGTGCTTGTGTACCGGTTGTCCGAACCAAAACGAAGTTTGGTGTCTGTCTCTCTCTCGCACGACTTGGATGGGAAAACTCGATCCCTCTCTGACTGCTGCGCACGATACCTTCCCTCCTCCAAGCGTGTGTGCGAGAGAGAGGGCGACACCACAAAGTTATGTTGGTGACCACTCGGTCTACTTGTATGTAAGTCGATGTGTCCACCTTACCTTAGACCGCGGGTCATATTCTACACACTTTCGATCGATTGGGCTAACACGGGATGAGGTTTGTCAAAATGTAACCCGTTGAATAAAATAAATTGGTCATATTTATTTATTTGTAACGCGATTCTCATTAACAAATTTATATTCTTTCAGGCTGGAAAATAGTATATTTCTTTATTTTTTCAAAGTATTTTTAATATTTAGAATTATAATAAAACGTTTTCACGTTGTTAAATAAGACGGGTAGTTCCAAACACAATTTTCTATTTTATCTCGCCGGATATGCCACGTCAAATATTAATTCTGATAGGATAGATTTATAACACTAAGTTGTGCCCCTCAACGTCTAATGAAAAACTAGATGTAAAATGTACTGTAATTCGAAGGTCGCGGACCGCCAGTTGGACAGCGCTGAACTATGTGGTTCATTAAGATTGTTACTGTTAATGGGACGGGTTTCAAATACTATTTACTACCTACGCAAGTTATATATTGTTACTCTCAGAATATAATATTTCTCAGAATATAATATTTCTCAGAATATATTATGAGGGTTAATAAATGGTTACTTCAGGCATGGTGTATTATATCTTGCAATGTGCTTCACTCACTCGGAAGTTTTAAATTTCGCGAATTTAATCCATACAATGTCTAGGTCGATAATTTATATTACACTGTTTTAATAGAAATTATTTTATATTTACAGTTTACATTACAGTTTATTCTACTTTTTTATCACTCTATCTGGGAAATCTTAATTACGAACCATAACATGTTGTGCAGTCATTTGAATGTACAAGTTATACTCAAATACAACTCTCCGTGAATTGCGTAAGGGTTACGCAGCTTTTCAGGATACAGATCTTGGCAATTCTCTACAAGTATAGGAAAGTCTCATAACTTATCTCGTTTTATATTTTCTTGTGAACGTTTCATGCAGTCCTAAGCGATTCTAGGTAGGCCCTCTAAGATGGAGTACAAAGAAATATACTTCATCTAAGAGGATCTTCGAAATAACAAACGAAGCTTCCAAAATTTTTTATTAATTTTCCTCTGCTTTTGAGGGATCCTCGCTTCATGGACACTCGTTGGAAGGTCACCTTCAAAGAGATGCCGACGGGCACTTGCAAGAAGTTCCCCTAGTATTTCCCCAGCTCTCCACCGAAGTTTTACCAACTCTACGCTTTTCGACTCCACCGTCTTACGCCAGGAAGACGTCAGCGTGGTTAATAATAATAAACTTTATACGAGAAAAAGCAGTTACAAACTGCGTATGACCACGTGGAGGACAATATATTTAGGATTGTCCATGCCTTCAACTGTTGTCCCCTGCTGCATAAAGTCCACCAACAACATTCCCTTTTGGTCCCCCAAAACTAGCTATTTTTTCCTGTTGCTCAACGTTTGTTTAAACTTTTTCGGCTTGCTTGGAGAATCTGTGCCCATCCACTTTTGGAGGGACAACAATTGAAGGCATGGTTGGCAGACAACACTTCGCCGCCAATGACGAATTTCAGGATACCGCCAAGACGTATCTCTCCTCACTGACGGCTTCTTTGAAGCTTGTTTTACGATATGTTGGCGATTATGTCAATCGGTTTGGCGATTATATTGAAAAATAAGTAAGACCCTGATGTATTTTTAGAAATAAAATTATGTTACGTAAATGTCTTTTTTATAACTTTTGGAAAAAAAACAACCCTCGCCCAACTAACATTAATAGGTATGATGAAACAAAAAGGCTGATTCTAGCCATCTAGGAAAACGTCTATTGTACGAAGACTGGTGTTGGCTTCACTTACGACGAATGAGCAATCATCACAAATGCATAGCGACCGATTTTGTTCTCTCATAATGCAAGCAACACTATTATCACATTCAAGATTTAAAAAATGATGGCATTATATCCTGCACAGAGCTTCCATTGACACACAGGTGGGGGATAAGGGTCAGTAAAAGTACCGAAATTTACCCTCACTGACGAAATATTTTTTTTAGTTAAAGATTAGAAAAAATTGCTATATTTTAAGGAAGTCAGTCATCTCAATTGATGAGATCATTTCATTCTCAGATCCATGAATAAAACCTAATTCTAAAAACATTAGGTTAAATAGTACAGCTTTTGTTTCATTGCACTATTCAGCTAATACTAAGTGTATTCATTAGATTTCTCCATCCAATCTGTAATGTGGTAACACAATTTGTACATTGAAGCAACCTATATTACTCTTTCGTTAGTACAGATGGCAGGAGCGTCATTAAATAAACAAGCTAGTTTTACCTTTGTAAACTTGTAGAAGATCGAAGAAAGCTTTCAGCACATGTTTCGCGTGATCCACAAGGCCACGGTACATCAGTTCAGTCTGCTCCAGTTCCTCAAGTCGACGAACTAACGTATCATTGCATAATATAGCACGTGACAGTCCAAGAGCATCGGCTGTCGCTGTGCTCATATTTTCCACAAGCCGGTGTTTTGCCTTTTTTAAGACAATATCAAGTGTACGACCCTGTTGTGGGTCAGCGTGAAGCTTGTTGTAGTTGATACAGACTTCATCCTTTACAAAAGAGTTTCAAAGTTTATCATTTTATTAAATACCAGTCACGACAGATCTTTAAACAATTTATGAAAGTAGTAGTAATAGTAATAATAATAATAAGAAGAAGAAGAAGAAAAATATGATATACATGATGGGGAAGACTGTGTATGAGCGGGCACAGACAGATCTAGAGAATTGAAAAACCGACAGCCGAGTCTACAACTAGAGCACGAAATTTCTCATAACTGCTATATTTACTACGCACAAATTCTCGTAACCCTTTTGGCGCCTGATGTCACTCGATGCTCGTCTCTTATTGGTGGAGTAGGAAGAAAGAAAGGGAGACACGACACAGTCGTGTTTGCATCTGATTAGATCCACCATGAGAACCATGCACATAGTTTTTCCAGAAATATGAGAAATTCCGTATTACATTTCGTTTTCTGTCGGTTCTCTCTGGGTTAAGATATCTAGTCTGATCCTGATGACCCAGTCTGCTAAACGAATTACTCAGGACCATCCACAATTCATTCGTAAACGAATAAACCAAGAAATCGAAAGTCAGATAAAGTAATTAGGATGATCGTCATCTTGATTGTAAAAATTAATCCTGCGTTTTTTTGTTTTGTTGTTGTTGTTTTTGCAAAATAACCCCAGAAAATACATAATTAAATTAACTCCATCAAACAATACCGGATTACAAAATTAATAACATATTCGTGATTAACATTGAAAAAATGAGTAGAACTGTCGAATAATTTTTTTCGAAATATCATATTCAAACAATAAGAAAAAACAACAGAACATTTTTGGCCTAGAAGTTAGAAATGGAAAATAGATAAGTATTTCCAGGGCAAATTGAATTTTCCAGTTCTTAAACTAATATACATTCAACACTTATATAAAGTAATGACAACTGAATGTCGAAGATTCAACGGAAAAGATGAACATCTAATCGGCCCACATCTCAAACAGTAACTTATTTCTGAACACTCATCCCATCTCATTTAGGTAAGCTGAGTACACAACAAGAAGAGCTCAAGTCTATCATTAACTATTCCTGCGATCAGAATTTAATTCGAAAGTTGAGCCATCCGCCGCCGTAACCTCTGAAGAACACAGATTCAAGCTAGTGCGACTGGTTATGTGTAACATCTTCCGTGAGATAAACATTTTAGTTGAAGTTTTCATGCAACATTTTAGGAATAAGAGGACTGTGAAGAATTTCACAAGAATGTAAAATAATATTTTGATTTTGTGATTTATTTTTCAGCAGGACCGCGCACTCAAAATTTGAGAGACGTTTTTTAATTCCTTTTGGATTTTAAATCTCGAAATCTTCAATCAATATAATTTTTGAAATCCATAAAAGAATTTAAAAAGTCAACTGTGTTCTTTAATTGAAAAAAAAAACAATTGTATAAAATTTTATTAGATCTCAATTATATTTCGTATTATTGTTAGTTTTTCACTGTTATTTAACTGACTCACTTTGCTCGCTGGGAATTTTGTCACCATGCTGCTATAAGGGTCTGCGCCAAATCAAGATCAACCAACAAGTTCGGTAATTCATGAGCAATACTGCTTTCGTGGGAAGTGTGTGGAACTTGTCGCCGCTAGAGTTATTAATATGAGAGAGAAACGACATAGATGTCGCGTCATCTGAATGGGTCCGCTGGAACACCCCCTACAAGTATGGCGAGACAGATGACAGCCATATTGGTCTCCTTACCACGAAACAGGACACGAAGTTGCGCTGAGAGTTAGGGTAGGTTAGAGTTGTCTGACTTCTTGATTCAACCGAAATTGATACAACTGTTTTCTTAAACTTATTTTAACATTGGCCCTGAATCATTATCTCTCATTTTATTTTATTTTCTCATAAGAAACCAACATAAACAAAACAAAGGGCAGCCATTTCGATCACTCTATGTGCCTCTTAGATGATGATGCATGCTCAGAAGATCCTCTGAAGTACGAGAATCTACTTGATACTCCTGTAAAGGACTCTACACGCCGCAACGCCGTACTTCCATCCACTCTGACTATGCTTAATCGTGCCTTTCCAGTCGGGTCAACCCCTTCTCTGGAATGCACGTAACAAATATTGTTACACTGCAAACTACGTTCACTTGGTCGCCTTCCCGCCCACACTACCTTCCTTTCTCAATTTTCCTATAATTGTCTGAGTGCGTTTTAGCGTTCGTGGATATTCGTCAGAGAGCTTCCTCACCAGTCTACTCTTTCGGTATCATTTTCAGATAGATTTTGAAGCATTTAGTCGATAGAATTTTTAAGCATCATTAATAAAATCAAATTCATGAATCCGTCCCTTTTTTAATAGGTCCAATATTCGCTGCATCCGGGTCCTCGACCGACATTAATCTGCAAGTATAATAAACTTGTATTTTGCACGTATTTCAGTCAAGGGCGACGAGGCGATTTTTTTTGTAGTATTGAACACGCTATAATTGTATAAACAAGTGAGTATGAGATTTTACTAGATTGATTTGCATTCGTATTGTTAAATAAATAACTTAAATGGTACAATAAAATACACTTTCTAATTAAGAAGATTTCTATGATTAGAGTCGTGCTTCGATACTACATTTTTTGGTTAGGCAATGATGCATATTTTAGGGATGGTTCACACTACTATGAATAACATCGAGTAGTTACCAAGTAAACAATATACAAAAAATTGATTGTTTAGTAAAGTTACTCTTACTTTGCAACTTTGGATCATTTTCGCTACTTCAACTTTTGTTTTGCCTTTGACAGAGGCGCCATTTACTCCAACAAGCTCATCACCACTTTGAAGAGTACCTTCTTTGGCGGCTGGGGTGTTATCAAACACCTGTTATAAATGTGAAAGAACAGAATGTTAATACAATAAGACATTTTGATCTATATCCTACTTTATACAGCACCCAAGAAGAACTGGAGAACAAAAAGGATCCAGTGGTTGGATTGATAAAGTAGTGTTCCGAAGCTTCACTAATACAATAAAATATCTTATGTCTAATCAGGGAGTGGCATAATAAAACGTTTTATCATAGCATTGCAGATAGCACAAGAACAAAAATCTAGAGCAAAAATAGTGTAACATAAACAAGAATATTTTATTTTTATGAAAACCATAATACGGATCAAAGTGGTGAAAAAGTGCTTATTTACCTGCACTATGTACAGACACGGGCAAAGCGGTGCTCCACCGCCGATACTTATGCCGATGAGGTTGGACGTGTCTTTGCGAATTGTGACACTTCCCGACGTCACAGTCATACCCCTGTAAAATATGAAAAGTAAAGTATTGCAAAGATGACAAAGATACATAAAATTATGTTGCCCAAGCGGCGTCCGAGACCGCGGCGTAAAAGAAGCGGATTAGAGGCTCTCAACTACTCCGCATATCGAACCGAGCCGTTCTAGGTGCGTTTTAGCGCTACGTCTACGCAAGGTGCTGTGCCAAGGCCCTCGAATAGGTCCCCGCCAGAGGACCTTCCCAAAGAGCGCTGGCGGGATGTGTGCATCAGCGAGCGGCATCATCGAAGACGCGATGGGGGTAAGGGGTCAAAAGGAGGGTAGATGGTGGGCCAAGATCTCCGAACTTGTCACTTACGGCGGCTGCACAGGCTGCAACATTGCGGGCGTCATGACGGGTTGGCACCGACGTGCATCGAAACAGCCCAAGAGCGCCACTCTTTCCCCCATTTCTTCTGGCCGCTCAGTTTGTTGATCGGAAGCACTAATGCCATCCGTGATGACGGCTTCGGTGGTGGTAGTGGTGGTGGTGGTGGGCGAGGGCGAGACAGCAGACCTGTAGATTGGGCGGGATGATGCTTTCCGTAGAGGAAGTAACCGCCAAAAGAAGCGAAGGGACGAAAGGGGAGAGGAGATAGGACAACACCTGAGACTAAAATAGTTCGTTCCCACGCACTATTGTAAGGTTCATACAGAAATTAGTTTCAAATATTTTAAATATTCTTAAAAATAATAAACCCATCGACATGTATTTACAGAATTCAAACCACCTCATAAATTACGAGATAGATGTGATATTGCTCATACAGAAAAACGTGTGGATAAAATGTATTGTTAATTTACCGTTTTATTTTTATTTCTTAATTTACATTTCCTATCATTAACCTCTTAGCCATTATGACAAAAATGATAAAATGCAAGAGCTACATAATTTTTTAACCATACAATTTAATTAAATGTAGCACCAACTTAAGTAAGGTGAAAATAGGACTCCACAGACAGAACTCCTGCCGGTAATGGGCGGTGAGCCTGGGATATATACCCAAGCTGGGGATAAGCATCGAAGCAACGGTAACGGGCTCTTTATATGCACCAGAACGGGCTTGTTGTTTTCGAGAATATGGAAAATACGATGTACTAACAACCAAAATAAGCGAGAAATTAATAGACAGAAAGTAAATATGAAGTTTTCTTGACATATATGAGCAAAATTGGGAACATACGTCAGACTTACCGAAAGGATGCTACATATGCACACGCCTTTTCGCTGGCGGTGATGGGGAAAACCTAGTCCGGCGGCCAAGTTGTGCAGCGCGAAGACCAGAAGTAATGCTAATAGTTCCTTGTATCACTTTAGAAACATAGACAAGAAGGCTGATGATGTCTCTCTTTTTCTTGATTATATAACAATTTTGTAAAGTTGGTGATAGTTTCAATAAATAATGTAGAATGTAATCGTAACGGGCCTTACGAGTCAAGACATGTAGTGCAGGGACAGCACCTTTGTGGTACAGTACTTAATACAAGAGAGAACCGACAGTCGTGTCCACAACTTTAGAGAACGTAATTTCTCATTACAGCTAAATTTACCACGTACAAATTTTCATTGTACCTTTGGCGCCAGCTGTGACTCGATGCTCACGTCTTATTGGTGGAATAGGAAGACACGGCAGAATCGCGCGACCAACTACAGCTGATTGACGCACTACGGGACACTGCCTAAATATTTTCCGGAAGTATGAAACATTCGGCATTATATCTCAGTTCCTGAGATTCTCTTCATATTAAGGTCTCTTACTTTGTGGCTACAGCAGGAGGTCCCGGGTAAGGGTCGCATGATGCTACCTCTCCTCAACGAGTATGTATTCCGAAGTGCCGAGTTGAAATTAAATATCGCGAGCACTTTGCATTTATAGGATTTTATTTGATTATTGACTGGGAACGAGTATACCTGATTGTAAATAATCATTGCCATTGTTAGTATTACAATCATTATTTACGTGAAATTTAACATTGCTGAATTGGTCGAGTTCCCGCAACATTACTCGCATCAACTTTTAAAGTTTGCGCGTAAATAACCGTTATAAAACAACTATAAAGATTGGAAACTTGTCGTATTCAATTGTGAAAAACCACACACGATAAACAAAATACAGGCAACCTGTCGAGAGCAAAAATCGCAATGTGCGTTCAGGAAAGCGAAGAAAAACAATTGGAAATAATTCAAGAATTAAATCAGTGTTATTTTAATCCTTTCATAATCAATTTAAATATAATCTACCTATCCGGTACCAAAGTATATTACAAAGATTCTTCATCTTCTACTTCAACCTATTTTTCGTTTGTTTTCGGCTGCTGAACATTTTACGTTTACCCTTCAGAAGAATCAAATTTCTCTTTTGCATAGAAATAGGTACAATGGCGCGATGATGTAAATACCTACCCGTGAAAGGAAGCGCGGTGTACAAGATCCACGAAGTACAATATCTTCCACTATGCCTGAGGATGAATCTCAGCATCACCGAACCCGAACACGTATCGGAAACGAAGCAGGTGGTTCGAGCCCCGGTTCGTCATTATTTTCACCTCGATGTAGGTAACGTAACATCACCAACGTGTAGGTTAGTCTACGAAAAATAGACATTCCATGAAGCGAAAATTCGCACAGATGAAATTTGGTACACATCTTAAGGCAATCATTTGAAATGAAATATTGGAAGTCCCCATCGATCCCACTTATGATAAAAAAATTATTCAAGATCGAAAGTCATAAACTGTTTTTCGAAAATATCTCTTCAGTAATACGTTTTATCGTAAAAATAGTCCTCATAAATTTTATAGATTATAAAATTGCGTACAAAAAAAATTTCTGCATGTTTTTCCATCCGAAGTATCATTTGCGGGCTAGCACGGTTTAAAAAACGAATAATGTTGCTTTGCGCCATTACCACCTAGATACAATGGATGCGCCCACAAGCACGAGTAAACGCATAAGGACTTACACTCCGCAAACTTAATTCGCACTTATATTTTCTAATTTACATGCATACTTATAGAACTTGTATTGTAAATATCAAGAAGATTTCGTTTCGTAATTAATTATTAATTTTTAGAATGTGCATACGTTGTATAGTTGATGATAGTGATTATAATATATTTCCAAACAAACTATTTCAAAGCAAAATAAGCCTAAAAAGGAACAACAAAGTATGAAGAATAATGAATAATTTTTTATAAAATATCTGCAAATCACAACTTTTTAATTTACAACAACCCGAGTTTTACAATGGAACATAAAGTGGCATTGATCCGTTCTGTTATGTAATTTGCATCCTGTTAGTCTGGTAAGTGTTGGTTCTGGAGTGAAATTTACTTTACAATTATTCAATAATCGTACTCCTTTCCACGCCACCAACGAAGTAGAGTACTCGGCGCATTTCTTGAACGTGGTATCCTCTGAAGGCATTATACTCGGTCTGTTCGGATCAAAGAAATGTTCGTTTTTGTTAATTTACATTAAATTATTTAAAGTTTAATCAATTCCAAATTCCATATAAAAAGTCATATTTTCATCATCTTCGTCTCCGTCTTCCTCTTCATCTCCTTCCGATTACTGAATCTATATAAAAGCGAAATACCGTTGACTGACTAAACACGGAATTTCAGAAACTACAAACTTGAAATTTGTCAGATAAGCTCCTTTTACGGTATAGACATCCGCTAAGAACGGATTTTTCGAAAATCCAGCCCTAACGGAGTGAAATGGGGGTTGCAATGTTTTATGTGTCATAACTCTACCGTGCCTGGAGCAATTTCAACCAAACTTGATACACAGATGACTGAATATGTGACAACAAGCTCTATGGAGGTACGACATCCCTTACACCACTATGTAGGGGGTGAGAAGGGAATGACACATAAAAATAATGGAAAAATCCGATATTAGATTCTAAACCATACCATACCTACCAGAAACCAGACCATGATATTCGGTATCACTGAGTTGATAGTGAAATTCCGATATCGTTTAAATCTGAACTCAGCCCTCAGGAAACGAATACTACTAGCACTCCTTGGGTGGAGGGGTGGAAATAGGTTTATGGATAAAAAGAATTGAAAACTAATATTGAAATACAAAAAAAATAAAATAATAAAAACGCGTCGGATACATAGTTTTAGGGTTGTCGTGATGTTTCAATTACCAATGCAAAATTAAGGGATTACGGGAACACACGAATACTATCAAACCTCCAAAATTCATGGATAACATTCTCAGTGGATACCAATGATATAAGAAAAAGTAAAAGTGGAGATATATTACAGAATTCACGCGAGCAAAGCTGCGGGTACTCATCTAGTATCTCTAAATTTCTCTGGAGAACAACGAGGATCTGGTATCTCTTCATTCATCAGGCGGGTTGTTAGTGCACGAACTAGTTTATTTATTATTTATTTATTTGTGTTATAACGACAACGAGTGTACCATGTACGACATAGAATTTGAATAGTCAGGTTGTTCATTGTCCAAATATTGAGTATGTCCATCACTTCTTTTCTTGCTGGAAACTATCAATCTTCATTCCTCGTTCACATACAACAATTTCACCTACTGGCTAAGGTTACAGACAAATAAAGCAGTCTTATGACATTTTAAAAAAACAACATTTACAGAACAATCTCAGAACAAAGAATATTTTCAATAAACGTCCGCTCAGTTAAAGTCCACTGCAACAAATCGCTCACAACTACGCACCTAATTTCATTTTAGATCGTTCACGTTCCTTAGCTAATACATCAGGGCCCCACGTGTCCACAACTACGAAGTGGTGAAGAATATACTACTGATCAAAATGATGTGTTGGGATACTGATAGTCGTCAATGGTGTAAACAGCTAGTTCTTCGAAAAAAAGAGACTGAAACGTGCTTCTCATAATGTTGATAAACGCCTTCCGAGAGTGATATGCAGACAGATATCAAGTTGGAATAGGTATCCTTTACAATTATTTTCTTTTAGTTTATTTTCATTGCAATAAATGGTTTGGAAATGTATTATAATCGTAAGACAAAATAAAAAAAGAGATGAGATACATATGGAATTTGGAAATGATTAATCTTAAAATATTTTGATGTAATTAACGAAAACGAACATTACTTTGATCCGAACAGACCGAGGCCTTCAGGGGATACCACATTCAAAAATGCGCCGAGTACTGTATGTCGTAGGTCGCGTGGAAAGGAGTACGATTAATGAATAATTGTAATGTAAACATTGTAATTTCACACCAGAACTAACGTAACGGGATGTAAATTACGTAACAGAACGAAACATTGTCATTCTACGTTTTATTGTAAAACTTTGAGAAATTCTTTGAGAAATTAAAAAAGGTCTGATTTGCAGATATTTTATTTAAAAAATTTATTATTCTTTATACTTTGATGTTCCTTTTTAAGCTTATTTTGTTTTCAAATTGTTTGTTTGTAAATGTACTATAATCACAATCATCATCTCTATTCCTTTTTTATTAAAATATATTTATATACATGTGCAAATTCTAAAAAGAAATAAATAAATACAAAAAAAAAATGTCTTCTTGATGTTTACAATTCAAATACTACAAGTACGCACCTAAATTAGAAGAGAAAAGTGCGGGTTAAGTAATTGCGAAGTCCGTATGCGTCTACCCGCACTTGTACGTACAACTTAGTATTAATAGTTTTTTAAACCGTGCTAGGTCGCAAATGATGCTTGGGATAAAAAAAACATACAAGAAACTGTTTTGAAGGTAATTTTATAAGATATAAAATTTATTTTGCCGCTAAACAATTTTAGTGACCTTTGACCTTGAATAAAATTTTGAGAACAAGTAGAATCGATGGGGACTTCCGATATTTCTTTAAAATGGTGGCTTCAGATGTATATCAAATTTCATCCCTATGTGAATATTTGTCGAAACTTCGCCTTTTTTTCTATTTTTCCTGGGCTAATACTCGAGTTCTATCCGCTATCCAGTGTCGCAACACCGACCGCTCCATCATCAGCGACCAAGACGTTCGCTTTCTGAAGCTTTCATTTTTTTCAGAGTAAACAAAACTTATATCCTGCTTCGAACTATTTCGATGCATTACACTGAAAACATATTATTCAAATTTCTGTCGTTATTGTAAATTTTAGAAAGTAAGATGTGAGAACTAATGTGAACAAAGATACTTGGAGAAACCTTTGTAATTTGTATAAATACTCCAAGAATTTGTAACAAATGACACTTCAAGTCCTGACTCCAAAAGAGATTCATTCCTCTACTGTACATATGTGGAATAAATTTGTATTCAAGTAATCTTCGAGTGTTTTCATTGCCTCTGGCGAGTAGCAGAACTTAACTCTCGTGTAAATACTTGTAAGAATTGTAACAAAAATCTCGGTATACGGAGCCGGATACTATTACTCCCGAAACGGGGAACCACCTGCATTAATTTATCCCTTGTTGAGAGTAAAGTCCTTAAAAGTTGACACATGAATATGGAGAAAACCGTCAGGGGAGGAAATCTAATACAGAATTTCTCATATTTCCGGAAAATATCACGCGCGTTTTATAGTAGTTTCAATAAGCTGTAGTAGGTCACATGATTGTGTCATATCTGTCTGCCTTTCTCCCTTCTCCACCACACAGAAAATACAGCTGTTATGAGTAATTACGTGCTCTAGTTGTGGACATGACTGTCGGTTCTCTCTCGATTGAGGTCTCTACTTAAAAGAAAACCGCCAAGAACAGAAATATAATGCGAGATTTCTCATATTTCCAGAAAATACAATGCGCAGTTTCTCATAGTGGTTTAAATCAGCAATAGTTAGTCACATGATTGTCTGTCTCCCACCCTTTCTCCTTACTCCGCCAATAACAGGCGAGAATCGAGTGAGAGGTGGCTCCAAGGGGGCTATAAGAATTTGTGCGCAGTAAATATGGCTCTTATGGAAAATTAGGTGCTCTTAAGGTATTATGTGCGTCAGAGCGACTAGGCTTAAGTATCCCCCAAAAATGTTTTAAATGATAGTTTGAACCATTCTCTATCCAGTGGCGATGAATACGACGCAAAATTATTGAATTATTTGATTTTAATTTTTTAATTAACTATGGGTTTATATGGAAAAACTTTCGCGGGCTTATGTATGTATATATATGTATATATATATGTATATATATATATATATATATATNATGCATTGACGTTAAGATTTTCATTTACAAGAGTAATTCACCAAAAACTGTGGAAAATACTGTTGTAACAGAAATGGCAGTTGCATCACGTGACTGAAGAAGGAGTCATGGTGTTTAGGCCCTATCCTCTTTTTATTGTACTTAAATGATATGTTTTCCACCACGTCCGATTGCAAAATGGTTCTCTTTGCTGATGACACAAATCTACTATGTAAACATGTCAATGCACAAAAAGTTCTATCTCACCTCTCGTCTTGGTTTCATTCAAATAGTCTCATCGTTAATACTAATAAAACAGTATCCATGTCATTTCGCAATAGTGTAACGAAATCTCTTCCTTCTACATCCCTTTCGCTAGACGGAACCCAAATAAATTCAGTCAAGATAACAAATTTTTAGGGCTTCATATTCAGGACAACTTCAAATGGAATTGCCATATTGATAATTTGAATTCCAAACTTAGCAATATATGCTATGTATTCCGAATTTTAGCCAACATTGTTAGTCAACATGTTTCTCGTTGCGTGTATTTTGCAAATGTATTTTCTCATTTACGGTATGGCATTATTATCTAGGGCCAATCCACTCAGAGCTTTCATACTTTTAGAATTCAAAAGAGAATAGTTCGGATTATATGTAAATCTCACCCCCGAAATTCATGTAAACCTCTATTTAGAAAATGAAATATTCTCCCTCTCCCTGGCATATACATTTATGAAGTAGTCGTGTTTGTTAAGACAGAACTATTAAAATCCCACCCCTGCTTTAGAAGAAAAAGTCTAGTTCATGAACACAACACTCACAATAAAGCTAATATTCAACGTCCTGGCTGTCAACAACACTTTGCCAAAGAGACCGTTATCATTCAGGAATAATTTTGTATAATTCCCTTCTCAAAAATCTAAAAGATATAAATAAATTGAATCTCTTTAAATCCGTGGTTAAAAGCTTTCTAATGTGCTATTGTTTCCATAATATGAAAGAATTTACAGATTTTAACAAAAGAAGTTAATGAGTTTCAATTTCCTAATAAATATTGTTTCCACATGACTTTGGATGATGTAAGTGATGTTAATATCTCTTATACATTTTATCATGCCATTGTTATAGTACTCTAGATACTGATTAAATTATTTTCTCATGCATGTTGATTTTGCTCCTTTTTATTTTTATCAGTTTATTTCAACTGTATGCAACCTTGGCATGGTTGTGTACATTATCTCTGTAGCCCCATCCTGGTCCGGGTTTTATTCCGGTTTCCCTCCAGATAGTGGCAGATTTTCCTTGGGTGGGAATGTCATTAATACTTTTGTTTTATTAATCTCGAATTTTTACTGCAATAAATTCTACAATTTATTTTGAATAATTAATGGATAACAGTACATATTTATTAAATAATTTCTTTTGTAAATACTAAATCCGCCACTGCTCATGAGCCTTTGATCAGAATTGATGGGATGGTCCCTTACTTGTTTCAGGAGAGTAACTTAGTTTATTGTCCCCCATGTGGCCATACACAGTTTACAACTGCTTTTTTGAAAATAAAGTTTATTTATGTACGATTGGATTTGGTGATATAGCCAATGGTATAATAATTTCACTGAAGGGTATGGTCCATAACTGAAAAGACAAAAATACGATTGCTGTAAACATTAGGGAATGTGTTTAAAAAAAACTACAATGTTTAATTTGCAGTGAAAAAATTATTAAAATTGTTTTTTATAATATTTTGGAACAATAGTGTTAAGGAGAACGATGATGGAATCATTTTTAGTGGTGGGGTTGAAGCCGCCCTGGGTCTCACTCTGAGAGAAACCCCAAAATATATCACCAAAAATATTAACGATTCAAGTTTAAATTTAATATACTGAAAATATGTCTATAATAGTAAAATCAATTATAGCTAAACTTTTTATCAACAACAACTGAAATATGATTTTTTAAATTTCTTTATGTTAATATGATATAACTGTAATCCACTTCCCAACTTTAAAAAAATGTAATCCACTTAGCAACGTTTTTAAGATCAGTAATCAGTGTCAGAAATCTGGAAGCAAATGTACATTTATGTATTAGGATGTACGTTGCTTAAAGATAAGTTTTCGGTTGAACGAAAAGCAGACCAACGCTGATCTGTTATTCAACTGTGTGCATAGACGTGCACACAGGTATGGCAGGTAAGGCGGTTGTCATACCAAACAAATGCTACGGCCTGAAGGCGCCCCTGATATAGTACGCCTCCTTGAGTTTTTTATAATGATTTCCATTTTTTTAAGAAAAAACTTTTTGGTCCTACACGCGAAAAAGCCGATTTCGTCCCCTGCAGATCTACATGAAATAATAAACCTTTATTCCAGCCCTAGGCTCAAAGTTAGTTCACTCCCGAGAACGCGCAAGTATATTTTACGTATGTCGAAGGGCACCAACGCTTATATTGAGCAAAACGACTTATATTCTAGATTAAATAGTAAAACTGTATGAAATGTTCAAAACAGCAATAATTGCATATTTACTTTTGAATACAATTATGATGATAATGTTTTTGGTTCTTTTTTTACTTTTTTTTACATTTTTCTTCACATCTCTATTTTTGGCGCCACCTGAAAAGTCTAACATACCAAACAATTCTCCCTGGGCACGCCTATGACTGTGTGCATTCACAATTATTTCTAACATAGTGCATAAACGGGAAACAACTATTTCTCGAAGACAGTGCGATAATGAGGTTTATCAAAAAAATTGTAAATAAAACTTAATTAATGATTTAATACGTGAAAACAGGATGTACGATAATGCCCACCAAAATACGACTTACGAAGGCTTGTACGATAATTCTCATTTGAAGACCTGGCAACACTGAGACAAATCGGATAGCGTAGATGACACAAGGGGATCCAGTGGAGACGAACTGGGTGATCGCCCCGCCATCCACACCCAATTGACTGACACCACGTGTAATATTAAATGTTTTCACATTTTTTCATTTTAAATAACTGTTAGTTTTTATTTAGTAACTGTTATTACTTCAGCATGGAGTGATTATCTCTATAACTACAATAAAAGCAAATAGTTGTTCAACATTTCGTTTCGTTACAGTAGCGCGCAGCGCCTATTTACCCACTCTCGAGGCATACGCCCCACCCCTCCCCCCGGAAACATCATGGATCCACCCCAACTGTAGATGATCCCTGAGACCCACCAATGGTAAAAGAGGTCAGCACCTTAGCGGCAGGAGGTCCTGCATAGCAGAGATGAGAATCTGTATAGTAATCTGCTGCCCAGGGATAGAGAGTGTGTGCATTTTCAGCAGAGTAGATGCGCTCATTTCCGTTTATTATAAACCTTTATATGAAATAAGGGCATTTTATCGTTTATTGTTTAGACCCACGATTCTCAAAGTAATCTATAATGACCCCCCCCTAGGGTCAACTCCGACCTGCAGGGAGTCCATATTCGCGAAAATAAAATTTGGTGGTGCATGAGATTTAGATGGGGGTCTATGAGAGTCCCTAGGTCATGGAGGTCCCTTTAGACAGTACGTTACCAAATTGTTGACTTTCTGTGTGTGTGTGTGTGTAAATATTTAACATAGATATTGGTTATCAATGGGGTCATCCATAAAATACATTCGCTTGGAGGGGGGATCCTTCGAGCTTTAATTTGATGTACAATAAATCATGGGAGGAGAGGGGGTCACAAAGATTTGTAGGTTCATGGAGTTTCTTATTATTATAGATACATGTTAAGTTTGCTCATGTTAGTAAAACTCTTGCACAAATATGGTCTCCTATAGAAATTGACAATTTCATGGTTATCAGTGAGTAAATTCACCTAAACCAAGGCAAAAACATGACATCGATTTGAGAGAAGGATTTTTGTGGCAAAAAACCTCACATCCACAGCAGTCAATATTTTTTACACATTGTAAAACGTAAATATGTGAAATGCTGGTCACCTTTTCATAATCCATAATCCAAAAATCCATAATGTTGGTGTGCCCAATTCTGTTTTGCTATCACCAATCAGTATTACTCAAGGATAATAGCAATTTGCCTCATATTGTTTCTCCAGACAGTATTACCCATCATTAAACAAAAGGAAATGAAATTCGCTCACAAAATACCATATGATTATTGTTGCCTCTCAATGAAGAAAGATATAGAAAAAAAAAATCATACAAGATATTCAAAGTTTTCCTTGCTTCGTTGATATATTTGCAAGAACATTTTAAAATTTGTAACGGGAAAATCAGTGCCAAGAGTAAGTCTAGTGTGAATTCCAGGTAGAAGACAATGAAAATTGCATTCAATTATTTTAAGCTTAGAAAAAATGGTTTGAAGAGGACATGGTAGACCCTAGTTGCCTTCATGTAGAGTTGAGTTTCAAAAAAGAATAATCAGTATCTACAGTCTCTATAGATCAACATTTGACATCACCATGGGAGTGATAAACTATCTTAATTTTTTAAATCAAATAAGTAGCATTGTTTTTAATCATTATTTACAAATAATCATAAAAATATAAAAAATGATTAAACAAATACAATGTTGCAATGCTTTTTTAAATCACTGTTCAAATATTAATGTTTAAATATAAAAAATATTTCAACAAATTACAAAAATATTGTATCTTTATTTTTTTTCTCAACACCCTACTTGATACTTTGAGATGTTCACAGGGTGGGGGGAATCTCGTCATCTTAACAATATGTTACAAAGTTGGAAGGAGGGGACTCTATAATTGCCCATTTTGACAAACATGAGATAAAAACAACAAATTTTATGGATGACCTCTATACATTATGGACAATTGTGAGAAAGGTTTTGATAGCTTCTCCACATGTACCTCATGGAAAAGGTTGGCAATTTTCTCACAAAGCAAGAAACAATGGTCGAGATGATTTTTTTTCTTTTTTTTTTTGTATTTACATCAAAATGTAAAATAGTTTTGTATTGACTAACAAATAAATAAATAATTTATAGCAAAAAGCAGTTTAAAACTGTTTGAACACAAGGAGAATAGTAACTAAGCAAATTCACTCTCCATATCGAATGTCCATCTCATCAATTCTGAACAAAATGCTCAAAGGAAAAACAGAAAAAAACTTAGGTGAGGATAGGTAGATAGGCATTTATTCACAAAGGTAAGTTAATTCCTCTAGCATTATATTAAATATCTTAAGTGTCTCAATTTATCTTAACAAATGGTGAGGGTATCTCAATACAGCATACAGCTCTGAGATAACTAGTCACACTTTTGTTTATAAGTAATTCTATCTTTTTTCAAGTAGTTGTTAAGTTTACATTCATGCTATCCAGTTAATACAATTAAGTTGTGTTTAAGCAATACAGTTGTAATATTTCTAAATTTATAGTTAGTGTTGCACAAATAAAAACTATGACTCAGAACATCGTGTGTAATAAAAAAATTCACAAATTTTGACATCATATAAATCGATCTCAAAGTTTGTATGAGTTCTGCCTAAAATGAAGTAAAATAATATACATTAAAAAGAAAAGTATACAAGAATGTGTTACACTTTTAATAAGTAATCCCAAAACTCTGAGTTTACGGTATCTAAAATCTTCTGACAATTACCAAAAATTCTCATGTGTAAATTAATTCCAAACAAAATACCTCCTCACAATTTACTCTATCACAGTTTTCAATTTAAATATAATAAAATAAACATACATGCGATCCTCCATTGCATACAGAAGATCGTGGCTCACAGCAAAATTTTCATAGTAATCCAATTGAGAAGTCGGGAAAGCCATGGGGTTTAAAAAATATACCATTTAATTCTTCACAAACAGCAAATTATGATATAAATACGGACAAAATAAATCGTGGACTAGAATTTTTCTTACACTGAAAAATCAAAGTATTTAATAATAGGTAAATAAATAAAAAAGAAATTTAAAAAAATATATAAAGAAAATATAAAATATAAATTATTAAGAAAAATAAAATAATTCTCAAACAAATGATAAAACAATTTTTTATCAGATGAAACATGACAGCTACATTTAAGAAAAAAACACACAAAGCAGACCGAAAATCTTGTCACCTACGAAAAAAACACTTACATTTTGTCTTCCTCTAAAAAGTAATCATCTTCGTAATCTAACATCTTTAACAACAAACAGTATAAAGTCAATCTTCTTAACTCATTATATTTTTCTGTTCAAATTACGTTTTCCGGAAACCCACTTCCGTAATGCCACGCACCTGCGCTGCTTTACACGAGCAGATAACGATAAACTTGTTGATAGTAATTTGCCGACTCTAGTGAACTATGTAAAGTGCACGAAAATCTTGAAAATAAATACATTAGTCTCTTAATTCGTACCATCTACTCAAGATTAGTCGTAATCGGGATGTTCAGAATTTTTTTAACCACTATTTTAATTTCACTCTTTCTTCCGCGCAATCGTGCCATACAGTTGACGTAAACGCGCACCCTAACTCACTTGTCGATCGATACCGCGGCGCTGTTCTACATTTCGTTTGTTGCATAATCTTAGCATGCAAGACTCGGTATTCATTTATAATGATCATATAAAATGAACAATATTGGGGGGGTTTTCTTCAATAACTTCATACACTTTTAGTGAACTGAATAGAATCGTAATAAGGGGAATTAACTATTCTCATACGTTGGAAAAATTCTATATACAATATCATTTATTAATATAAAATAAATCATGCATTGCAAAATAGGTGTTAAAAACTGCCTATGACCATGTGTATGACAAAATGCTTATTTATTTCCTGAAAGTAAGAAAAGTATCATACAATCAATTTCGATCAAAGTGTCCTAAGGGGAAAAGAAGAGAAATCTAGGGTTATTAAATATGAAAAATTGTTTTGTCCCATTAATTTTAGTGCTAAATCACCATATATATCACGGTTCAAATTTAAACAAAAAATTTATAAATTTCTGTCTTTAATTTAAATTCTATATTTTTCTTTCCAGACAGAATGTTCCCAAGAATTTCATATTTTTGAGGTCCATCAAGCTTTTAATGTTCCATAATATTCACTTGGATAATTTTCACCATATACTTCAAAATCTCCATATATTTCAATATAGTCCCTATCACAAAACTGAAAGTAAAATTTAGTGTTTGTAATGCCGGAAAAAACTATAAAATACATATATTTTTGAACACTGGGGGAAAAGATACAGTTCATTTTAACATGCAGCCAAACAGAATAGCATAATTTCAATTCTCCGCTTGATCAAACTAGAGTTTTTCTGCTAGAGTTTATTACGCCTACTTCTGACAAATGTCAACTCTGTATTACAAACTGCCCAGCAACCTAACACCTCTCCTTTTCAACATTCTTTGTACTAAAATGCAGATAGATGGAAGAGCAGTTCTTGTAGCCTGAGCCTTACCATATTCAAAATATAAGACATGGAATAAATAAATAAGAATTTTAGAGGACGAACACATTGACAATAATGAATATTTATTTTTCATATGGAGCCAAATTCAGAATTTTAATCCAGTTGAATCCTTCATACATCGATCAGTGCAGTATCAATAATGTTGCTAGTAAGTTACAAAGTGAAAGAAGAAAGAGTAATTACTTAGTTTGTTATAAACTAATAACATTATTATTTTCAAGAGTTAAACAATGAAGCTTGAAAAAATAAAAAAATTGTTGAGACAAATACCTCTTTGAACTGTCCTTGTCTTCATCATAATTTCATATAAAAAAGTAAACTCTACCTGAATATAGTGTGTTTCAAACATATTTCGGTTTTCAAAGCTATACAATGTTTCTAGAATTTACCTTGCATTCATAAATGAGAGAGCAACTCAAACAGGTCTTTTCCTCCAACAACGTGGGCACTCTTATATACACCCCCAACTTAATCAATTTTTGCATAGCTGGAGAAAATGATGCAAAAGTACTTCAATCCTGTTTTCTGAAATGGGTATGTTAGTTGCTAGTTTGCCTCCACTTGAGGAACATTAAATAGTGAAGTTCTCTCAATATAATAAATTGCATTTACCACACAACTTAACTCAATTAAGCTCATGTTCAACAAATTTTTTAGGAGACCTTACCCCTAACAAAAGTTCAAAATTGGTCAATAATACATTAGATTTTAATATCTTTTCTTTAATAATTCATTTATGTATTTTATATGAGCATTTTTATCCAAAATTAAGTTTGTAAAATGAAATCTAAAGGAAAGGAGATCTGAAAAAGACTCGGAAGAATTTAAAGTTTATGAAAGTTTAATTGTCATATAAAAAACATGTTAATATACAATACAAGGTTAAAATACATATTTCACAATAAATTCTATGAAAAACTATTACCTGCAGTGATTTAAGGATCAAAATTGGGTGTTAAATGTTGTATGTTTAAATGGAAGCGCATTTAACCATTTAAGATGTAGTTGGTAACTAAGAAAACATTGGTGGACTATACCAAAATTTCATTCTTAAAATTAAATGATTTCATAATAATTTATAAAAAGAGTGACTGAAAAAGAAAAACTTCTTGACACACAATTTGACATAAGATTCCTTAAAGTTACATAAAATACATGAGTAAAGACATGAGAAGTTAAAAAACTACTAAGAAAAGCACATATATAGTAAAAGAATTCTAAGAAAACAGTAGGCTTAAATTAATACCAATGTTTCAGTGAAATAATATTTCACAATAAAAAAGATACCATAAGACAATTAATAAATAATTGTGACTAGTGAATAACAAAATATCTTATACTGTTTGTGAAGGAGTTTGCACAAGAAACTATGATTAAAATGATAACAATTACATTTTTAAGAACACATGGTATTTTAAAATAAACATTTGATCATACTTGATCAAGTATAATAAAAACACCTTTGAGCAAAATATCACCAATATCAGATAGTACAGTGCACAACAGAATGGGACTAGGAGTATAAAATACAAGAATAAAATGAAAAAGCAAATTGGTAACTACATGAATATAAATTTCTTGATTTCTCTCTAATAACTGATATTTGTTTGTGACTTGAAATAAATATTTTATGCAAAAAATGCGTAATAAAATATAATCTATAAAATTATAAAATATGTAAGAACAAAAAAACAAAACTTAAACTTCTAACACTGAAATATGATTATTTACAAATGTATTCTGAAAACAACCAAAGCTATGTGAAAAAAATATGCTATGTAGAAAATACATAGATCTATCCATATTCTGAACTGACAGTCAAACTCAGTTCTCCAGCATCAATGTACGTATCATGATACCATTGTCTGGTATCCAGGAGCACTGGAAAAAGATAAAATACTACATAAGTGAAATGTACAACCAAAGAAACAAATTCAAAATTTCCAAAACTTGTGAACCTAACAGTACAATCATTCAGTTTCTGTAATAAAAATGATAATTTTAAATGAACTATTACTCAGTTTAACTTTAACCAAACACTTCCAACAGATCACATGCAATAATCAACAATTACACTTGCATCTAATTCAAAAGTAGTTTCTAACTCACCAATCAATATTTTTCAAAATCCATTCAATAAATTTGTGAATTTTCTTTAAACGAATAAACGTTCACTAAGATTACTATTATATCAAGATTAAAATGCTTACCAATGTCTCCAGGGTCCACCCGAAAGTTGAAACGAGAACAAATATCTTCACAGTCCGGAGGAGGGACCAACCTCCATGTTTTATGACCTAATATTTGTGCTTGCCACATTAAACGACTAATGTAGTCGATCTGAAACATTGCAAGACATTACAACAATCTGTGTTTTGAGGAACACTGAAAAATCCATCTCTGGTCATACATTTACAAATAGACAAATTCACCAAGTTGAAGATAGATCAAATTTATCTCAAAAGTCTTAGAGATTTAATTGGCTCAGGACATGTACAAGATCTGAAAATTCAAACAAATAAATGACCTTTAAAAAAAAGAGATAGATTAAACTAATAATGTTCAATAATAAACTGATATACTGTATATTATATAATACACACTTCTTCAATTTAGTTGCCTGGTAAGGTCCATGACAAATCAGAAATACATCCCAAAATTATTATCTCACCACGAACTCATTCAACAAAAATGTATGTTTAACTAAAATTGCATGAAGTATCAAAAGTAATAAATAGAACTCACATGCATAACAGCACCTTGTTCATAACCAATAAAAATATAATCCATACGAGCGTGTTCAGCATCAGCAGGGAGAAAATGAGGCATGTTATAGTGGCGACGCATCACAGATAAGACATCAGGATGGCAATTACTCCTACAAATAATACAATAATAATTTATCACATCTTTATCCATCCCTTGTAGCATTCACTCTTGACAGTTAACAAAATATGGAATATTTTTCTAGAGTAAAACAATATTTGGGTTGGAGGGCAAGACAGGTAACAAACACAATTTCATAGAAATTAGCAGAATAACAATGAACAAAATAAAAATTCTTGGGCTAAAACTGGTATGGTGAAATTTCTACTTACCAACCAACATACCATGGCTTCTCTCCCTTTCTTAGCAGAACTCTTGATTCAGACATTGAAAAAACATCCTCTAGAGATTTGAAGTCTGTTTTGAACGTTAAAATTTGACATTCATCTTCAACACTTTCATATGCTCCGTCGATGTTTTCATAAATTTCTTTAAAAAATGTATAATTAAAAGTATGCATAGCACGCCAATTAAGAGCAGCTCCCTTCATAAGCATTGGTCTGGGTGAATATGCATATTTCTGAAACTGCTGCCTGGTTATATTTTCAAAAACCAGGACTTCAGTTACATTTACACAGGAACTGCAATCAGTTTCTGGTCGCGTCGCTTCCCAAACAAAATAATTATTTGGTACCCAACACCGTGTACCAAGAGTCCTCTTCATTATCGATTCTATGATAGGTATTTTCATTAAAATACTCAACCACACAGCAGCGACAAGTGTTGAAATCAAAATTAGAGTTGGAGTAACACGATAAGGTTTTTGAGGTGTTTTCGGCACTTCGCGCCCCTTCAAATAAACTTTTCGCAAATCTTCAATACTAACACCACAATTGAGCAATTTTTGATTTAAATCAAGATATTTTTCGTACAACTTGTTAACTTTATCTTGGACTTCGTGATATGAATCGGTGTTGTTGTTGACCGCCATATTGCCAATATTTGACGTTCAAAATTTGAAAGATCTCCTAACTTCAAGGACTCTCCAAACGAAGACAAAAACCGAATGCCAAATAGATTAGATGGAAGATACGCAAGCCTTACTAAAACCGAGTTTTCTAAGACGTCCTTGCGGCGGAATGTAATAATAAAATGTTAGGGCAGTAAAAAATTAAAGGAAATGTAATAATTTTTTTAATTAAATACGAAATGGACAAAAAAGTTATAAAAAAATTATTAGATGATAGTATATACATCTTCTTTGAAGTTAGATCGTCATACTATTTATGTGTTTATTCTATGAAGTGTTTACGCATGGCGCCTTGTTTTTATTCTGACTGACATATCAGGAGAAAATTTAGTTGTATCAATGATTCCCACATTAATGACATTAAAATGTTGATGTTTTGTTGCATTACTTATCTCTGTACTACATTTGGTTCTTTAAAACCTGGGGTTCCTGGTCGTAAGGTCGTGTAATATAAAAGAGGTTAATTGTTCACATTATCTTAATTAGAAAATAATAATGTTTCAAACTGAAAATTCAATATTGGAAAGTATTTTGTTAATGACAAAAGATTATTATTAGAGTTCTTTAAGATTGTGATTATCATAACTGTATCAATGATTCCAAACACTATGTGGCCTATGCTTCTTGATATGTCCCGAGATGAGTGTAAAAGGATTCTTAGGAGGCTAGGTGAGTTGAGAGAATTTAGGAAATTCTTTTTAATCTAATAAAAGATATTTCTTTCAATGCATTTTTTTCTATTGGATTAGAATTAGAAGCATATAGCAACATTGTATCAGCTTTACGAGCCCAAGGTGCTCTAAGTATTGAGAAACGTAAGCTCCTAAATGATCTTTCTACTATTCTTAACATTTCTGTTGAGAGGCATAGAGCAGAAGTAAGAAGAGCAGTTAATGATGAAAAATTATCTACAATAGCTGAACAGTAAGTTATTAGTAAAGTGATGTTCATTTTAATGTGTTTAAACACTTTATACTAGCTTGTACTCTTCTTCTATTTCACCTTCAAAATAAATAAGTTTAATTGATTATTTATTTAATTAAAAATAGAATCCTTTTTTATTGGTAGTATAACAAAATAAGAGTAACGAATTTATTGTAGTTTTGTCTATTTTCAGAATTTCAATTTACTTCTTATAGGTTCACAATAGTTCTAAATTATTTTATTTGCATTTCTTTGTATTCAGCAAAGAGCTGCAGGGAATTAAGGAACTTATGATAAAGAATAGATTTATGAAAAACCATGAAAAAATTTACAATAGTTTTTTTTCATGTATATTTTTTCATCCTGGCCCTGGTTTTTCTCCATTTTTCCTTCAGGTAGAGGCGGATTTTATATACATGCCCTCTAGGCTCTCACTCGGGCAGCGGTCTATTGAAATAATTAATCTCTAATTGAGATTTATTTGAATCAAATTTATAAACAATATTTCCCAAATAATCTATGGTTTGATAATACGTACTTGTGAAATAACTTTTTGTTTTATTAATACCAATTAGTTGGAATTCTGTTAATAATATAACATAGCAAACTATTTTTACTTTCATCTTAGGAATTTGCTTGAAATGTTTAATCCACCTCTGCCTTTTGGGTCCTTGATCGGAATTGATGGGATGGTCCTTGGCTTGCTTCCAGAGAGTAAATTAGTTATTATTCCGGAGAGTAAATTAGTCCTCTTATGCTTTTTGTAACTGCTTTTTTGATAAGAAATTTATTTATTTATTTACATAAATTTATTGCTATGAACTTTGTTGGTACTAAGTACCTTTTTTTGTTGGTTTTTATTTTTAGAATAATTTACTTTCAAGGTATGTCATGTTTAGTTTCAATAAATGATTAAATATTTTGATTCTTCCATGTGAGAGAATGTTTTCAGATTTTTACTTTCCAAATCTTATTTTGTATGGACTTCTAATATTTATTTTAAATATTTTATTATATTAATATAATAATGTATTCATGAATGTGTTTTCATAGTATGGCTGGGCCAAACACTAGCACGGAATGGGCTATAGAGGGACGACGATTAGTTCCTCTAATGCCTCGACTCGTTCCTCAAACAGCATTAACTGCTTTAGCTAACAAAATGGCTGATATCACTGCTACTGAAAATGCCAAATTACCTCCTCCTGCTCAAACGTTTAAGTTGAAAGGTTTGATTAAATGCATTTTAATACATTTTTTTCTGATATTTGTAAATTATTAGCTTTCTGTAATTTTAATTCTTTGCAGCTGAAGATGGTACCACTCCTGAAATTTCTCGTCATGATAATATAAATAATTCAAAACAATTTGGAAGCCCTCTTATTCCCCCAGTCCTTTCTGCAAAACGAGTAGAAAAGGAAGATGACCGATGTGGGAAACGTCGTTGTCGTTCTTCTTCAACAGAACATGTAATTTCTGGAGCCCAGCCTATATCACCTCCTATACTGCAGACAAAAGTTAGTTCAACTTTGATTTGTATTATGATCTTAAATTAATTGATCTCAGTAGCATGTAGATTACTTTGATGTTGTTCGAATTGATATAGGATTATAAAATTTGAACATGCCTAATAATAATAATAATAATAATAATAGATGATTTATTTATTTATTTAATACCAGATTGATTTACATGGTATTATACTTAAAGTAAATTCCCAATAAAGGTAAACAAGTTACCAGTTGTTGGGCCTGGGTTTTTTTACACACTTAACTCTAATGAAAATAAAAACAATAGTAAATTACTCTGATAGCAATAGTTAGTACATATGATTGTTTAGCATAAATATAATAATTAAATATTAAATGAATTTAAGAAAAATAATTTTTTTGGAGCCTATAGGATGTATTTTTATATCCGAACAGTTTGGGTTTTCAGATTAAATTTTAAAAATTTTACTTTTTTACATTTTACTTCAATAAATTTTATGGATTTTTATTTTTCAGGCTTCATTTATAAGTGGTGCTCATAGTTCTCCACAAATTCATCAGCAACAGTATGTGCAACATAGCCAACCCAGTCCTCAAGTTCAACAACCTCAGTCTCAAACTATTTCAGCTGGGACACAGTCCCAGATGTCTCCTCAACAACAGTCTGTAAATAATTCTACTAATCAGAATATTCAAACTGAATTCCTTCAGCCTCACTTGCAAGGATCACAATCACAACCAGCACAAAATCTACAGCAGACCCCACCAACACAACAATTGCAATTGTGTACTTCTGAGCCAGGAACTAGAGAGTTAGTTGCACAGGGTTCACAACTGAGTCGACTTCCTGACAATTCACATGCTACACAAATGTCAGCTGTTAAAATTCAAGAAGTGATTGTGTCTTCCCAGTCTCCTTCTACACAGCTTCAATCATCACAATCATCTAGCCATACTCGTGTTGTATCAGGTGGAAGTGGGAATACTCCAGTGAAAATAACATTCACGTCTTCTACTAGTCGTTCTGCCTCCTGTAACATTGGTACCAGTACAACTACTACCATTACTACAACAACACCTGCTCCAACAACCCAGAAAGTAAGAGATTATAATGATTTACATTATTTTATTAATTTATTTATTAACAGGATTAACCCTTTTACAAAGATTTGTACATTATGGTTTGGTTTTAGTGCAGGCAACTATATGGATAATAATAATCTTTTAATGGATTTAATACACATTATGTAACTTGAAAAAGCACTGATAATTTTTTTTTCCTGTAAAGAAATATGAAATTTTAATCTAGCTATGTCTTTAAAATTGAATTGATGGATCATATTAAACCTGTAAAAGTTACTATTATCTATGGAACAGATTTTAGAGATACTTGTAATTAAATCATATTTTAAATGAACAAAGATGAATAATGGTGAAGTGTTAATTTATATCAGTCAAAATGTTAGTTATGATGATTTGAAGCAGTAAAATGGGAAAAGTAGTTCACTTGAGTGTATATTACAATGGTTGCAATATTTATTCAATAAAAATATGTATGGGTATTTGTGCATTTTGCTTAAACAGCTTTCAAATTAGATTAATGTGTTCTAATATTACACTTTGTCATTCTTCCTTCCAGGTTATTATAGTTCAAAGCTCAGCTGCAGCTGTCGGGGGAGGTCCACCTAGCATATTGCAACGTTCACTAACAGTGCCTGTGGTGAAGAGTTCTCCTGCTGCAGCTGCTGCGGCAGCTGCTGCAGCTGCAGCTGCTGTTGGGAGCAGTGCTAGCTCTGCATCACGAGCATCCCTCATAATATCTGGTCCTGGTGGCAGTCCACCAGTTACTCCTACAACTATTGTTACTATATCGACAAATCCTGTTAACAATAGTAATGTTACAGCTACTACAGGTTGGCTAATTATTTTCTTTTTTAAAATTTAGTTCTGTTAAATGTAACTAGTTTGCTAAGTTGTAATTACTTATTTTTCATATCTGTTAGCCACAGTCCTCATTTTGTAGAATAATAATGCTGATTTAGTATCACAGAACTATTTCTGAACTTCAATTCAATTACCATGGTCCTAATTAAGAACAAATATTCTCTTCATATTTCAAGATGTTTTATGTTCTTGAAATTTGGACACGCCTCTTACTTACATAATTTATTCTATAACTTGTGTACGTGAGCAACATATAGAATAATTAAAGTAAAGATTAAAAGAACTATTGTAATATTATACAGGTACATGTTTTGTGTTTATAACTTGTTTTCAAAGATTACGGAAAATTCTATAAAAAGATATTATTTTTATAGGTAAACAGTTTGTTATTTTTATTGGTGATAGCATTGTAAATCAGTAATTAAATTAAGAGACAGTAGTAGTAGTGATAGTAGAAGAAATCTATGGAAGTTTTTTGTACTTCATAGTCTAATATTGTATATTGTTATTGACAGACATCTGAAATAGTGAAAATTCTGGGATATTGTTAAGTAATTCAGTGTATTAATTGACAAGTGTGCCTTTTTCTCAAAATTGTATATTAATACATTTTTGTATTACAACTGAGCTATGTTATACAGATTTTTTGCATCATGTGTAGTTTCTCAAATGATGGCAAGGTTTTGTATAATTGTGTCTTTGTAACAATGTTTATCAAGTAGTGCACTCTGCTTTCAGTGTCAATAGGTGGTGTACCTACTGCTGCATACATCACATCCCCTGCTAATATCCCTCATATTCGACCGAAGGCTGTTCAGCTTCCATCTCGTTTACGACCTAGACCAGGTTCTATTGTGATACCCGTAACTCCAAATTCACTAGGGAGTTCTACCAATCTTCCTGGAGTTACTTTAAAAACAACACCTATTCAGAGTTCTCGCACAGGAGTTCACATGAAAACAGAATGCAGTAAGAAATACATCATTAACCATTCTTAATTGATTCTCAATGAGAGTAGTTGCACGTCAAATTTTGTTGGACAAGTGGAATATGTTCAATACTTGCAAATGGATGACTAATGGGAATTCTTTTTTATGATGTGTTAATATTAGTAGATTCCTTTACTTAGCTTTGCACTTTTTATTAACGCTTAGTTTAACATTATATGATGAAAAGTAGTTTGAAAAGAAAAAAGAGCATTATAACTTATTTAAAAGCATTTAATGTCTGGCCCGCTTGTAAGTTATACTTGCTCAAGTTAAGAAAAAAATAGTTTGTGTTCAATTAATCAGAATAAAATTTTGAATTTTAAAATGTCAAACCCTCAAAACTCTAAACATTCAACACGAGGTCCTTGTTTTCCCTTCTTCATCACAGTTTTATTTCTTGATAAAAATATTGATAGATATCATGCTGTCTTAAATTTCAGTTATAAACTTTATTGTCAAAAAAGCAGTTGCAAACTGTGCATGACCACATGGGGGGCAGTAAACAAGTTAACCTGGTCTTTGTATTTTGATTTTATGGTCTCAGGTGGAATGAAAATTGTGCCAATTACTCCTGGTTCTGGAGGAACAACAAAAATTCTTCCCAAACCATCTTTTGGAGGGGGTTCTAGTCAGCCTCCTGTATACATGATGAGCACTACTACATCAAGTATAACTATGGTTACTCGAACAGTTTCCACTTCTTGTAAGTTAAATTAATTTCACCATATATTTTTTTTTTGTTATGTGTTGACTTAAAAATTATGTACATTAGTATTATTTGGTATTTTTGATCAGGTGCACTTCTAAAAAATAATTTTGTCCAGTAAATGTAATATAAGAACATTTATTAGTGCTTCTTGAAGCTTATGTGAGGAAACTTGATTCTCTTATTTGGTGCATTTCTCAAAATTCTCAGAAGATTGTAAGTGGACTTTGAATATATATACTTCATTTAGACAAGTCTGTTTTACTGAAAAACAATTTTTTTGAAAAATGAACCCATATTACATGGTGCAATTATTCTTGGTCTTATTCTCCATGTAGGTTTACTTCAGTAGGAGGTTCCAGCCCGTACAGAATCAAAAAATGAAAGAAAATTGTGACCTATGCTATATTGCACACACAAACACATGGGATTCTGAAAATATATTGAAATAAATTTTGAAAAATATAAAAAATAAATTTAATTAGGAAGCTTTTTACAAAAGAAAATTGTTTATAGGACAATTACAGTCTGATACGTTTTGGTAATTTTATATGTATAATAATTTCCACATCTGTTCCATTTCACTTACGGACTTGTGATCTGGAACATCTTCAAATAAATGAGACATGGACACTACCATGACCGCAAGTCTTGGTTATAAAATGAGCGGCATAGCAGTGAGAAGTGGGCCTAGAGATTGTGTCTTGTATAGGGCTGAGTATATATTGACAAAAGGTAGAACTCTTCGCATTGACATGTTCAGAGTGTGATATGAAATGTCCTGAAAAGTAAATTGTAAAAAATCTATCACCAATAATAGATGAAGTACAATTTTTTTTATCTTTATAGCTGAAAAGATATAAATAATGATACCAATTTTTAAGGTAAAACGTTTTACTACGTAATCATGAAATAGACTCATTTTATTAGATTTGAAATGCTGGCTCTGAACTGAAAAGTATACGAAACAGAAATCTATTTTACCAAAATTGCACTATGAAGTGTGACGTTTTATTGTGAGAATGAAAACCATTTCTTTTGAATATTTTGCAGTATTGATGCCAGGGTAGTGGACAATGACCCCTTTAGAAAAGTAAATCACTTAATTCTTGTTTACTTTGATTTCATTAAGAATTGTAACAAAAACACACAAAATCAAGAAACTAAGTGAATGCAGAATTGAATTATTGTATGAAAAGGAATGTTCTAAGGACAATGACACAACTAATAAAAATTATTTTTTGTAAACAGAAATGTATAACTGGATTTTCACGTCATATAATTGTTTTCACTCTCATTAATGTTTTTGAAACTGAACTTGACTGTTGTTAAGAACTTATCTTTCATTCTCTAATCAGAGAGTTTTAAAAACTTCTGTGGATGACCATTTCTTTTTAAAGGGTCTTTCTGCTTTTATCTCTATAAAAAAAATGATCAAAACATGAATTGCAAAAACAATTTCATGTGCATGATGAAACATTACGAAATGTTGTAATGAGGTCTCTGATTAGTGGATTAAGTAGTATCTTTATCCTGTGGTAGGTCCATCGTCACGAATGGTGACCGTAAATGCCACAACATTGCCGTCTTCGGTACAAGGAACCACTATACAGGGTCGTCCAGTTACAACCTTAGTTACAAAGGCTAGTACTGGAGGGAGTGCAGGAAGAACACCTTCTGGGAAACCAAATGTAATTGTTGTTCAAAAGGGTTCTAGTGGATCTTTTCCTAGAGGAGTGACTGTGTCAGGAGGCCGTGTACAAGGTTTTTCTGCGACTTTGCAGGTATTAAAATTGAAATTTTTAAAAATAAATTATTTTGTATTCTGTAATGTTTGTTATGTTCATATGTAGATGATAAAGGAGAATAATAAGAAAATTTGTATTTTACAGCAAAAGAAATTAATTTTTATATTTATTTTGTATGGTGAGAATCTTGTGAACACTATTAGTCACAACAATAATGTGACAACATGAACATTGGGAGAAAAATTGTAACATCATTCATTTTCATAATATTTATAAAGAATTTTTATTTCTTATGTCTAATGATTCACGAAAACCATTAAATGTACTACTAATAACAAAAATGATGTAATTTTTTATTGATTTTATAGGATGTACTGAGCAAAGTAGTGGGTAACAAAACCCTCAGTGTAGTTGGTAGTAGTAGTGGGAACACCAATACCCCAGTTGTTACTACAATGAGTATGCAGAAAGCCCAGCAGCAAGGTTTAAATTTACCTCCTGGGACCCAGGTACGTGTTGAAGTGAACAATAAAATATTTATATAAATGTATTTTAAAACATTTCTATCACCAATTGTAAAGATACTGAAAGGCTAAACTGTCATCCAACTAGCCCTAAGGTATGTCTAGTGATGTAAAATATCTGGGTAGATGAAGCTTTGGGAATATTCCCAAAGTTCATAAATACTCAGGTAGATATAAGTATTTATTTACCTGGTTGAAATTTACTGAGAGGATTAGTAATTACATTACTACAGGACCATTACAACGGAACTACCCACATATTTATTTATTAATTTTTGGAAAGAAAATATACAACAGTACTTTTTGAGCCTCTGATTATATCATTCCAAAAATTACAGAGTATACAATATCTAAGTTTAGAAATAGTATACATTACAAAACTTACAAATTATTAAATTAAACACCTAAGTTCAGTGGGGTATGATAGGGTACTTTCCTTTAGCTCAAAATTTTTTTATTATTTTTTTGTTGTTGTAACATTTCAAAATTCTTCAAACTAGAGATAAAAATTCAAACTCATGAACCTTAATGCACCTTAATTATTTGAAGTAGCCAAGAATTGTGAAGATGGGAATCCACTAAGATCCCCTGAACGTATCATCTTTCAAGGTGCTGGTAATTGAATTTTCCAAACTCACTATTGAAATTTAAATTCAAATTTAAATTTTTAATTTAACATTCACTATTGGAACAAATTTAAATTCACTATTGAAAGATAAAACAACGGTAAAATGTAAACATGCGTTACTCATTAGAGCCAGTGAAGGGAAATTAAAATTGGATTTGTATAAGAAACCCATGAGGTCAGATGTATGGATTGAATGATGCGCATCAAATAATATTGGAATTAATTTTCATACCATAATACGTTATATAGTGACATAGTACGTAATACAGTAATTATGAATAGAAAAATTATTAGAGCCAAATCTATAGCTTAAAAGAATCTATATTTAAGTTATAGTTTTGGTTCATACAACATTAAAGTAATCCAAAACACTCAGAAAACGTAATACCTTGGTAATGATAATGTTAGGAAAAGGAATGTAGATTAAAAAATAAGATGGTTAAAAAATTATGAAAGAGGATTGTAGTTATTTTAAAATTATACAGTTCCTGTGAATTAATTAAACACTTTAGAGTATAACTGTAGTACCTACTTTGATATCAGAACTACAAATGTTCTCATTTAATGATTGAACAAAACATGTGTCTCGGGTTATAGGTACTGAATTTTATAACCACCAACCGCAATTTTCTACAAAGAGAACCTGACAAAACTAGTAAAGGGTATTGATGATGAACAATAATTTAGGGGAGAGTTTAATTTTATGTTAACCTGTAACCATCATTAATAACATTGCGTCACTTAATTCATTTCATTTGTATGAGGTTTTTAAAAATGATGTTAATTCTTTTTCAGGCTGGAAATGTGGTGGTACTGGACCTCAGTCATGAGAATGTGAGCAAAAACATGGTTCTTGCTGACATACTTCAAGCTTCTGGCATCACCAGCGATGGGGATGTGGACTCTGTTGTCGTCGACAAAGGTAAAGTAACGCAGCTACTTGGAGGATAGAGAGAATTACTGCAATTGAGGGACTTTAGTGTGCCTTAGAGGATACTCATCAGAGGCTATTGTGACTATCCAAGAAGTAATGTAATATCATCACAAGGTGATGCAGGTATCATCTTAATTGAAAGAAATCTATAAATTTTTGAATCATTGTGATATCAAATTTGGCCTTTACAGGAAATGAACTAGGAGAGCAAATCTTTGTTTCAGAATCATTACCTCAAGTATCAGATACAAATGAAACTGTGCAGGTAGGATTTTTGGTGTTTCTGTAGTTAACTTAAAAGACAGGGTTCTTATGCTAAGACCATTTATTATGATCTTCATGTGCTTAGACGAGTGAAAACAGTACACCTGATATACAAGTCTCAAGAAATGTGAGTGGAGTATGCCCTGAAGTGGCAGGTGAACTTGATCCTCAAACTGGCATTTATTCCCTGGCATCTGAACAATCTCCTGAAGATGAAAGCGAAGCTACTTCAGGGACAAGTGTACCCAACTCGAGTAGTGGAAATATGGATATTTTTAGTACAGCACTTGCATCTGCTGACATAAACTTGGAATCGTTTCAATTTGTGGAAGAAGGGCTAAGTGAGAGACCTTAAAATATGTTTTTATTTTATTATTTTTATAAATATGTGGGTTTGTGATTTTTTGTTTTTTTCTTTACAGGTAGCTTGTCTAATTCCACCCAACCCAGCAGCAACATAGAAGTAACAGTTGCTGGAGAGAACATTCCCATTCAGGTGAGGTACATCATGTATTGTGTGCAGTTCTCTTTTTGAAACACAATAGTTCATCAAACTGATCATCCTCATTTTCAGGAACCACAAGAACAACTAAACTTCTTTCATGACCTTGAAACTAATGTACCTAACACAGATGCTAATTGTGGCATGGTTGTTGATCAAAGCCATGTAGGTAAGGATATTATTTATGACTAAGACAGAAATTATGAAATAAAACACTTTTTATCTGAATAAAGGTAAACAATGTTTATGGATGTCTGTAGGGTAAGGTGACCAGACGTTACGCTTGTGGCAGGACAGTCCCAATTTTTAACAATTTGTCCCGTATCCCTCTGCGTTTTAAAAAAGTTCCAATTTTTTGAAAGAATGCACGACAAGCTGGGGAACAGAGGGAGAACGGGAAGGGAATATACGGTTTTCGGCGGCCATGTGACTATTTTGCCAGGATATGAGTTTTATATTATTGTTGTTAATTTTATAATGTTAAACTTTAATAATAACAAATAATTGTTGAGAACTGATTATCAAAGTTCGTATTGTTGATCAGTTGTTAGAATTCGATCACCATTGTTTGGACTTAAATTGTGGAATATGCGCTGTCCTTACCAGGAACTAATGCTGAGACTGAACGCATTTTTTCTACGGTAAATAAAGTGTGGACATCAGAAAAGTGTGGAAATCACAATTAAGTGTTGAGACTTTGAAAGCCATTTTATGTGTGAAATATAATTTACCAAGTTCTTGTGAAAAATTTCATGATCTTCTTCACTCTGAAAAATTTCAAAAACAATGACAGCAATCTACTAAAAAAAATTCGCCCAAATGAGAAGTATACCAAAGAATAAAATAATACTATACATAATTTTTTTAATGTATTATATTTGTAAATTGTACTTATGTTGAAATTTTAAAAAATATATTACAATACTATTTTTGTGTTCTATGAAAATTTTTGTTGCTCCATATAGACCAAATTTTTAAACAAGACCACCCCCACCCCATGGTCAATGGTGTCCGTCTTTACCAATGTTAAAATCTGGTCACCTTACTGTAGGGTCCAAATGAACTTTTTTGCCCCCATTTCCTCTCTTTTCTTCCTTTCAATAAATTAGTAAGAATGTCTTTAATGATTTTATGATTAGTAAATTTTTGAGGTTTACGTTTTCTTAGTAAAGTTCTTTATAAACACTTCATATATCAAAATTACCTCCTTGCCTTTGTATCTCAATTTTGTGTATAATAAACTATAAAATTGTGGAAGTCGCAAGTGCCAATGCAAACTGGCATGACTAACTAAGTTAAGTACGCACTCATTTCTGTTAGCTAAGCAAACTTGCAGCAGCAGTAGTAAGAAATAGATATCACAGTTCTAACCTCCAGATCTGGTAGGCATTTCTTCCAGAGCATCACCGGCCAGTGGGCTCCGTGGCTAGGAAAAAAGACTAACACGTGAGCAATGACTATTCCAGATCAAGATACCTTATTAATGTTCAATAGAAATAACAAACTAAAAGCTACACAACTGTAAAACAAAGTCAAATTGATGTAAAATTCCTCAATATTTATTGGTAAGATGAGACAAATAAGAGAGCGTATATTTCTTGCACATTCATTGGTTTTATTATTTTAAAAAAAGTATCAAGAGCCTAAGATTTGGTGGGGGTGGTCATATTTCAAACACGATACATAAATACACAACGAATAGAAATAACATCATGTAATAAAGTGTTATGACACGATCCCATTTCTATCATTATAAATGTAGGATTTTGTTTAAATTAAAGTTTTGTAAATATCTGGTAAGCTACTGGTGTCTATTTGTAAGTTGATGTGAATTAATGTGCAACATTTCAGATATTAATTTTTTTAAATATATTTTCTATATACCTAAAATTGTAATTTCTCCCAAATTCATTACAAGATTGTACTTGATCCTATGTTCTGAGATGACGTTATGTTTTACAGATTTTATATTATTAATGTGTTCTTTTATTCTACAACCCAATGTATATGACATATAGAACAATCTTTGCATGCGATCTTGTAAACAAAATTCTGTAAGAGTGATTTGTCAATCTTGTCCTTATGTGATTTTACAAAATTCAATTTATTATTAACTGTAAATATCACCTTGTATTGTAATTTTTAAACGTGTTTTTTAATGTTGTTAAACCAGTAGTGAGAATATAGATATTATAATAGATATAGATGATAATGTAAAAATAGATATTTAACATATGGAAATAATATTGCTACTGGTTTAACAACATTAAAGGCTGACAAGAAACTCTTGGTTTTGCCTTATCTTCATAACTTAAGTTCAAAAATCAAAATTAAATCATACCATACGAACAGTGATGGTTGCAGGGTGGGGATCGCTGTTCCTTCATGCATAACGAAGTTATTGTATATCCTGGGTTTCTTCACATAATTTCCCTCCAGTGCCTATATATTTATTCTATCTAATCGATTGGGATAATTGAATTTTTACTGTAATACGAGTTTGCTCATCATTTCTTGACCAACTTACTTTGTCTCATATCTTACCAATTTGAAGGCTGCCTCTATTGGTAACCCTCTACTCACTCAAAATTTTTCTCTTAAACTTTTTTGTATATACTTATATTTTTCTTATTCTTCAGCGTAACATCAAGATTTCTATGATGGAGTTATAACTAAGGAAACAGAATATAAAACTTGAAGTTCCACTTCGAGGTATGTGAATGATGACATATTTTTGGAACTCATATCATACAGTGCCTCAATATTGGCTTGTATTATCTTTTGTAAAATTTGTTTAAAACAGGTACAAATAAAACTATACATTAATAACGCGGAATTCTTAATTTTGTATCAAATATAACATTTTTAATTTTATGTTTACAAAAATTGTAACAGATTTTTCTACTTTAATGTACTATTTATTAGAAGACAGCTGAAGTGACTGTACTATAGAACGTAGATTAAAGAGGAATTAAGTTTTGTATGTTAAAATTTTTTAAATTAATTTTGGTATGTATGGATTAGAACATTGTTCTGTTTTAACCCCAGAATTATCACCATATTTATCCATACATAGTCTCCCCTCATTTTAGGAGATAAGACTTTAAAAAAATGAAGTTGAGTGAAACCACTCTTTCTGGCGGGAAATATTCATAATTCCATGTGAAATGGTTAGCTATGGTAAGTATAAATTGATGCAGTTCAACTTCATCTCTTGACATCGACAGATCCACACGGACTTCTGCTCTACTTCTAATTCTCATAACGTTGCTTCATTTCCATCTGTCTGATCATAATTTAGAACATTTAGTTTGAAGTTAGCGTCGAAGCATCTTCGATCGCCCAACTTTCGTTGTGAGAAAGAAGATCCCCGTCTCTTAACAGAATCGTGTGTTACAGTCAGCATGGTGAACGTAAACAGTCACTCCTACACGACATGGATCCATTCGGTCGTCAAATCCCGCCGTCGTCGATTCAGGCGGCAGGTTCTAGGCGTCTCCACACATTCGTTATTCGGCGAACCCCGAGCAACCGCACAGCGAATCCCGAACACTAGCGACTTGCTCGGGGTATTTCCCGAATATTCGCTTATTGGCGAGCACACTGATCCAGACAAGCAATTTGCTGAGCACGTGCTTGTTCTGGGAACGACAAATATTCGTGTTAGTGATTAGAGGTTGTGGAGAATGAATCTGAAGTAATCACACTTCTGCTGCGTATGTAGTTGTGTCTTGTGAAATGTTGTTAAGTAAAATAAATGGGTCTTAACTAATCTTAATTTAATCAATGAAATTAATTTTTATTACATATGGATTTAGCTATGGTAATCGGTAATCTCGAATTTAAGATCCTTATAATCATAGTTTTTATCCACTCAAAAAGAATCAATATCATATAACTATCTTAATTTGATTCTCCACAACACCCCACTCTATTTATTTATTCAAATATCATTCATTACATTTAAGTGTTATATTTGTATTTTTTATTTTCAAATTTTTTTTATTTCGTGTACAGGAAATATATGCTAATACTACTACAAAAGTAGATAATGTTAATAATGTAGGTACGCGTTCAATGCTGTGAAACTTTAGGACGCTTAATAAAAAGGTAAAATAAAGTGAATAAAAATGTTTGTGGTTTAAATCTCATCAAATAAACTTTATTGTCAAAAAGCAGTTGCAAATGGTGTGACCACGTTGGAGATAATAAATGAAGTTACTCCATCACTACTTTATTACTTCAAATTTCTCTATTTTATCACTTCTAAAACACTTATTACTTTGTATGATGAGAAAAATTACGAATAATTAGTTTATTCAGCGATTACCTACACGAAATAACTTGAAATCGTATTACTCGCTATCCTTGATATTCGTAAAAGCACGAATATGTGAACGGTCACTCGCGAATATTCGCCTATGCTCGGCTTCCTTTGATATATCTCAAAAGACAGACACACTGCGGGAAAGGGCGAGCACCGGTATTCGTGATCCGACGAATAACGAACAACCCATCCACACTAGTCGCTATTCGGCGAGCAGTTGCTCGGGGTTCACCGAATAGCGAATGTGTGGAGCCACCTATGTTACGTTACATATATGACTTGTGTTCGCTCAACCCGTTTTCACCACTGAACTTTCCCATCTAAACTCCGAATACAGCCCCCACAGAATTTTGGGTGATTGTTTGGGGGGGAAAAAAAGAAGAAAGGGTGGGGACCATATTCAGAGTGTACTGATAATTATGTACACAGTATCATACAAAAGATGTCCATTTGCTAGAATATTGTATTAGACACAGACTTCAGTAAAGCTTAAAAAAAGATGTAATATATATTCAGATCACCTAGAGCTTACAACGAAGCAAAGAAATTATTGGAATTGTTAGTGTCATGTGCTGTAATTTACTAAGTAACTGCTATTAAGGAAGAGTATTCAATGCTACACAATTTGAATCATTCATAATTTGGATGACAATTGGCTGTTGTACAAATAAAATTGGTTAAGATTGTACTCAAAAGATTAATCAAGTTTATTACTGGTAGCGAGTTTCTTTCCCATACTTGTCATCACAATGAAAAGGGATACAAAAGGAAAGTGCATCTTGAGAAGTGGCATTTACCTGACTACAAAATAAATACTATTGTCTTTCCATTTAAGTATAGCCTATAAAAAGTCTTCATTTTGTTAGCATGTCTGATAAAAGCACTTATTACTATAACTGGAAATTACAAGAAAGGAAACCTTGATTATCAGGGAGAAGACTAACAGCTGATTGAAGTTTCTGATTGACTGAAGTAAAGAAGTATAAAATAAGTGTTGCGCAAAGATATTTCATTTTTATCTATTCAAACTTCCCTACTATTCCCTGCAATGTATCATTTATTAAACTTCAAAAATCTTCCTTTTTTTGAAATCTCCTTTGCTGCCGCCAAGAGAATGTAACTTACATTTACAACATAAGGAATTTTTGATATTTTTTTAATCTGATAGTTAAAATGCTCATTCAATTATATATCTTGAAAATGAAAGGACAAGGTACAAAATGTTTTGAAGAGAAGGAACAGCGTAAGTAGCGGCCACAACAATGACTCAATACAATCAGAAATATACAGAAGAAATGTACTCAGGATAAATATAAAAGAATACATACATAACGTTCTGGGAGATTCATTTTCAGAATATTTGCCTACATTAATTATGCACCCTACTACCATAAATGGAGTCACCATGGTTCAGTGGGTAGAGTTGCTGGCAGAATGACTGGGAACCCCCGTTGGGTTGGAGACATTTAATCACACCCCAACATCCAGACTGACCTTCTCAGCTTGCTGTAAAACCAGATTTACATAAAACCTGCTGTAGCTTGGGTCAAATTTGCCAGAGATACTAGCCACACCACCTAAAAAAACCCACATGTGACACTAATGTCATGCATTTGACTTCTTTATCTAGTTGGCTGAGCAATGGGACCCACATGTGACTCTCAGTTGTATTTCATTAACATTATGATTTTTTTCAAAATTGAACTTAAGTCTGATATTTTTTGGTTATCTATTCTTGTATGATTATTCTGAAGTCCTTGCCAATAATAAAATCATACATAAAACAAGCAGGCATAAAACAATTTTTTTTAACATTTTACATTTGGGTTAATCCTCCTTATGCATCTATTGTTACATATTGTATTATTTTGAATCAAGGAACAGATAGTAACGAGCCCACCACTCAAAAATTGTTTGGTCTGAATGAATATGGATTTTACTACTACACAAAAGACGGGCAATTTTTAGTATGCTATAGACATCCATATAAAATCATTTCTGTTGATTCTCAGAAAATCATTAAATTTTTCATGTATTCTTACACATGATGCACCAATAGAAATAAAAATATTACTGTACTTGGGTTACAGAGTTTTATTTTTCCTTACATCTGATATTGAAGGTTGTCCTGTTCAAGCAGTCTGACTTGCTAACCATATTAATTCAAAGCTTGATAATTTCCACATTAAAAGTAATAATGAAATAAAGGTAGTGGTAACAACAAAATATCTTAGTGTTAAGATTGACATGCACTTTAAATGGACAGAACATATAAGTAATATCATCAAGAGAACAAGATATTCAATTTACTTTTGCAAAACTTTGAGAATACTAAATACATCAGCTCTTTTAGTTACCTACTTTATAGCATGTGGATCTGCTAATGCAAATGCTTTATTGTCTCATTGAAATTTGAAAACTTATCAAGTTAATTTTTAAAAATAAAAATAATTGCAAAGTTTTTGCACTGTTTTTTAAGGATCTTTTTGCTTTGGTTGTTCCTGCCCAGACTATTCAGTTTTGAATTTACACAATATTGTTTCATGTCAATTCACATAAAATCTAGAACATTTTGGCATTCCATCTAAAACTATTAGTTTTTTAATTGTATCAATAGAGTGGTATATAAAGCAAAGTTGGAAGCAGTAGTATTGAAATATAGTGTCAGAAATTAAAGTAAATGATTTTTAATAAATACTTGTACAGAGAAAAGTGAAATGCCCTGCAAAAATACCCGAAATGTTTTTTGATGGAAGGAAAACAAATTGTATCAAGGGTTGATAAGTCATAAGCAATAATTCTACCAATCATTTATGAATCTTGCTATGTTAATATCATACATTAAAAATAAAATACATTAAAAATATATTTCCATCAGTAATTTTCTGTGCTAATACAGTTGGCTTATTCTTATAAATAACTTACTTCTGTACTATTTATACTTTTTGGAGTCTTTGTTTGCAAATATATCTGGGTGTTTTTCTATTAGATTAGTAATGTAAAAACTTAAAGAAGAAAAAAATAACACATTTCTCCTATCATTTGTAAGCTTCACGTAGTTAATCTAACTAATGAATTCAAGAATTTACCTTAATTTAATAGTTACAAACTGCTCTGGTTCTCCAACCACTCAGAGCCTAGGTACAAGTGCAAGTGTGCCACAAACTGTCAAATATCGCAGCAATGCATTCATGTCCCTTCAAGGAATGGAAAGCTAAAAACTGAGTGTGTCCACATGAAATGATGGTCCCATGAAGAGTCATCTTTTTAAAAACTGATTTATTAATTTGTTTTGTTACTTTCAATTTGCCTACTCAAAATTTTTTGAAATCAAGAGAGAATTAAATTATTTAGATATATTGATTGATGAGAAATTGTTACTTTGCAAACATTTGGATTATATGGAGCAAAAAGTTAAACAATGATGTATCTGCTATTCTTCTTCTTCTGCGGTGCTACAGCCCAGTGTGAGCCATGGCCTCCTCTATTCGTCGCCTCCAAAATTCTTGATCCTCTGCCTTCCTCTTCCAATCTCTCAGTTGTAGCAAATTCCTAGCATCCTCCCATCTGTTTTTAGGTTTTCCCCTCAGTCACTTTTTATGTATTCTTTCTGAGAGTGCTTTCTTTGGTATTCTATGATCAGACATTCTTTGTACATGTCCAACCCATCTTAGTTTTTGGAATTGTATGTATTCATCTACATTATATTCCTTGAACATGTCCCTTAATTCACTATTGTATCTTATCCGCCAAATTTCCCCTTCTTCTATTGGCCCAAATATCCTTCTTAAGATTTTTCTTTCAAATATCGAGTTTTCTCCCAGAATCCAGGTCTCGCATCCATACGTTAATACTGGTTGTATAAATGTTTTATAGATCTTTATTTTGCTTCTTCGACCAAGTAGTTTATTTTTGAATAAAGTCTGCAGAGCAAAGTAGGCTTGGTTTGCAAGAACCACTCTCTTTTTAATCATTATTATTGGTGACCTTTGTACCTAAGTATTTGAATGAAGAGACTGCCTTTATATTTATGTTACCAATGGAATATTGTTCAAATTTATGGCTGTTTCGTGTCAGTATCATAGCTTTTGTTTTATTTATATTTACTTCTAGACCCATTCCCTTCGCTGCTGCCTCCAACTTAATATATTGCTCATTGACATCTTTTCGGCTTCTGCTTAGTATGCATAGATCATCTGCATATCCTATAATTTGAGTAATTCTATTAATGATAGTTCTTGTAGGATCAATGTCCAATTGCCTATTGACTTTTTCTAAAGTCAAATTGAAAAGCATAGGTGCTAAGCTATCTCCTTGCTTCAATCCATTACTCATGGGGAAGGAGTCCGTGACTACTGACTACACTCTTACTAACCCTATTGTGTCTTGCATGTTGGTCAACTTTATCAACTTATCTAGAATTTTGAAATATTTCATTGTGTCATACAGTTGTTGTCAAATAACACTATCGTATGCTTGCTTAAAGTCTATGGATATTTGGTATACTTGTATATTGTATTCCTTACATTTATCGAATATGCCCCTCAACATGAATATTTGATCTACAGTAGATCTACCTCTACAGAAACCTGCTTGATATTCTCCAATTATATTTTCAATATATGGTGTTAATTTTCCATGTATCAGCTTAGTAAGGATTTTATAATCAGTATTAAGCAGTTCTCTATAGTTCTCGCAAAGCAGTTTTTCTCCTTTATTGTACACAGGACAGGTGGTCTTCCATTCTTCAGACATAACTTCTTCCATCCATTTGTTTCTTATAATATAATAGAGCTGTTTCCATAGATGCTCTCCTCCATATGTTAAGCAGTTCTGCAGGGATATTATCACTTCCTGGTTATTTGTTGTTATTTAATTTACTTAAAGCAGCTTTAAAATCTTCATATGAGGGTGGCTCAATATTTATCTCTGTTACTTGAAGTTGTTCATTAGTTGAGATGTGTACAAGTTGTTCACTTTTGTTTAGTAGTCCTTGAAAATATTCTAACCATCTTTTTTTAACTTTCTCTTCATTACCAATAATTTCTCCTTTTGTGTTTGTACAAAGCTTTGTCCTCAGCTTATATCCTTTCTTCATTACATTAATTTGTTCATAAGCTTCTTTTAGATTGTGGTTGTTGAAGCTATCTTGAATTGTATTTATACTTTCCTCTATACTTTCTCTTTTCGTTTTTTCTAAACAACTTTTTTCTTTTCATATTTTTCCTGTCTTGCTCTTGTGTGCCTTTCTATCATGTGTCTATATGCTTTGTTTTTCTCTCTAACTATTTCTTCATATTTTGCATCAAACCAATTTTTTTCCCTTGTACTCTTACTTAAACCTATAGTGTTCTGCATGGTTGTGTATATGATATCTTTCAAAGAATTCCAATCATCCTCTATACAATTCTTTTGGGTACCATGAACTAAACCTTCCAATATCTTCTTTTGATATTCATTTCTTATTTAATTTCTGTAATTCTTCAACCATAAATTTCTTTTGTTTTGCAATTCGTTCAAGTCCCTTTACTGCTATTCAGTTGCGATACTTAATTTTAACTAAGTAATGATCTGAATCACAGTTAGCTCCTTGAATAGATCTTTGTTAAAGTGGTGTTCCCTGGGAGGGTATCTGCTATTACAAACAGGAATAAACAAATGTACTTTGGAACATTCACAAGAAAGGAACTATATTAAAGTGCTGTAGAAAATATTATGACTTATTGTGCAAGTGTTTGGGAATATTAGATGCAGAAAAAATATATGGAGAGAAATTAAGTGAAATTACAGAGATTTGTCTTAGTGAATTGGTGCAGATATTATAAAAAGCCTTGCAACTTGTTCTTGGAATTGCACCTACAGATAACAATTATGGTACGGATATCAAATTAGGGAAGGAGAAACTGTACGAGAGATGGAACGGAAATAAGCAAGAAGATTAAAGGATACAAAGGAAAATTGACTAGGCAGATATTCAAATGTTGTGACATATGATGGAGACTGGTAAAAAAGGGAAGGGCATTATACCAATGTGCGTCTAATACTAATTTTGCACATGTTAATCATTCTTGGTTTGTACCTAATAAATATGTCCTAGAATTTATTACCGGTCATGGGAACTTTAATTCTTATTTCAAAAGAATGAATTTGATAGACAATGACACATGACCTTGTGGACATGGATCTGAAACACCAGATCATATACTATTTGACTGCATTCTGTATTGTCAGGAACAAGGGAAACTCCTGGAATGGTTCGAGACATATGGGTTAAGTGGCTTTCAGCAAAGGAAAACATGGATTAACACAAAAGGAAAATTCGACATTGTCTCAAGATTTTTTAACAGGAATTGGTACGATACGGTATGCATTGAAAGAAACTGGAATGTAGTTGAAATGAAGAAAGGAATGAAGTAGAAGTACAATAGTAAGGAGAAGAAGAAATTTTTCGGAAAGATGTAACGTGGCAATAAAACTGGCATTATGAATAAGACACAGGATATATAGAGGTAATAAATAGAATTGTAAAAATAAAAAATCTAGTGAAAATTTGTTTTACAACATTTTTATACCGGCAATAATTGTAAGTTAAAATTGGCTTTCATCTGTGAACGAAACACAGTTCCTACCTTTCTGTCTGAGATACATCCACTGGGCACTCTCCTACATGTCATGACATTTTACTGTTCTAAGGAATGTTTTACCCTGAAGTCCAATCCTATGCATGACACTCACTACCTCACCATAGAATGATAATTGACACATTTCCCAGAAGCGCAGGTGCCACTCCGCTACATAGTCATCGCTGGATAGTCATCGGTTTCGGTATTTTAAGAAATAATTCATCAGTTAATCATTAAAATTTAAATTCTTTTATTACAAAATGTAATTGAAAATATTCTTGTATTGACTAAATGCAAGCATTACCATTTCCTGAAGTAAAATAATACTTACAGTTAAAAAATCAAATATATAACAATTTTTGTCTTAAAATATATTCACAACATAAATTTCATTAATTTCACATAATAAATTAAATTAACTTATCGAATTAGTTTTGAAAAAATGTCTTAATTCATTTATTAAAAATTTACTGGAAATTATTTTTATAATGAATAAATCCGAACATAGCTTGATCTCCATATATTAATTACATAATAAAACTATTGTAAATGACACAGCATTTAAATTTTGATTATTTAGAAGGACATAAAGCAGTTATGCTAGCTGCCTGGGTAGGTTCTCCTGTATTTACTATTAAGATATTAAGTGCTGCTGTTTTTTTATGTTGATGCTACTGTTTCTTGATGTATATAGTCAACCATATTAGGAAAGTTAAAAGGGACATGGTTTAAGTTTTCATACTGTTGTGGCAAACAACAAATTAAAGAAGGAAATTTTTATTACAATGTAGATTATTTGTGTACATTTTGAGAAAATTTGATTTTAACAAAAAACTCTATCAATAAAAGTTGTCTCCCCAGGGGACTTACATGTAGTAAGTACGTGTTTGGCGAACACGGGGCCCCGAGCTGAGTATGGCATTACTTCCACTTACTTGTGCTATGCTCCTTCCTTTCTCTTTTCTGACCTCCCTTGGTCACCTCTTGTTCTTTTCGATCCCGACGCTATTAGGGCTAGGGTATCTTTCATTTTCCTCTTTCCTCTTCTTTTTTTTTTAAATGTTTTTAGTAAAAGTCATGTGATATGTTGGAATTTGTGTTTTGAGTTGTAATGCAGGAGGGTTTTTAGTGGGTATGGCTGAGTCATTCGGCGAGTCCCACACGCGGGGAGAGTCATGTTGGCTCTCCCTAGTGCGTAACTGCATTTTCCCTACCTGTACAAGTTTTAAGGGCTCTAATGACCTCGCTGTTGACGAGCCCTAAAGCCCAAAAAAAAAAAAAAAAAAAAAAAGTTGTTGGTTTGTAAAATAATACAAAAACATTCTATGCCTTTTTGCTACGATTAATATTTAACCTGTAAAATTGTAATATTTACAGTTGCTTTATTGCTTCACTTGAACAACTTTTAAACAATTTAGCACTGATTTATCACAAAATTACTATCAGTAACAAATAAAACAACTTATTTTCTAATGAATACCATTAAGTTAATTTCTTCTTTTCAATAAACAAAAACTCTGTGATTAAAAAAAACAAAATTACTGACTCAACTCCTATTGGTTGAGTCCAGACTTTAAGCTGTTAAAACTAGAAAATAGTTAATTGCGAAGGGTCCAGCTTAAATTGTTTAGTACCTAAAAGAATCCCCGCTTTTTGACATTAAAAATAGGGAAGTTATTATCAACCTATTCTTTGCAAATCAAAAGGGGATGAACTATAAGGTCTTTGAAATAATTTCCTCCTTGGTTTAGGAGATAACAACAATTTTTGGTACAATAGGACAATTGTTAACAAAAAATGTCAGGATAAATAGTTAAATGTATCTCTGAAACTAATCAGTGTAAGGCATACATTATTATATTGTTGTTTTTGTTACTGCAAGGATTACATTTTAAAACCATAAAAATAAAAAAAGATAGCTCTTTGCAATAATGTTACAAAAAAGCAAAACAGTGTTTTTTGCTATAAATAATAAACGGATTTGAACATGCGTCTGATTTCTTATTAAGACCTACAAGTTGCTCATTTAACTTTTTTGTCTTGGATCAATATCTGAGTCACTAGATAAAAAAACATGAATAATCGCAAGTTTTGCACTTTGAGGACTTATCGCAGAAATTTACTATGATCCTTCAAAAGACATGAAGAGTCTTAGATTTTTGTATTTTACCCAATATAATTACAACCTACCTTTGTAAAAAGTTTGTGTCTTTTTCCCCCCATTGCCTGACCTATAATATAAACAGTGTATGTCATATTTGCTGATACTCTCCTCTGCATCTACTCACACTAAAATATTTTATTTTCTTTCTAATTGGGAATTTATTTTTTGTTTATGTTTGGTAATGGTGTCTATGTAATATTAAAATAATTGCCACCGTCTGTTTGATGAACAAATACACAATTGTCATTGTCATTAGTAAATCAAATTAGCATTGGCTATCACAAGGACAAGCATAGGTTTAACACTACATATTGTGTATAGTATCATTAAATTCACACCTTATGTGTACAAATTCAGTGGTAGTATCTTCCACCAGAATATTCCAAAGTTACAAAATTCTAACTTTCTTAGCTTTTGTAAAAATTTATTTATTTTTTAATTATTTTATTGTACAAAAATTAATCAGTTTCTGTAAAAAAAATTGTAAAATGTAAAAAAAATTTATTTACTTTTGTAAATAAATTTTATTAGTTTTCTTAGAATTCAACCGCTTTGTGAAATAACCAGAACATCACAAAGTAAGAGTAAGAGAAATAGAAATTTTCACATGGCTTTCTAACTGGAGACAAGAAACTGCATTATTCATAAAATGTTGAATAGAAATACTATCAGACTAATTCTTGAAATGTAAGATTTTGGTGTAAGATATTTACACCTTAAAACAATCAGTGCCCAAAATGATTTTGGATCACCAATATAAAAATATTGTTGTAGATACTGAGTAGTTGTAGTTTTATCCTACATTTATGACGAATAATCCTAATTCTCTATGGGAAGTTCCTTTCCATTTTCAAACAGGGTGGCCAGTATTTTCCTATAACAAATTTCCCTAACTTTTCTAGGTTTTTCAGAAAATTGTAATACATTGGAACAAAAATAATACGTAAAGTGCAAAACAACCAGTTTTATATTCATGTTTGTTTAAAACACTAAACATAAATTAATCGTACATTTTAAACTCACAAACCTTGAATAAAATTAAGTATCATTAACACTCAGTGATTGTCAAAACATTCTTATAAAAAAATAAGATTCTGAAATTATTATTATAATTATAATTGCTTATAATCCCGGTCTTTTGCAATTTATTTGAGAAGCTTTATTTTTAAATGTTCTTCAGAGTTTCTTCACATGGTCCAAAATCTTTATTTCCTTTTGAGCAATTCTCTCAATTGTTCTGTATGTTGGCATTCTCTGGCTTTCTTCTTCTTCTTCTCTTTCTTTCTTTTTCTTTTTTTTGGTCTTTTCTGATACCTCTGTTCTGCTTTAACATACTTTTATTTTTGCAAATAAACTATAGTCTTGTACACTTTAATGAGAGGAATTTGGCTATTAGAAAATATTAAGTTGCAAATAGAGATAAATAAATATAATTACAAAATTTTGAAGAAATTCTAGTTCTTTGAATTGATTGAAATGCTTTTTTTTTAATTCTTAAAAATAAATATATCTATAAACTTTTGATATTATTTATATAAAAAAATAAAGTTTTGTAATTTCCCTGACTTTTCCAGACTGACCACGGTACTAAGAACATCCAACTGTTCTACTTCAAAATATTACCTTATTCATAATTTTGATTCATTTTCACATGTACAGATAGTAATACTCCACTAATCCACTAACACAAAATTTCTTGTCTTTTGGGAGGAAATTACATTCTATTAATAGTCAATAATAGAAATAGGAAATAATAACTATTTCCAATTTATTAAACCAATCACTTGCCACTATCACAAGGCTTCTACACTCATCACTTTAGTTCTTAATACAAGCAAATGCACAGATAGAATACAAGTGGGCAATCTTCCTGCCACAAGGCTGCATGTCAAAATTCTGACTTTCCCACATTTTCTACTTAAAAAAACAACTCTTGATGTCATTTATAACAACAAAACTATAGCTTTATGAAATCATGAGAGTGAAAAATAAGAAATTTTAACTAAAAAAGATTTATTACTTATTTTACATCTAATCTGTATACAAGTGAAATACCACTCACAGACTGACTGACTAATCACAAAATCTCAGAAACTATTAAAACTATAAACTGGAAATTTGATGGGTAGGTTCCTTTTAAGGTGTAGACTAAGGACGAATTTTATGAAAACCCACCCCTAACGGGGTGAAATGGGAGTTGGAAAGTTTTATGTATGTATCCCACCATAACTGGAGCCTGGAGCAATTTCAATCAAACTTGATACATAAATGACTGACTATCAGACAACAAAAACTGTGGGGATAAATCATCCCTGGCACCCCTAGGGAAGGGGATGACATGTAAAAATGATTGAAAAATCTGATATTAGAATTGAGACCATAGTTTTCAATACCATTAAGTAGGATAAGGATGCTTTTAACACTTCTTACAAACATAATCAGTTCACATTAGAGGTAGATAAAAATAATAAAAAAATACCTGATATTGATATTGAATAAAATATTTTTGGGACCACTGAAGTGAAGTGACACACTCATAGCCACATAAGTACATGATCACCCCTATAAGGAATAAAAATTCTCCGTGTTGGGGGAAAGAAGGCAGGAAATGCAAAAATAATTGAAAGAGGCTGATATTAGAGTTGAGATCGTAGTTTTCGGACTGCTAAAATTAATAGTGACATTCTCAAAGACAAAGTCACAATAAAGCCATATAAGACCAAGCACCCCTAGGGAAGGGAATGCCATGAAGAAATTATCGAATAATTTTTGGCATTGCTGAGTAGATAGTGAAATCCTGATATCATGCAAGTCTAAATTCAGCTCTCATGGAAGAAAAACACCTCTAGCACTCCTTTGGGAGATGGAAATGGATTTATGATAAAAATAATTAAAAACTAATTTTGAAGTATAAAAAATGAAAATTGCATAAAAAAGAAAATTGCACTACCAATGCTGTTAAGTTCAAGTGAAGGTCACATAGGGGCACAGTATCCCTAGAACTAGAGGTGGGAAGGGTGAGAATAACATAAAAAGATCGATATTAGGGGCGATTCCATGGTTTTTCTGTATTCTGAGATAAATAATTGTATTTCCAATGACATTATGTACCATTGATCACATGAGGAGCACAACATGCCAAGAGGTGGGGTTTGGGAAGAGCGTGACAGGAAAAATTCATCCCTAAGGGAGAGAAATAGATGTTTTCTAAAAACTCTTTCTCAATTACATCAGTGAAAATGAGAGGAAAAGGATACACACCAATACCATCAAACTTCTAACATTAATGCATAACATTCTCACTGGATATCAAATGACATGTAAAAAAGAATGAAGTTACAGATATATTACAAAATTCACATGAGCAAAGCCTTGGGGACTCAGTCTTTTCATTAATGACTAAAGTAGGTCGTACAATTAAATAAATCTAATAGATGTTTATTCACTTAAATATACAAGTTCAGATTATATCCATATAATCTTGATTCTATGCTAAATGATATCAACAAAAGCAATGTGATTGATACTGACAGTACAGACAGTGAAAATGAATTTTCCTTGTCCACTAATGATAACATTAAATTAGAAAATTGTAAAATAGAAATTAAATATTTGAAAAAACTACTCTCTTCAACTGAGAACACATGCGTTTTGTTGAAAAGATTAAATAATAACTTTATTTCAATATTTTCTGTGTGCCCCACCCGGGCTCAGGTTTTTCTCCAGTTTTCCTTCGGGTAGGGGCTAGATTTTCCATGGGTGGGAATGTCATTAATACTTTTGTTCTATTAATACCAAATTTTTACTGCACTTAATATCTACAATACATTTTGGAATAATAAATGGATAAAGTACATATTTGTTAACTAACTTCTCTTATAAATAATGAATCTTCCACTGCACTTGGGCCCTTGACCGAAATAGATGGGATTGTCCCTTACATGTTACAGAGAGTAACTTAGTTTATTATCCCCTACATGGCCATATGCAGTTTGCCACTCCTTCTTTGGCAGTAGGATTAAGTTTATTTATTTATTTAATTATTAAAGTCAGATAAAAAAACGATACTTATAATTACTTTGAAGTATTAACAGGCAATGATTGTGCCATTCAAAAACCAGTAATACTTCTACCATTTTTATAACTGGTCAAGGTAATATTAATGTACAAGAAAAATATGTTAATATCAAATCAGCTATATCCCAGAAAACTGACGTTCCTCTTGACACTATTAAATTGACAGATAAAACAAGGAGCAATACAACTATTAGATGTAAAGGTATTGAAGATGACATGCTTACTCATCAATAATGATATTCAACAAGATCTATGTGAATGTGATATTCAACAAGGAATGAAATGGGTGAAAGTGGAGATAAGATACTCCATATTTTTACGAAGAAAATGAATAAAACAAAATATATTTCATTAAGTGTTAGCAAAAATAATTATGAAAAAATAAAATATTTAATAAAACTATTTTGGATTGAGAAGCTACATAGTTACAGATGACTTTAATGTAGATTTATGTTGTAAATGCAACAGATATGGGTATAGTTTAACAAAAGCAATGATACTTGGTGTTGTGCTTATTGTTCTGGTGAATATGACTCTACAAGATGCAATCAAAAAGATTCCTTGAAATGTTCTAACTGCTTTTCAATAATGTGAAATACAATCTAAATTTGGATATTGGTCATGCTGCTTTTGACAGAGATAAATATGATTCATACAAACATATTGAGAGAAGAAGAATCAAATAAACACTATCCATATGACCCATTACCAGCGTTGAATACCGACAACCACCAGGGCTATGTACAGAAATCACAAGCCTCAGGATAAATAATTCTGCCCCCACTCCTACAACCCACCACACTACCTCCATCACAATTCAACTACACACTTTAACATGTGTATCTATTTATCTATCTATCTTTTTATAATTTATTTGGTGGACGTGGAAGGAGCAAGCTCCTCAACAGTGGCCCTATGATACCAGGATCCCCACCGAAACCGCGTTAGCATTCCTTCAGTGGGGCCTGTTATGATCCATGTGGATTCCCTCGATGGTTGCACCTTCCCTTACTCCCCCGTCCCTTCGACCTATTGCTCAGGTATGTGGATTAGGGGTTCAGGAGCGTCGCTTCTTTGCTTCTCTGTGAACTTCACTCTTCTCCGCTTTGCAATTATGCCTTCCTTCTCCCTCTTCATGATAATGTGCCAAATTAAACACGCCACTTTTTCCCATATCTCCAGGGTTTCCATCATCTGAGTGATAAGCTTATCAGGTTGCAGAATACATCCTATTTCAGTAGCAGCTATCACGCTTGCCCTTTCGTATGTGGGACATGCAAAGATGGCAAGTTCTGGGTCGTCCAGCTCCGCTCCGCAGTTTGGGTTCATTCGTCGGTGGATATGATGCAAGTATGCCCCAAAACACCCGTGTCCGCTGATGGCTTGCGTGAGGTAGTAGTCTAGCTGGCCATGCTGTCGCTTGCACCACTCCTCAATCTTAGGGATCAATGTATGCGTCCATCGTCCTTTCGGATACGCGTCCCATTCGGCTCGCCATTCCCTATTCAACTCTCTGCGGTCTTCTTCTTTCACCTCCCATCGAAGAATTTTGTCTGCGCCTGCTTTGTTTCGTTTCTTCCATGTGATCGCCTTTTCTATTGCTTGCAATTAGATGGGTGGGATGCAAGACAATACCAAAATTGCTCCTGTCGATATCGTCCGATATCCACAAATGACTCTCAAAGCCATTTTCCTTTGGACAGGCGCCATGCATCTCTTAATTATTCATTTGTGGGCGTGATGTCCCCATATGATTACTTTAACGGTGACCATAGAGTAACACGGAATGTACCACGCTGGTCAGCAGTTATCATCTTTCCGATTTCGGGTTGCTGATATTTGGCATTAGTTGTTGTAGAGCTGTGCCAATACCACTTGCTTTGGCAGACGCATTCTTCATGTGCTCCCGGAAACTCCATTTCCTGTCTATCCATATATCCAAGTAACAAAGATTTTCCTGGAATTTGATGGCATATATCTCAATTTCAAGACGGGGTAGGTTATACTTGCGTCTCTTTGTGATTATTACCGCTTCCGTTTTCTGATGAGCGAGTTCCAGGTCTCTACTCTTCATTCACACAGCAACTGTTTCTAAGGCTTTGTTACATATCCATTCCAATTCCTGCGTGGTATTTGTAACTGCTATCATGGCTGCATCATCGGCGTAAATCAATTGGACCTCGTGAACTGCATTCACAGTTGACTTCCCTTTCCTGAAGCCCAACTGCTTGTCCGAAAGACGTCCATTTTTATCAAAGCATGATTCTTTTCTGTTTAGAATAATTATCTCATACAGCTTTGCTGTTCTATTAAGCATTCCCAAAGATCTGTAAGCAGAAGGGTCTTTTGGAACCTGCCCTTTCCCTTTTGGTATGAGCGCCAACATTTGTCTTTTTCATGGATCTGGAAAATATCCTTCTTTTAAACAAGTGTTAAAAAGATCAAGAAGCAGGTCAAGTCTACGTAACGCAGTAATTTTCAGTACCTCATTCGGTATGCGGTCAGGTCCAGGCGTTTTGCCACTTCTCAGTCTCTTTGTGACCTCTTCAAGTTCATTCAGTTCAAATGGTGGTACCTCCTCCTCTGATTTCTGGATACATCGTTCTGTGTTCTTCTTTTGGAAATACCGAGGCTACTACATGAAGTAGTGTCTCATTATCTTTTGGTATTCCACCATTATTCTTACGCAATTTGCCCAGCACGTTCCTGTAAGATGTACCCCAAGGATCTCGCATAGTTCTTTTCAGCATTCCCCTTTCCTTCGTTTGATTTCATTGCGAAGACTTTTCTTGCCACTTTATAATTTTCTGAAACTTGTATCATTGTCTGTTGATTCCTTCTGTGGGCTCTTTGTGCAACTCTTCTGAGCCTATTGCACTTTGTCCTCAGCTCTGCGATCTCTGTCGCCCGTCTGTACATCGCTCTGCGATTTGGGCATTTCACATTTCGACGTGGCAAAGTTACATCACATGCTTTGCCCATTTTCGCTGTAAAATATATTCTACCACGCGTTGAGCAGATCACATTTATCTCATACCTTCTTGGAACATCTTTGTCAAGTTTGCGGATTGCCCAACCTCCGCAATGTGTCCGAGATGGGTGAACACGCCTTCGACTGATTTAATAACTTCCGTATTTGTGGTCACTGAGAGTCTCTAACTCTAATACATGCCAATTACGAACGAAAAGTATAGTCGTTGTTCTTGTGAAGGTTAGATCCAGTACATAAATGGATGCTCTTCTTTCCAATGTCACTCCTGATTGATTAATGGTAATCAGGTCCAGCGAAATCATGGCTCATCTAAAATACGTCCTCTCTCATCACTTGCTCCCATGCTCCTTGACGGAGATTTCGCATTAAAGTCACCCGCAACGATGATTGGTCCCTCCCAACATCTGATGCTCGCTTCCAACTTGTCAAGTTTACTTCTTGAACGCTTCTACTGATCGATTTGGCGAAACGTAACAACTATATGCCATTCCATTTATTCTTCTTGACCTCTCTCAATCTGCCCAGCAATTACGTTATTTTCATGGAGTATTTGAATTGCGGCATTACGTCTTATATCGGAACACCATACGGAATCTTCTCGCTTCTTGTTTTGTTCTGATGTCGGCTCGTTTCTCCATCGCAGTCTGCTGAAGAAGATCCTGAGCACTGCCGCATCTATTTAGATTAATTTGGAGGAAGGATGCCATTTTTTGTGCTCATCTGATTCCTTTTTTCTTGTTTTGCCATTTGCATTGCAACACACTTCCCTGTGTCAGCGATGTGGTCAGCCATTTTTTCGCCTCGCATGGCACGCATCGAGGTATGTTTGTACTTTGATGCCAGGTGCGTTGATTCGCCACAGATGAAGCGTAACTTGGTGTTCCTATCGTCCTTTTTACAGGTGCCCTAGAAGTATGTCCGAAACCTAGGCAGTTGATATCTAGGGACTACTTCTTTCTCCAACCCATGCATGCTCCATCCTATTCTCATCTTTCCTGATGCCATAATGCGTTTCATAACTACTCGCGGTGCTGACACAATTGCCATTTGAGTACCCCTGTAAGCAGGTCTTAAATTCTCGGACAATGATCTTATCTGAGTTGACATCAGGCAAAGCAGTTACGAATGTTTCTTGCACTGTATCTTTGTGTGTCCTCGTCAATGTCCCTGATGTCAAGGGTTACTATTTGCTGTAAGGATACGACAGCAACACTATCGCCCATGGCCGTTTTCATTGCTTCTTTGACTTCCTCGGCCTTGAAACATTGTTGTAGTTCAATTAAAAGTTCTCCTGTCTTTGTTTGTACTATTTTATTGACCTTTTCTCCTACGTTTTTCTTACTGACCTTTTCCTTCATTAATTTTAAGACGTCGGCGTATGAGGTTCCATCGTTCTTACTCTTCAGAAGGTTACCTCCGGTTTGAACCTTACCTTTTTCTCGCTCCAGTTCCACTCTGTCTCTCCTTACTTTATCCTTCGTTTCTTTTGCTCGTCTCCCATAGCAGTTCAGCCGTGAAAGCTTGACCGTTGTCAGTAGGCAATGGTTTGCCATTGTCAGTGAGCAATGATTGCAGTTGTGCTGAGATTGCGATATGTCCTTTCCATCCATGTCCACGCCGACTTTCCTTATTGGTTCGTCTGGCTGTGAAGTGACTGAGGTTAGGGTAGTTCCAAGTTCAATCAATTCCGGTAGTTCAGTCAATTGGGCATTTGATACCAGGTTTACAATTCTAGCCATGTCCACTACAGTAGTCAAGTTGGCATACTCTTTTTTGGCTTGTTCTTTAACCCTCGTAATCCGATTAGCGAGGGACATGGCCGCTTTCAAATCTGTTGTGATTGTCTTGTGGATATTCTTAGCTGATGTAATGAATCTAGACTCCGGTTCGGCTAGTACCCATTGTCCCTTTACCCAATCCCAAATTCCTGGGCAACTGATCATTCTATGCGAAGGGATGCCTATTCGATAATAATCCCCGAACGTTTGCTCGTCACGCGTTCACGGGAACCTGTTTAACACGAGTAGGTTCCACGGGAGAGATTTCGACGGTCACATTGATGGGGGAACCCATCTAACACGAGTAGAGTTTCGAAAGGAACTCGCCGTAGCCACGGCGGCAATCGAGGGGGGATGGACCGCTTGGCCTTCGCCCTTAACCAAGAGATAATCATACCCCACCCCAGACCCCTGGGTAAAAGATCGACTCTCTTGGAGAGATAAGCGGTAGGAAGATTCGAAGAATCTCCGGACGGCGACTCATCTCCGTTAACAAGGAAGCTTGTTTTATGAGTAGACCAGCCCGCTACAAGGGGATCGGCGCAACCACGTCGTAGATAGGAGCAGTCCCATATATTCGTGGGGGAGCACGGATTGACTACTTGACGGGCTCTCAAACCGGATATTACGTGCAACCCTGGATCTCGGTACACAAAGTAGTAGGGAATCTCGCAGGAACCCCGCGGACATCCACCGCTGATAGGGAAACCTTTTTAACATAGGTAGGACTATAAAGTAGTGACCTATTGGGACCACCACCGCGCAGTATAGTCCGGCGAAGTTACCGCGCTAAGCTCCCAACTCGACAGAAACAGGCGGACCACTGGGCCTTCCCCTACCCTCGGGTTTTGTACCCAATCCTAGACCGATAACCTGGGCAACGGATCAATCCCGACGCGATCTCGTAAGTGGTAGGAGGTCCGAGTGTCACTCAGCACCTTAAACCGAGTAGGAACGGAGGGGTATAAGCTGACGCCCCTATCTGGGTTGGACTCTGTCGGGCAGAACGGTTCCCCCACCCGTGGGCTACAGGAAGGAGGCTCTGATCTCCGCTAGTGTAGTGCTCGGCTACCGTTAGTGCAGATAGTGGCAGAGATGTGGGCTAGGCACATCTCCGCCAACCAGAACGGATGCTGGGAGAGGCGTTTTTCCTGCCTCAATGTTTGGGCATCCTCCCACGTCCCGCTCCGACCCCTCTGCCCAGTTCGCTGGATGAGAGAAAGGGCCCTTCAGTGAATAGCTTTGCTAATAGACTGGGACTAAAATGGATAACGGTGAAGTTGAGGTCCGTAAGGACGAGCTAGGATCAACGACTCCACAAGCAATGATGTAATGACATTATTCATTGCATTAGATTTTCCTTGAGACTGTCAAATAATCGATCTTCATTCTGTTTTGTCGATAGAACCCCTTGCTATCCTTCAACAATCCGAGTCACATTTGCCTCTGAAGGTAGGGTCTTCGACTTAATCGCAGTGCTGCTTCCACCTCTGCCTTTTTTTCTTTTCGCATTACTCTCATTTGTTAGTGTCGCTTCTATTATATCTGCGAGTAAGAGAACACTCCACTCTCCGCCTCAACTAGATTTGCAGAATTAAATTTGTTAACATCTTTCATTAAGTTCCCACGAGTAGCTAGGGAAAAATAGTCAGCCTGAACAGAGTCCCGCTTGTCCAGGTAGGACTTCTTACTCTCGGTTGTCCTCTTGCACCATTCAGGCCTCGGCACGGGTCGCATTACACCTTACTTTGGGGTTGAAGTAAGGTTGTGAAAGTAGCACGAATGACACGCCTAGCCCTCGAAACCTAATAGCGTCGGGGTCGAAGATAGCAAGAGTTGGCCAAGGAAGGCCGATAGAAAAGTATACAGAGGGAATCAAACATAATTAATTGGAAGAAATACTTGATTTCGTTCAAGACCCCGTAGTTGCTACCCACGAACTCCCAAGGAGAAAGCCCTTGAGGGGTATGGGCGTGGAAACAGGTAAGGTGAGCTAGACAGGTTGTTGCAGGACATACTTAGTCTGACTCCTTTCCGACATTGGAAACCCTGCTAGCAGCTACACCATCACCTAACTCGATGTTGCAATTGCAACCGGCGTAGCCCCCAGCAATCAGAGCGCACAAGCCCTCGTCGCACGGACAGTGCTACGTCAAAGTGGTGTCGCAGGGGAGGGATCTTTCTCTCTCTCGTGTATAGTAATAAGAAATATATATAGTAATAAGAAATTAATTTATTCCATTAATAGAATCATTAGGAATAATATCTAAAGAAATATTAAATTATACCGTTGCGCACTCGCAGGGGCGGGGTTTTGAAGAGGTATCAACGAGAAGACTGTTGACGCAGGCGTGGCACGACCGTTCAAAGTAGCATTTCAATAGCACCATAAAAATATCCATCCCGAAGGAAGGATGCACTGCGCAGTAGGACGCGCCGCGCGGAAGATAAAAGACGTAAGCAGGATCATATAAGTAACCCAGGACAGTTAGGACACAAAATTAAACAAAAAGTAGGGCGCTTTAGAAATTTAAAAGGATGTTTTTTGGGTATTTCGAAATAAACTTTAGAACCACAAGTGAAGCCCTAAAAAGGGAAAGTTGAAACGCAACCGAGGGTTTCATTAGGGATTGCATAGGACGCAGCACGTGATCACGAACAAGTTAGCTTGCCGCCAGAGACGAGTAGTAGACATGATTGACAGGGCGGGTAACTGAAAAGGGACAAGTGAACTTGCGCGGAGGGAAAAGGTCTGGAGTCCTTTAGAATATGGCGAAATGTCCAGGCATGGAAAAGGAGGGAACGTCGCGCCCGAGGAAGACAAAAGATGATCCAGGCCCCCGCGCTAAGATCTAAGCATCCCGAAAAAAGGCTGAAGCCATGTTTGTGCCAAGGCTATGATGGAAACTATGCAGTTTGGTTTAAAAGAAGACCGTGTGATTGGCTCAGAATTGACATACGTCACTAGAAAGTGACTGCACGTGTAGTAGTAGAAACTCCCTATTTAGTTGAAAATGGCACATGATGCGTGGAAGGACGGGGCATCCAGCGCTAAATTTCGGAAATTAGTGGAGAAGAGACGATAAAAAAACATGCGCGGAAGCTCGCGGATACAGTGATATACTTAGAGAGATGCTTAGGGTGATTCTTAGAGATTTCTTGGCAACGCACCGCTTCATATCCGATCATAGCTTGGTGTGTCAGGTCATCGCTCATTCACGCGTTTATAGAATGATCTTGGTTTTTAACGAAAAGTTCGATCGTGAAACATCATGATAAGTTATTAACGAATACTTCGTTTAACTAGAGTGCCGGACTCGGCTTCGCGGAACATGATCACCGAGACGTGAAGGGGCTTGTCCTTGAAAACCTCTCACCATGGGTTCGACTCGGAAGTAATGCAAGACTCAGCTCGGGACCCCGTGTTTCTCAAAACACGTACTTACTAGATGTCCCTTGGGGGATGGTTCGACTCTGGTTCCGATATTTAGCTAATTAGCTAAACGACGAAGTGCCGTAATTAGGCCGTCGAGTTTCTTCGAGCCGGCTGGTGACGAACTGTACGGTTCTGCGAAGGGCGGCGCGCAGGCCATTAGTCTTCAACCACGCACCAACAACTCTCTAGCGAAGGCGCAGTGGCGAACAATTTTGTGAAGAAAAAGATGCGTGTGCTCCGTGGTCATAAAAAACCAAAACTATGAGCAGATTAAATAACATTTTGAAGACACAATTCGGTTGATAATTAAATTTACTAAATTTCTATAGTAATATGACTGTAATTTGGTTGGAACTAAGAGTGCACCAGCACATGCAAACTAGAATATGTGTACGAGTGATTTTGGGGGAAAATGTATGGGGAGAAGTATGCGTAGATAGTAGATGTACTTCAATGTAAATAGTTAGTAAGTAAAGCTTAATTTATCTGTGCTGTGAGAAATTACCATTCAAGTGTGTATTTTATTGAAATAAATGACCGAACCCGCCCAGTCCAAATTTCCCTGGCATTATCTATTCTAGCTGGCGCAGATGCTGATCGTAGAGTGGGCTACCAATGCCATCAAGTAACCAGTAAATTTAAATTACGTTACAATATGACTTTTGTTTGTTGAACTCGTTTTCATCCATGAAACTTTGACTGAACAGTTTTCTTGTCATAAACTCCAAATATAGTCCTCACACGGATTTTGGGGCAATTTTTTTAAAATAGAGGGACCTTATTCAGGTAAATATGGTAATTCATTCTACAATTTTGTATTTCACCAATTAATAAGCACCTTCTCCAAAAAATTTTGAATAAACAAAAATTATTCATCAAAATTTTTTGCTGTTCTGATACAAGGTTGAATTCAAGGTATTCCAAAAATTACCGTTTCAGCGCTTGTAATGGTCCAAGAAAAATAACACATTTAAATAACTGTCTTCTGAAATAAAGAAAAAATATTTTGGAGTTAGAAAAATACTTTTCAGTTTTATTTCTATGAGACAGCCTCTTTTCTTTCACTATGATAATATTACAAACCGTACAAAATTCAATGGCATCTATGACAGTACAATATGGTGATTGTATTGTTCCTACATTCTGGATACTCAATAGCGAATGACTTAAGTCCAACAACTGGATCAAAGCCCTAGGAAAAAAATTCTGGAAGTAACTACTGATGCTGTAATATTATTTAATTCATTATAATGAAAAATCATTTGTGTTAACTCTGACTCTTAAAGTACCTCTTGACACACTTTCTGAACTTGTGTAATTTCCAGTGGGACCAAAGGTTAGTAGAAAATTTCTTGTTTAAAGCAGTTTTCCTTAGCATATGTAGAAATGACTGCGAAGCTGGAAACATGCAAAGATTAAATTCATTTTCATAGTTGTATAGATATTTGCAAAGCAACAGCTATAGTTTCAACCTATTACAAACTATCAATCGTGTTGACATTCGACATGAGAATATTTATTCCCAGGTTCTACCATCTAATGAATGTTACTTGTCATACATAACACAATGAATGGTACAAAACCATTATACATTCATTCTCGTTTATGAAGTACAGTTTAAACAAAGAGGGGCTAAAGGTTAATGAAGTCTAGTTTAAGATGGTATTCTTATTTGGCAGTAATACAGAATGCACATCAATGTATCTATAGTTACATTTAAATGTTTATACTTTGAACACAATCCCTTCCCTGCTTCCACTTATCTCACCCACCTCCCACTTTAATTGTTGTTGCTATACGCTTTACCCTTTGTAATCTTAATCCTATATTTAGTAAAAATTCAGAAAAACACATTTCATTCTAATTTCTCACTTTGTAATCAGAATTTTGAAAACCTCATGATCAACACAACACACAAGCAACATCTAGTCAAAATTTCAAGTTAATGCCTTTAACATTTTTGTTTCTGCATTGATTAATGAGTCAGCGATTCAGGAGGTATAAAAAAAATTACCTCAATTTCAACCATTAAAGTAGAAATACCCAAAATTACAGACAAGAGTTTTAGCTACTTGATTAAACCATTTTAATATACAAAAGAAAACAAGATTTAATCTTAATTATTTTGTAAATTATAGCAATAGTGGTATATCATGTTGTTAGCACTAAAGACAAAATCTTGAAACGATGTCTACTACTTTGCACCCATTAGAAATAAAATATTGAATAACCCTGAAATCGACTCTTAGATTCTTCAATTAACATCAATGCACAAAATCAGAGATATTTCAATTGGTTTACAAGATATAGTAACATAAGTCATATTTTACCCTTTGTTACCCCTTTATATTCAGAATTAAAAAAAAAAAACTTTTAAAGACAGTCTACAATGTAAAAGCAACATCCTATGAAAATTTCATTTTCCAATCTTAAATATTTTTCTGTCGGCATGGATTAATGTGCCAGTCATGAAGACACCGAATGTTAGAACAACTTTTCACCCAAATAAGAAATACTGACAATTCCTGACATTAGTACACAAGATGTTTAGTTAAACAAAATTTATACACTAAAACCAAGTTAATATGCATCTCAATTACTTAGAAAGGAACAGTTAATACAGTTAACACAAAACCATTTCTATCTTCTCATGAGACACGGTGAAAATAGTGGAAAGTCACATTTTACCCTACTCAATCCAACTGGAATTTCAAAAACTTTCAAGGTATTACACGAGATATCAATGTGATTACCATATCTTTTTGGGTAATATTTGAGGAAAATCTATGTGAGAAGTAAAAATTGTTATTTTATATTTTTTAATCAATGACTGAGGGTTTGTACATGGAAATATATAATACTGTAAATATAGTGAACAATAGTGGAACTACAATGACAAAGCTCTTACATGGAAAAGATCAGAAAGGAAATGGTCACATGCCGAAACATGCCCCGACAATTCTGCATTACTGATGGTACCATGGGAAGAAGTGACAATTGGTACTAACCAGATATTGAAGTTAATCTACTTTTGGATGTACCAAAATAATAAATAAAAAATCTTTTTTAAAACAAGCTATTATCGATGCCATGTACTAAAACAAATAAAATAAGTTTAGGTTTGTATTAAGGTAAAGCAAGGCCAAATGATAAAGCCTCCATAATAGTTCACGTTAGTAGATCCTAATAAAAATAAATGCACCTTCTATCCTTATCACTGAAAATGATTTAATAACTTATGTTAAATTATTTGTGTTCAAAAAGCTTGTTGCGTGAAATATTCATAAAAGTAGATACCAATTAATTTAACCAGAATAGGACAGCGCTTGGTTGGTAAGTAAGTACTAGTCAAAGGATGTACTTTCCTTACAATTCCCAATACCAAATGTTTATCGCTGGTCATGCAATTCATTGTACTTTTTCTGTATAAAGAGACCGATTGTATTTCAGGGGACACTTCACGGAAGTAATCCATCGGGAGTCATCTCAAAATAAATTCGTAATGTAAATAAAAATTAATAGTTTCTTTTGTATTGGACATTATAATATTGCATTGTCATCGTGTTTATATACGTGTGCCAAATTTCTGATCAACTGGTAAGGGTGAACTGGTTTAAAATTCAGTTGCAAGTTTTGGCCCAAACATACTAACAGGTCATGGTAAATAAAAGCTTGTAATATGGTATCGTTCAATATACATAAAACCAAATATATTGCTTTTGCTAATCAGGTGCAATGAATCCCCAATTATGTTCTGCGAATGATAAATAATCAGATGGTTGAACATGTTAAGTATCTTGGAATTATATCAATGCGTATTTCACACAGCAATATCACATTGATCAGCTTGTCAAAAGATTACGATATTTAATTTTTGATATTCCATGTACTAAATAGTGCTCCGCTTTTTACCATAACATGGATTATTACATACATAAAACTAACGGAAAGTAAGTTACAGAATAAAATGGTTAAATTAATACTACTAAATAACAATTCCATACCACTTCTTAATATCAGACAATCCTTTATTGAATCTATTACTGAGAATTATCACTTTTTGAGGAGTTCCTACATTGATGAAATTAATAACTAGATTTACTAGTATTAATTTGCCAAAGGTAAGTAAGGAAGTCAGAAGAAAATGTTTTAATTTCACATTATATGCTATTTAATAGCCTGCCAAACAATCTGAAGAATATACATACTTCTATTAAAACTTATCCAACACCAAAAAAATAGGATTTACAATAATTTGAATACTAAAATCCCACTTTACAGTACTTCTGTCTAGAGTGGAGATGATGGTGATCATTATGTTATTTATAGTAATCTTCCTTCTCGTCATGTTAATAACAAAAAAGGAGGTCTTGTAACTGGGTATACCTCATTTGCAGCACTTGTAGCTATACGTAAACAAGTGCTGCAAATGTCAAACACAGAAGTGAAACTGCTATTAAAAAAATGATGCAAGAATTGCTGAGTACAAATGGAGCGAATAAGATTTCAATATCACACAGAATTATCATTGTCAATACTCACGATTCACACAAATGAAATTTCCCAAAAATCACGTATGAAAAGTTTTCCCTCTAACCATACTTTCTACATGTATGAGAAGGAAATATCCTTTTGAGTTCTACATCAAAGTTCTAAGGAGAAATTATTGACACACAAATGAATAAGCGATTCCAACTACTATGTATACACTATTTATTACAAGCTAGAACATTGAAATTACATAGGTACACAAATTTATTTACAGCCATATAAGTAGTTTCAAATTGCAATGAATGTTGGGTAAGAGATGTAAAAAAGATTAAATTAAAAAGATGGTTGAATCTTGTATAAGTAGCATACACTAGTAAATAAACCAAATACAAATTAGTAGCACCACCTTTGTTTTGTATTAAATTGTATAATATCAAAATAAATGCTATTTTCCTTACATTTCACAGGTCAACTTTATTTACGGTGGATTTTGATGTACATTTGTGAAGTTTATTCATATAGTGATGTTTAGTATAAATATAGGTAGTAAACAGAAGAGAAATAGAAAAACAATTAATAAAAAGCCATAAATACTGTTCACAAAATTAACAGAAGAGACACTATTTAGGAAATAAAAGGATAAATAAAGACACCAAGAAGAAATAAAAGTGCATTTACAGACAGTTATACACAAAACATATTGTACAATACATTTACAGAAAAAATTAAAAATTATTCCTTTTATATTTCCATATCCAATTTTCTGAGTAGCATGTGCAGCTTTAGTATGAGATGTCAGCACACATTCTCAGAATTTTGAACAAACTAATTTTTGACTTTTCTAAATCAATTAGAAACTTTAAAGCTACTTCCCACACTCACAGCATATATATCTCAATAGAAATACTCTAGTGTTGAGTCAGATATATTTAAACTCCTTCACACAACATCTTTCTCACAAAAACACAGCACTATTCTCAAAAGCTATAGCAAACTTCAATAGTAATTAGACACTGCAGAAAAAATTAAGAGGACTACAGAGTTAAGAAAGAAAAATTAACAGATTCTTAACACAAATATTACTTCTTCTGTCTTGATCACAAAACCTGCTGATCACACTCTTCACTTGAAATATTAAAATACAAAATAGAAAGTACTTCGAGTTCATAAATAAATTTCATTAAACATGTAAAACAAGAAAAGATAAACCTTTGAATTATTAAGATGCAGCAATCAATTTTTGGTTCAATTAGTGGAGTGCCACAATCTAATAATTAATTCTAATTACATTTTTAACATTAACATAAATTAATAATTACTTTCTTCATTGTAACAATTTTTATGCTTATTACTCATTCAGCTTTGCTTATTAAAATTTATCACAAAAATTGAAAAAAACCAACAGATTTTGAAAATATTACTCAAACATTTAGTATCTGTGTCTAAGACTACTTATTATTTGATTTGCAGTCCAGAAAAATTGCAGTCTTTTCGTTACTTCATTTCATTTACGCATGCCCCATGGACGGTGCCGTCTTTCATGAAAGTCAACACACACACACATACATACACATACACACACACAGGTAAAAAGAAATGTTCAAACTGTTTACAACTTACAGTTCCATTAGTGTGACATTGCTACACAGAAATGCAAAACCGTAACTACCAGTCCAACATTACTGAACAGCAGTAGCTACACAGGAATTAAACAGTTTCTGACTAATAGTGGGAAAGTAGAGAGAATGAGCCTAAATCTTGTTAATAACAAAGCGTTCTTTTTTAGATAAACGAAGCTTAAAAGTAGAGTTTCTTTTTAAAGTTCATATATCACAGCCTTCTTGTCACCTGGAGAAAGAACATGATACAAGTAAAACTGTATGTACAACCAATTCCACTGTTTCACAAAACTGGGACTCTCCACACTCATTAAATGTGTAAAAATAAAATGTTTGTCAGGTTACACACAACTAACCTGACAATTGAAAATTAAAAGGTCCTCTGGACTTCAACCTCGGAGAACGTCTTCTCTTCAGTGTTCCAGGTCCCTTTGAACCGGAACGTAACACTCTAACAGAATCTTCAGAATTACAAGTATCATCACAATAATAATTATCGAACACTTCATGAGCATGAGCTGCTATTTCTTCCTTTCGTTTCAGAACTTCTTCCATTGCATAGGTAAGTGGCCCAAAGGGGGATGATGAATCTAGCAAAGGGCTAGAACTGCGACTACTACAAAACAAAAAGAAAACATCAAGACTGAACACTTGACACATACAACAGCACTGCAAAAATTGGTAAGTAAAATTATCACAATTCATCACAAAAATTCACCAAGGTAAATACAAAAATATCAGTTTTCACTAATATGGTTGTGTATTGAAAAACCTATCAAAAAAAAACAACAAAAAAAAACACTTATTTTACAAAATACAGAAACTATCAGTATTATCTTGGGTCTGTTACACGTACTGTTGCAAATCGTAATTGCCTGATTAAGGGACGAAGGGAGTCTCCAGCTCCGAGCGAGTTGACTGTGACGCTACCTGTCCTTCTGCGACAAATTGAACTTTTAGAAAAGCGAGCCTCTTCCCGACTCTCCCTTCCTCCCCTTCCAACGTCTCATTACCATTCAGTTTATTCGAATGAGCCTCCTTTCAGTGGCATTGCACAGCCTATTTTCCCGGTGACCACGGGAATAACCCTCACCAGCCCTCCAACCTTTCCAGGATGCCTCTGAGTTGCCATGACTTCTTGGTCTGAGAAAGATTTTCAGGCCAATAGTCATTTATTTCGGATGGGGCCGAGACCATTTATCAACAGAAATTTTATATACACACACACACGCGCACACACATATACACGCACACATATACATATCACTCACTGACTAAACACTAAATCTCAAAAACTAGGAAGCCTACAAACTTGAAATTTGGTACATAGGTTCCTTTTAGGGTGTAGACATCTGCTAAGAAACCATTTTATGAAAATCCATCCGCAAGGAGTGAAATGGGGTTGGAATATTTTAAGTATGTATCCCACCATTACTCTAGAGTGCCTGGAGCAATTTTATCCAAACTTGATACACAGATGACTGACTAAATGACAACAAGCAATATGGGGGTAAGACATCCCTTACACCCCTAGATATGGGGTGAGAAGGGGATGACATGTAAAAATAATGGGAAAACCTGATATTAGATTCGAAACCATAGTTTTCAGTGGTGTTGGGATGGATAGTGACATCCCAAATGCTTTATAATCAGTCCACATTGCAGATAATATACCCTAGCATCCCAAGGGTAGGAATGGAATGTAAACATAATTAAAAAATGACCGATATCGATGTTGAATAAATGATTTTTGCAACCGCTGAAGTTAAGTGACACCCTCATTGCCTTGGATGTTGGGAGTGAGAAGGAGTGAAATGTAAAAATAATCAAAAGTGACTGATATTAGCATTGAGATCGTGGTTCTCGGGGCCGCTGAACTTAGTAGTGGTGTTCTTGAAGACATTAAAATTCCACAATCAGCCCATATAAACTCCAGCACCCCTAGGGAAGGGGATGCTATGAAAAAATATCGAACATGACATACCAGTGATGAGTCCATAATTCAGAGTCACTGAGTTGATTGTGAAATCCCGTTATTGTGCAAGTCTGAACTCAGTCCTCATGAAGCAAATACCCACTAGCACCCCTTGGGTGGGGGTGGGAGGTAGAAATGGGTTTATAGATAAAAATAATTGAAAACTAATACTGAAATATTTAAAAATTGCATCGAATACATAGTTGTAAGGTTGATGAGGTATTTCTACAACCACTGCCATTATGTTCAAGATTATATCACATAGCAACACTGTATTCTTAGAGCTGAGGGCAGAAAGAGCGAAACGTAAAAATAATTATATTAGGGTAGAGTCCATGGTGGTTGTGTATTTTGAGATGATTAATCGTATTTCCATTGGTATTATGTACCCTTCAGACTACATGAGGTGCATGAAGTCCCTAGAGATGGATGATGGGAAGAACACGATACAAAAAATTATTTAAAAAATGTCATTAAGAAAAGATTTTACAAAACTTCACCCCTAAGGATGTGAAATGGGAAATTGGTGTTTTCTAAAATAATTTTTTTAATTACATCAGGGAAAATAAGGGATCGAAGGTAAACACCAATACTAATATATCCTCCAACATTAATGGATAACATTCTCAGTGAATACAAATGAGAATATGAGAAAAAAAAAATTGGAGTCATATTCCAGAATTTATGCAAGCAAAGCTAAGGGTACTCAGCTAGTTAATTAATAAAATGTAAATTCCCCCTTCTCTGCCCTCGACAATTTATTCTTTTTACCGAGATTAGCTGCAATATAGTTCATTTGAATTAGTAGAGAGATATTCCACAGGAGGTTACAATTAACCTGTACGTGGACCTGCAATCTAAAATGAGTTTACAAAAATAAAATAAAAACCAAAAGAAAACAAATTTATTTTTTGAAGTTACAAACTGCGTATGACCACTTGGGGCAATGAATTTACTCTAGAAACGAGTTAGGGACCATCTCATCAATTCCGGCCAAGGGCTCTAAGGTAGTGGTGAATTTATCATTTTTGCGCTCCAAGGCATGGAATGGCATTCGTCCCTAAAAGATTACTAGCTCCTTTTTATAATATCTACAGAATATCAACAATTTTATACTTGGAATCGAAAAAGAAATTTAACAAATAGGAACTATTATCAAATCATTTAATTGTTCCAGACATATTGTTAATGAATTCTAAATATTCATATAACTAAGAATTTTTAATAATAACGAGATTTTTAACGAGACTGCTGCCCCTAGGCAAGAATGTATGCATAAAACCCTCCGGAGAAAAACACAGGTCATGTTACAGCTATAGAGGTTATGTACACAACCATGACAAGGTTGAGTACAAATAAAAAAAGTTGACTGTTGAAAGAATTGTTGCCACTGTTCATAAGCCTATTTTCTCATTTATTATATGAAATTACTTTGTATTCCAGTGCACAATGTTAGATCTCTCCGTCTGCATTGTCACCGATTTCACCTACGGAGAAGTGTGGAATAGACTTGTGGGGCGCTATTTATTAGCTCCTGGAAAAATAGTTGAACCCACAAAGTTCATGCTATTGTTCGTACAAATACAAATATAAACTAGGAGTAAAACCATTGCACATACTTTCTCATATACGTTTCTTAGTCTGCACTATTGAGTAACAACAACATTTTTTTATAAAGTACTGTTATTTTTGACAGTGTCCTCGATATTTTGGTCGTCATCATGTTACTTTATTCAAATTGTTTATTCAAGAAATCCTTTAACTACCGTTGAAATATAAGCCGACTGCAATTTGCAAATCATGTCACATGGCTTTTGGAGGAGGTTAGCTAATAGGGATAGACATTCTATTTCAAATCATCAGGGTATTATTCATGCGACCCGATGTAAAAAGACAATATAACATCCTCATTTAATTTGGTTAATTAAGTCAAAAAGACTCTTCTTTGTAAATTAAAAATGTAAATTTCTTTAAAGTAAAATTAAATCAGTTGTATGGTCTATCGTGTATGAAGAAATCATGAAGTAAAAACTAAGTTTTCTTGTCGAACTTTGAAGTTATTCGGAAAAAAAAGAGAAAAAAAGGTTCTAAAACATAGCTACTAAACCATTGCAATAAAGAACCGGTAATGCCAAAAGATTTAAGCTTAATTAATAGAGTTGAACGATTAACAGTGTCAAAAGCCTTACTGAAGTCTGTATATGAACTATCAACGTAGTATCCTTCGTCTAATGCTTCTAGAATGTATTGAGTATAGCAAACAAGATTTGTTTCTATGATTCTTTTATTTATAAATCCAAATTGTTTGGGAGATAAGAATGGCATAATTAATTTTAATTTATCTGTAATAATAACTTGAAAAAGTTTAGAAATACAGCTCACTATTGATATCGATCTATGATTAGAAATTTCATTTTTGCTACCTAAGGTGTTCAATCATCATCAATCTTCTCTTTATTTTAATCAATAAAAGAAGACGTATAAATGTTTTCAAAATAAACAGCAAATGCATTAACTATATCCATACATTTCTGAACCTAGATACATAATATTTGGAAGACCTTTAGTTGATCTACTAAAGTTGACATATTTCCAAAAATATTTGATGTCATACATACAGAATTTTCTACATTAGATTAAATAATTGCAAAATCTTGTCTCAACAAAAAAATTTCATTTACTTTCAAAAATTTTCATTTACTAGTAAGAGTTGCAAAAGATTTATAAGATTCATCCACGTTATGCTCTTGAATTCTTTACGGGTCATCTTTTGATTTAACGTTTTTTACATTCATTACTGTACAGTACAGGGATGTAATGTATATGTGTGTACATTTTTCTCTTCGGTACATATTTATCAATGCAGTTATATAAAGTATTATAAAGTGATTATATTTCTTCATCACAAGAAATAATATCTAAATTTGCATTTACAAGAAAAGTAGCCAATACCATTGTGATATTTGAATAATCAGTCAAGATGTAATTGTATATGAAACTATTAAAGTTAATATTATCTTAGCAAATTTCCATACTTAGCGTTGGATGATAAATGTCACAAGGAAGAGGTGTTTCCTCACTTTTTACGCAGTCAGTTTAAATTGTTTACATTTGAAAATACAAAATCTAATATCGAATTATAATCACTTGGTATGTTATTAATGTGACAAATTAAAAAAAACTATCAGAATGATTTTTTTTGGTTTAATATTGTATAATTAGAGTAATCACCAAGATTCCAATATACATTTGGAAAATTAAAATCACTCAAATTTACATTTGAATGTTGCACATCAAGATTTTCTAAGGTTACACAAAATGATGCCATAACATTTTCTAGTGCCAGAGGAAGATATACAGACCCCACAATAAAATCAACATTTCTACCTTTAACTTGTGTTCAACATCTGATGACGATTCTAATAAATAGCAGTAAGATTGAAATATATATTTCTAACTGCAATCATAATACCCATGCCCCTTTTACACTAACAGTATGGCAATTTCCATTTAACCTATACCCATTAAAATCTTTCAATTTCAATTCTGCATTTTCTGTATCAATATTAAGCAACATTTCTGTGAAGATAACATTGCAGTTATGAAAAATATATTATGTGACTAGTTCATTAATTTGTTTCACAATCCTCTTACATTGTGATAATAATAACTCTAATAATTCTCATTTTTTTGCACACACACACACACACAAAATTATTTATTTCATTCAAATTTGTTTTCAGTTTGTATTATGTTTTAGAAGTTTCAATGGAATTAAAACAGTCATTTTACAGTCAGGTCACAAACAAGAAGAAATGTTAACTAGTACAAGTAACACTGGAAACTAACACTGAAATGGGCACCAACAAATTGTTGAATTTCATTTTTTTAACTCCAAAATTTTAAGTCACGGTTCTTCCGTTAACAAAAGAGTGAGCGAGGAATATCTTGCACAAACTGCAGAGACTAACCTGTCACTTCGGGTTTTCCTCAAAGCAGCACCTGAACTAGTCGAATTTCGTTCTTTCCTTCGAGCCAAGACACTCAACATAGCAGGCGTAGGTCGATAAGGAGAATCTGGTTCTATAAGTGGTGCTTCTTCTGCACACACAGGTGATGGGGGATCAGCACGTGGAACTGGTCTCGACTGTTTCTTCAATTGTTTTTCAGGATTAGACGACAAAACTTTACCCCAATCGAATTGTTGGGATCGCAGTACAATTGGGGCATGAGAGTTTCTAGTCATTCTGAACAAAAAAAGTACATTTTCTAAATACAAACATAACAAATAAATAAATAAATGAAGTAGGTCATTTCATTACGTTTGAATAAATAAATATAGTAGGTAAATAATTTAGTCTTTATCAGGAATAAAGCATAGATCATTTTTGTGGTCCCACGATAAAAATATATTTTCAATATTAGAAGCCATACTCAAATTAAATCTATGCATGAAAACCAATAATTTTACAATATAATTCAAGTATCTTCAGTCAATTCATATTGAACTGACAAATTCAAAGTTAGGCAAAGGATTTGACATCCCATGACATGTTCTGAATGTAAGATAGAATTTCGTAGCACAAATTCTACACTATTAACGTCCATCATATAATCAAAACAAATAAATAATTTAAATAAGGTAGTAAATCTTAATTATAATTATTTATTTATTTACAATCTATTAGATTCTTTTGTAAGTGATAAGGAGGTTTTGTTTAGTAATAAAGTTGATGATATGTGACTGTCTAAATAAGATAAGAGTACATACATGCATATACAAAAATAAAGAGACACACATCTTAAAACTACAAATTAAAAGCAGCAATTTAATAGGTTTTTATTCGAAGTAGTCTGAATGGTCCTCACTTTTTTATTCTTCTGTTCTCTTCACAGAAAACAATAAGAAACACATCAGCCTTCAAAACAAATAATTGAACACACAAATCCTTTACCTCCGATTTCTAACTTTCACATCCTCCATTGAATGCAATTAAAATTTTCAAGTTTTAGCCCAAGAAAATAAAATTGTGGATAACTTGAATAATTTTAAAAGGCATTCATTAAAAAAAATTCTAGGACAATGAATAGAAACTTCCTGATCACTAAATAATACTAAAGGGAAAGAAAGTTTGCAAAACTCCAGAAATAACTTTCTTTTAACAAATTGAAACCATAAATCAAAAACCATTTTATAACAAAACAAATATGGTACTAATTGTGTCAAAATTTAAGAAAACCTTGCCACACACTATTCACAGAAATACATCACAAAATTCCTTAAATAAATACCTGTTGAGATTGTGAGCTACACATGGCTGACGAGGAGCCACACGTATTATTTTTTTGGGTTTCATTTCACCTATGTTTTCAGGTTCATCTGCAGGGCCACGTTTTAATGATTTCTGAGAACAAATCATTCACAAAACATTCAATCAGCAATCACCAAGTTGATTCAATCAAGTACACCAAGAGAGGGTTAAATCCCCAGGGTACATGCACAGGAGACACTAGCAGGACCAAGAAAAGGACAAAATATTTTAAAGAATATTAACTACATTTTTAGATGTATTTTCTCTGAAAATAAAATCTGCACTATCTCAACACACTAATCTAAAATATAGTAGGTAAATGATTCTTCTTCCTCTCTTTTTTTACCACATAGGATCACTTTAGTCAGTCCATTATCTAGTCTTTGAAGGTTCTGTTTGGGCCTTGCGGTCCTCCCAATACTTTTTCATATGCTCTGATCTACGAGCTCTTTCTTGTGTTGAAAATATTCGGTTTGTGACTTTTTTTTTGGGGGGGGGGCGCTTTAGGGCTCGTCAACATCAAGGTCATTAGAGCCCATGTTTGTGACTGTTTTTTGTGAGTGTGAAGTGGATATTCTTGATTTTGTTTTTTAATTTATTCTTATCAGGTAAATGATTAGTAGTTTTAATTTGTCAGTTGTTTAACTACAATTTGGTTTCCACTGAAATTTGACACAATCTATGTTTTCGATGCAGAATAAGGAAACCAATTGTTAAATACCCATGGAATCGGTAGTAGTATGTAGAAGTGTGGAGAAGTGAGGACAAGGATACAAGTGCACCAGGTCCTAGACAGGTGGAGCAGGTCCACAAGCCAATGCTTTGCCCTGGGGCCCAGTTCAGCTCTCTGCACACTCACATTCAATTTATATATTAGGAACTAACACTAATAAAACAATGCTTTTACACTTTTACAACCATGGTTGGATTCAAGACTAATGGGCAATAGTTTAATATCATTAAGTAAATAGCAGCGATCATAACAGTATGAATAGATATTTCTACTTATTTTAAGAGTAAATATTTATATCATCCATTTAAATTCATTTTATAATTATTCTAACATCCACAACTTATACAAAAAAACGAAATATCCTAAATTAAAATACAAATATTGATGTTCTAACCTTCTTCATTTTATTGGGAGACAGTAAAGCCGGTACACTTGAACCAAATTCAAGTTTTCCATCATCAACAAAACCAGCAGAATTGATTCCAGAACGCAAAAGACGGCGACAATATGCATAATCAGGAGTAGTATCAAAAGCCAAAGTTGACACGTATTTCAGGTACTGACTGACAACATCTGTAAAACCATTAATTTAGCTCATGAAATACATGTAGTACAGAACAGTAGGTAAGTTACAAAGCATTTTGGTGGCAGGAACAATAATATAGACAAACACAGTAGAACACCTTTACTTCATCACTTGGGTCATTCCATGTCAAATCAACACAAAAAAAGAGCATTTTTATCCTCACCTGCTTGGGATAGTAGAAGGGTAACTTTGGTTTTATCCTATTAGGTTGTTAGTCTACGTTTTGTGAGTTATTTTTGGTAAAATTTTATTTTAAAAAGTGGTATGAATCATCTTTGTATTAAGTTGAAACTGTAATTAATCCTCTTGAACTATTGTATTGTTGTGTACAGTATACTAAATTTCAAACAATCTGCATTCTCGTATTAACTCTAAACATATGTGTCGGCTACATTTTTCAAATTCAGAAAATTATATCTTAAAATTATATCTAAAAAATTTAAATCCTAATCCCAGGTCTATAGCTCCAATTCGAAAAGCTTCTACAGCAATTCAAAAATGAGATATGTCAACTGGCTTTTCAATTACAGGGTTGTAAAGTTATCATAAATGGGCTCAAAAACTGGCAACACCAATTTTTTGAATTGCTGTAGAAGCTTTTCGAATTTGAGCTACAGACCTGGGATTGGTGACATTTTACAGCATTTTTAATGCCCTTTCCTATGATGTGCAACACTACATAAATTAAGATAGAAGAAAAATTTTTAAAACTAAATTTAAAATTAAATTTTTTCAAAAAGTACATATTTTAAATTTTTTAAATTAATTCCATGAATAGCAGTAGTGTTATAAACCGCAATTATTCCACGTAAATGCTTAAATTAAAACAGTATTTAAATACTTGATACGTTGAATTACAATATGAAAATAAAATATAATATCCTGTCAATATTCAAGAAAATACAATATTTACTCAAGAGAATGGATTATTTACTTTAAATATTAGTATTGTATTCTCTTGACAAAAGGTATTGTCTACCAAAATATATTTTCATTTTATATGAATTCATAATTTGATAAATGAAAAGTAATTGCAGAGAAATTTCTTTCAGGGTAAATTTACACATTCAACGTAGCATAATTAAAGATTTATGTTTATTCAGCAAAAGGCAAGATTTCAATTTTGATTTAAGGGTATTCAGGGAAATGCAGTTTCTGAGTGGTGAGCTATTCTATTCTTCTATGACATTTACTGTAAAATGTGTTTTAATGTGTAGATCTAATCTTTTGTACATCTTAAAGAGTGTACATAATTACAAACTTGTGCTTTTCTCACGTTGATGAAAGATATCTGAAAGTTGAATGATTAATATTAAGCTTTATTTTAATTCAAAATTTTAAAAAGGAGAATGGGGCAATAGATCAGTCACCCGTTGTATCAAAATGTTATCATTATAGTATTGGGACGATAAGATATAATTTTCTCAATTTGAAAAATGTAGCCGACACACATGTTTAGAGTTAATACGAGAATGCAGATTGTTTGAAATTTAGTATACTGTACACAACAATACAATAGTTGAAGAGGATTAATTAAAGTTTCAACATAATACAAAGATGATTCATACCACTTTTTAAAATAAAATTTTACCAAAAATAACTCACAAAACGTAGACTAACAACCTAATAGGATAAAACCAAAGTTACCCTTCTACTATCCCAAGCAGGTGAGGATAAAAACCTTTTATTACTCAGAGTAGATAAAGAACAAAATAAGAAATGAGAGGGATTGTTTACGAGCTTTCAATCACTCGTAAGGTTGAAAACTATTATTACCATTTAGAGGTTGGTCAGCAAAACACCGTCTCATCATCACAGGGATATTAGCCATAAAACTGTTCTTGCTGGCCAAAACAGAATCTCCATCTGAGAGATTATCTTCCCACGGAAGACTTCCAAACAGCCACTGAAGAATGTTATAACCAAGTATTTCTAAGTCTCCTCTCCTTGAGTATGCTTAACATAAAACAACATGTTGAAGACATTAGAATTGCATACAAAGGACATTTGATAAGATCGCTTCACACAACACATTTTGTGCTTTAACACTGCATATATTGTACAGTAAAGTTAGCCATCCAGTCTCAGAGGACAGAAAATGACCTCATTGCTATCCACGCTGCATTCTGGTACGAAAGATTTGGGAATTATCGCATGTTCTATAATTCATGCAGTTTTATATGCAAAGTTGGTGTGCCAACCAATGAAAACCTTCCATCTTCTCCCTTGACTGTAACAACTAAATGGCACACTGTTTGCACAGTTTGGACTCTGAAAAAGCACGGATGTATTTTCTTTTCATTATTGCAAAGTTAATTAAATACCATATATTTGACAGAAATAATCATGGATGTTACAATTACAGTTGAAATCCAGCGCCACAACCAACAATAAAAGTGGTAATTTCAGTTTCCTAATAAATAATTTTATTACAAATCATTAATTTTATTACAAACGATTTAATTTCACAAATATGTGTTCAAAAATGAAAATTTATCAGCAAGGGAAATACGAGCAACAAAGTGTTATTAGTTAATATAATTAATTGCAAAAGAAATCTGTATGTTAAGTTGTTAAAATTATTCGCTATAACAAATGATACTACAATGAGTGATCCAAAAACTTTAAGGTTTAAGAACCAATCATTAAATGTACATACTAATGAAAAGTAGAATTCAAAAATTGAAATTACTTAAAATAAAAATATCACAAATATATTTTATTTGACGTTTTAGGTTGTATTGGAGTTCATCAAACACACCACTGTATTCCACTAAGTCATAACACTAAATGTCCTATGTTGTTTTTACATGTTCATTTATTCACATTACTCCTAGTTAACATAAGCGATAATTCCTAAATATATGTGATGATGAATATCCACAATAACCACATCCACTTTCCCGATTGGTCAATATGCTGAAACTGCTGAAACCTTAAAAATGTTGCAATAAATGCATTATGTGAAGTCAACTAAGCACAACAAACATCGCAGCTGACTAAAACAGACATCAAAGGACAATGGAAGCAAAATATTGCATGCAGTATTGGAACACAAAATGTATTGTGTGAAGTGAGACCAAGATGTAAAAATTTGAATTACCACCAATGTGTGCATCTCTGCTGGTATATTCCATAGTACCAGCATGAGCCTTTCGCATATCTGGCCGATATTCTTTGTGTGCCTCATTTTTATCAAGATATTTACATGCTAGGCCAAAATCAACCAAAAACACACATCCTCGAGTTTCTTGTGTGCGTCCCAGGATCAGATTGGAGGCTTTTATATCAGCATGAACATAGCCATGACTATGAATATATTCTAAAGCATCCAACTGAAACAAAATATTCTTATTAATTACAGGAGTATAAAAATTAAGTCTTCACTAATAAGAATGTAAACTATAGAAAAAAAGTCACAGTTACATCAAATAGAAACCTTCATATCAAGACTACTACCTCATAAGAGAGACTTTATAATCATGAGCAAAATGAGTTTACATGGCATTTAAATTTTCCAGCTCTGATATATGAACCTGCTAATACCTTAAAAAATAATACCTTATTTTCCACCTTTTCGTTTGACCGAAGGTATGTTTGGTCAGAAAAACAATTTCAATTTTCTTAGTCACACTTTCTAATTTCATTCATTTCTATTATACAGACACAAGAGCCAAATTATTTTCCTTAATCATGAATTTCTCAAGTAGAAATGTAAATAAACAGCACCCACATAGTCATAAAAATCAAACATGACCAAAATATTATCATCTAATTAAGACAATAATGAAAAAATCTCCTTTAAAATCGGTGTACACATAAAATATTTAAGGAAGGCAAAGATGCATAAACAATCTGATGCTGAAATGCTCATGTACTCAATGCGCCTTTGAATTCAAATCAACCAAAAATAAAATTACAGAAAAACATTATCACAAATTGATAAAACTTGGAATGTTTCTTTTTCTTTTAATGGATAGTAGCGAGTAAATACATATTTTTTTGAACAATTTTTAACAGCCTGTTGACAATGAGATTTTAGCTTTCCCCCCACAAGGTAATGCTCTTGTTTACAAACTAATATTTATTATCTTTCCGAGTATACTTCCACATCTGAGGAATAAAGAAAAAAATTTTAGTAAGAAAATTAAATTTGAAATGCCACATAAGGCTGAATATTTCCATAAGGGAAAAGGATAACATACTATTTTCTTGTACACTTTTGTTTTAAAAGATGTTTTACCTCGTAAGAAATTCAGTTTTGTTAACCTGAGCACCCAATCAACAATACCTAATGGCATAATTTATGTATTGTAAAAATATCTTACGAGTTGAGATACCCCAAACCTAAAAGATTTTTAAGTTATTGGACACAAAAATTTGAAGACTACCAACCAACAAGATATTTATTGGACACAAAATGAGAAAGTAGGTAAACACAGTGGCAGTAGTACATCATTTTATCTACAGCTCAGTAGACTGTGTACATTGTTACTTACAAAAAAATATTTACAATTGTATTCCCCCCCACTGTCCCCCAGTCTCTCTCTCTCTCTCTCCGTCCCCCAGTCTCTCTCTCTCTCCGTCCCCCTGACACTCTCTTTCTCTCTCTCCGTCCCCCTGACACTCTCTTTCTCTCTCTCCGTCCCCCTGACACACTCTCTCTCCGTCCCCCTGACACACTCTCTCTCTCCGTCCCCGACACACTCTCTCTCTCCGTCCCCCTGACACACTCTCTCTCTCCGTCCCCGACACACTCTCTCTCTCCGTCCCCG